>CM060873.1:20519067-20851567 GCA_030737845.1 Acorus calamus | reverse complement strand
CGTCTCATTCTCACTCGCTCTGTCATTCGCTCCCTCTCTCTCTCTCTTTATGTTTCGTAACGCCTAAAATTAATATTTTTATATTATATTAATAATGAAAGCTTGGTCGAGTCAAAATGGGAGATTCTGTACTTGTGTGTTTTGAACAGGGCTTGTCTTCATAAAGTCATTCGTATTTTGATTTTTATGTCGGGAAAAAACTATATAACTCATTCTAAACTATTCGAAATCAAATATTTATGTAAATTTTAAATAAATTGTGTGTTTTGAACAGGGCTTGTCTTGATAAATTTTAATTGATAAATCAAATATTTAATTAACATCGATTGAAAAGATAGAATACAAAAAAACTTATTCAATGTATTAAAAATGTAAACCCTTCCGATGAAGTTTTATAATCTATTTTAAAAAGAAAAATCATCATTTGTATATGATTTTTTACATTTTTAACATATTGTAAAAGATTTATGTTTTCATCTAGATTTAATCAAATCGAATATTTGCATAATATTCATCATCTCCCAATGAAAATTTAACGCATGAGACTATTTGAATTCATATAAATGTTTTTATGAGGTTATGTAGATTTCAGAAAAAATCAAGTTATTATATGGATGTCGAGCAATTTATAGTTTTTTTTTTTTAATGTTCACTTTTATTAATTATATTTATTTGATAAATTAGAAGCCGAGTTTAGGCTTGTAACCCAATATGGGGGCAATAAGAGGGACATAGACACCCAGATTTTGAGGATCCCAAAAAATATAATTTTATTTTTTATATTGTTGGAATTTGTTTTATTTTATTTTTAGTTTTTTTAGTTTATTGTTTATTTATTTTTTTTTTTGATCCTCTTTTATTGGAATTTGTTTTTTTGTGGGATCTGTTTAAAATAAATTTTTGAGATCCAATAATGAGAGCATCTCTAAAAACTTTATGCGATATAAACAACATTTCATTAGAAATTTTTTTAAAAATTACTGTAGGACCTGCCTTGACCGTGGATTATGTGTTGCCTTGTTAACTCACACAACATTGTGTTTAGCATTACATCATCACCCTTTGATGCATTAGAATACATTTTATTTGTTGAGTTAAACATGATTTGCCTAATTATATGTAATTCAATTCGAGTTAAGACTTTCTGTGTTGAATGTCGGATACGGATCGAACACAGAAACTCCACGAGAGAAATGCATATAAGTATTTGACTCATTGACCATGGTAAGTAGTTCTCGACACTGACACGTGAGCATCATGTGTAAGACACGTGGAAGAGAGGATATATAAATAATAAATAGAGAAAAATCAAAATAACCCGTTAGACTAGTTTTGTAAACGGGTCGTGGATCGATCCGGACCCGACGGCGTAAATACTCAGCCCACATGACACGACAATCAAAATAGATCGGTTTGGATCAACCCTGAGTCGATCATATGGATCTGATTGACCAAACCTAAATATTATATGATTTTTTTTATTTGTAATTTAATCTAATACTCATGGTTTAATCAAACATTTATAACTAAATATTGAATAATCATTTAAAATTATAAACATTTGAAATATTTTTACAACCTTAATTTTGACTTCACGTAAAAGTATAATAATCTAAAACGTATTCCAAATGTTCCTTCATAAAACATTTAAAAATCAAAATATTAAAGAACTATTTATAATACACTAGATTCTATTAAAATAAATAAAAAATAAAGATCTTAGCATTTTTATAAGTTAAAAACTAAAAGTTGTTATCAAACGGATTAACTTAAATGCATAATTATTATATGATTTTATCTCTGACACATTACTTCAAAATCTGTGTTTCATAAAACAACAATAATCATTACACTCTCAGAAGATGTATATAAAATATTATAAAATTTAAAATTATTTTTAAAACTGTGTTTTCAATAACAGATTATTTAAATTTTTTTCTAATAAATAATATACTTATATTAAATTTGCAGTGGACTGAAAAAGAAGCCTCTCCAATGTGGGTTTCGTTCGGTCGCATGTCACTGCTGCTTTGCCTTTTTTTTTTTTCTGATGCTCTCTCAGCAACAGAGAAAGGCATCGCCGCACGCGCGGTCAGTAGTCCACGTGGCCCGTTCTTATTGGATGCCACTTCGCCACGTTTTAGTCAGAAAAGTACATATGGCTTCTCTCCACTTTAACCGTGTTATCACGCCATGGTCAAATATTCCGCGCAATCACCGTAAATTCTGTGTTGTCTTTCGCGCGATGACGGTTTAAGATTCAGAGGTCGCGCGTATCAGGTTGACTATTTTTCATTGAAGCATGCTAATTTGAGAAAGGGTTAAATATTTTGAATATAAATTATCTTAATTTTAAAAAAAAATTTCAATTTTATTCATAATTATATTTATTAATATTGGGATGAAAAGTGGGGAGTAATGTTATCCTGACTTTTAGGTGGAACAAAATATCCTGATTTATATTTTAAAACCGAGACGATAATTGTCCGTAATTTCTTTCGATTATTTTTTATACCAAATAAAGATAATGTGTCATCTCATTCGTTTATTCTCACAATAACCCTTTATCCCATCACTTATCCCCCATCAAACCAGCGCATGAGATAAGTGGTAGGATAAGAGATGATTATGTGGATAAGTGGGAGAATGACAATTTATCCATTTAGTATAAAATATAATAAGAATAAATGCGGACAGTTGTTCAGATTTTGAAATAAAAATGATTTTTAAGGATAAAAAATAGAAATTTTTTGTTATATTTAAAGGCTAAAATAATATTTATCTCTATTTTTTATCTCGATCAATTTTGATAAATGTAAATATAGACAAATTTGGTGAACTTTTAATTTTCTAAAAATTATAACAATTTACCTTTAAAACCTTAAACAACTTGACAAACTAGTCTTCACAATTCAGAATTCCTGAATGGTAATCTCACTATTCAATGATATAAAAATCGATAAATATCTTATAAAATTAATTAAACAACTAATACTTTATCCACAAATATACGATTAATTTTTTATTCAAATATTAAATCTAAAAAATATTTAGAATTTATATAATATATTATGTTATGATATTAAAAATATTATATAAAAGTTTAAAGTTCTTAATCCAGCTAGCTGTGACCCACGACTAAAAAAGAAAAATAACTATATAAAACTTTGTAAAATATTATAATTTTTTTTTGTAAATTTATTTAATTAATAAAAGAATTAAAATTAATTATATCAAGATAATATTAATCGATCTGATTAATCCAATGATTAATATTTACGTTCGATCGGGTTTTTAAAAAAATTGTCACGCCATGCAAGAGAGTGACATAGATGTTTGTGACTTCGCCGTACTTTTGTCGCGACTGATAGAGATGATTTTTACGTACAGGAATCGAAACCATCTTAAAATCCTGGCCGTTCATTCTATTTATTTATGTTATATTTTATGCTTATAATATTTTAAAAAAAATTTCGGGGAGGGGTCTAAAAAATATGACAGAGGCCTAGTGAGGGGGATGCATTGAGTTTTCTTATCGAAAAAGTGAGGGTTTTAAATGCAACTTTTTTAAAAATAAAATAAAATAAAAGCTTCAGAAGTCCATCACAGAATGGGTTTGCATGCGAATCAGGGAGAGGCTTTGTTTTCAGAGGGGTTGATTGTCATTGTCAATGGTGATCGATTTTTTCTTTCATCGCTTTAAAATATATATGATATGAAAATATGAGAACAGAAAAGCGAACTAATAAGAAACCGGTTCATGATTTGGTCCATCGAGTTTCATGAGTAGATCGAGTTTCATGAGTAGGCCAGAAGTTGCGATGAAAATAGAAATGTCTGCTTTTTGGATTTTTGTTATCCCTCTTGTTGATTTTTTTATTCTTATTATAGATAAATAATAATTCATATAAAATAAATAAATTTACATTTAGTTGATTTTTTTATTCTTATTAGAATTTTTTTTATCAATTTAAATAAAGTGATGTGATGACTCACTACTAGAAATGTTATCTATTGTGGCGGTTTAAAACCGTCCCCATAACTTTAAAACTGCCGCTATATCTATTTCCGACGGTTAGAAATCCGCCTGTGTTTTCGGGGTCGTATTAAGTTTGTGGAGGCGGTCTTGTAATTATTAGCGACGGTTGATATTGCGATGGTTCTCCCAACCGCGGCTATAAGTATCTTCCCATTAAATGTTGATCTTCTGCCTTGGGACGTTTTTGTCAACCGCGGCGATAGATAATTCCCATGAAAACTAGCCTACTATTTTTGTGCGAGATTTTTGATTTTTGCTATAATTTTGCAATAGCCATTAAATGTTATTCACCTTAACCTACCACCATTCATCAATTTAAATCAATACAAAAAAAATTAATTTGGATAATATTTTATTATTAAAAAACACAATTGAATAAGAAAAGACATTTCATAGATTAGATTAAACCCAATCCAAGTCTTATAAACAAAGAAACTTAAAGGATTGTATCATGCAAAAAAGAAAATAAAATGATTGTATCTTATTGTACAAATTACAAATCTAAACATCTATTGTCGATCGAAACATGAAAATAAATCAGTTAGGCACTGGAACTGAGAAAGGTGATTAATTTGTTCTTGCATTTGTTTCATCTTCTCTTCCATTTGTTGATCTTGTTCCTGCATTTGTTATATTCTTTCTAACATTTGTTGCATTTGTTGTGCATACTCCTCATTTATTTGTCAAATTTATTGTGTATGAGCGCGCCCATGTCCTTGTTCTCTCTCCCTTGTAATATACTATGTTGGTGTAACTCTACCATCTAATCCACAAACCCTCCCATTACGTTCTGCTCCAATCACTGCAGAAAGTATAAATTAAAAAACAATTAAAAGAAATTAAAAATACGAGAGTAACAACAATAAATTAATTATATGTACTGAGTCATAATATGACATAGAATACAAATAGGATACACCAAAACATAGAATATATTTTCACTGTTTATATTCTAAATCTATATATGCATCTAAAATTCCACCCCAAAAAAATCCATGCATTCGACTTCCACCAAAAAAAAATATGCATTTGAAAATTTATTTAATATCCTTGTATTGATGTTAATCATTTTTTTATATTTATATATAGAAAAATAGTACATAAATCTGATAGGTTTGTTTCTCTATTTTTTTATTCTTTTTTACATGATTAATTGAAAATCGCCTACCATAAAATTGGTGTGGCCCACAGAAGACCAAACATTAACAGGCAAATGAAAATTATACATAACAGCAACAATAAACATTCAAAAATTGAATCTTTACCCTTACTTTATCATCATCCCCTGTTTTAAAAATGCAAAGGCATTTCTATTAAGGACCTTAAAAACAAATTCGCATATAATATGTTAAAAATGTCATCAACACAAAAATTGATTGGAACCCTAACTTTTCAAATACAAAAGACAAAAAATGTAAAAAAAAAGAATAAGATGATCCTTACTAAATGAAAGATACGGATTTAACGACCATAGAAGAGGAGAAGAATCGGCAAAGAGGAGAGGAGCCCCGTGAAGAAGACAAATTTTCTGGAGATTGCACACAATATAATCGGTTAGATGCCATGAATATATTAAAAAAAAAAAAGAGGTGGTAGAGGAACAGATTGGCCAAGGGAAAAGATGTGATCATATCACCTTATTTTTCTTTTTCACAAGATTTTTTTGGTGGGGATGGTGTAGGAAGAAAGGATGTGTTATTTTTGTTTTAGCTAACCCTATAAAGATGGGGGATTTTTAGGGTTATAATTTTGTGTATTAACCATTGATTACAATTAGTGAGGTCTTGATTTTGACAAGTGTCACCATTTTGTATGATGGATTTATGAAACGCACCAATTAAAAAACCAATGGCGCCATTTATTTGCCACAATTGCTAACTTTATTTACTATGGTTTATAAATGTAGCGATAACATATATGAAGGTGGTTTCTAAAATCCTTTATTACAAATTTAGGGTGTTTTTTTTGGCTCCAACATTCCCTCCTAAAATTTTGTTACATTTTTCAAATTCCCTCCTAAAATTTTGTTGCATTTTCCAAAACGTCACAGTAATATATATGGGGGTGGTTTTTTAAAAACCACGCAATATGTTAGCCATAAAATTGTCACCCACAATTAAAGAGCCGTTTTGATGGAAACCGATGGAAAAAGATATATATAGTGGTGTTTTAGAAAAAATGCAGCAATTAAAAACGTCCCTATAACACCATTTTCTTGTAGTGACTGTAAAAAAGATTGTAAAATAATCGAGTATATCAATATCTATAATATTTTTAAGTCTGCAACCCAATATAATAATGTATGTGTGGAAGGAGAATCTCACGCTCGTTTCGAATGTGTCACATATTCGTCTAAATCGGATTGACGAACTATTTGACCCGACCCGAAGATCACAACTGAAACCATTCGTTAAACTGATCCTTTGCCCTAGTTGCCAACATGATCCCTTGCTCGAGGAGAGCAGCTTGCAAGACCTGAGCCCTTGCCTGAGGAGAGTAGCTCTCAAGACTTGCTGGGGGGGGGGGGGGGGGGAGGGGGGCGCAACAAGGCCGATGGCTATTTGAGGAGGCTTGGGACAAGTCGCATGGTCGAACCCTCTCTAAAGTAAATTCATTAAAGCATCCCTGTAACTGACCGATGAGGCCTAAGCCTAACTACAGATAGAAAATGGACCACTACAATGGCTACAATGGTATCAGGACCACTTTGCCCCCCACGTGGTTGGTGGGGAGTGTCCTATCTTGACAAGCAGACTACCACAATCATAGTTGGCATAAACAAATCGATGTCATGTGATCATTGTAGATACCCCAATTTTGACCGTCCAGAGAGACAGAAATACTTCAAGTAACACACGGAAATATCCCACAAGTGGACACCAATAGAGAACCGAAGGTTCGGTAAACCAGAAACCCTAACCCTAAACCAGAAACCCTAGAACCTTGACCTAGCCCTAAAACCTAATCCCAGCCTTGACCTAAACCTAAACTGGAACCCTAAACCTTGACCTAACCCCAAACCCTAGCCCTAAACCCTAAATCCCAGCCTTGACCTAAACCTAAACCGGAACCCTAAAACCTTGACCTAACCCCAAACCCTAGCCCTAAACCCTAGCCTTGACCTAAACCTAAGCCAAACCCTAACCCAGACCTAAACCAAAAAAACCAAAACCCTAAAAAACCTAAGTCCCTGGAAAGGGGCGGCTAACCCTAACTAGCCGCCCCTCACTGGGCGGCTAGTTCACACTAGCCGCCCCCCTAACCGCCCCCTGGCCAACTTTGGACCAGTTCCCTGGATGGGACATAAAGCAATATTAAATGCTGATCATTGCGGCGGGTCGTGACCTTTAGCCGCCCTCTCTTGGCCGGATCAAACCAAGTAACCGACCCAAGCCACCGCTTGTCAGAGATGGGACGTTTGGCAGGTCATGATAGGGGCGGCTACCAGGAAGTAGCCGCCCCATCCCGGGCGGCTAGTTAGCACTAGCCGCCCTTCACCTGTTCTCTGGCAGAAGAACCAGAGCATTAATGAGAGGTCCAATCAAAGCCAAACCACTCCATTACCCTCGGGATATTTCCCTGCCCCTCTTTTACTATAAATAGAGGGGTCCCAAGCCCAAATATAACATGATCAATCAACAAATCCACAAACAACCCTTCCACACCAACATCCCACAATTCACATTCCCTTTTCACACTAGAAATCCCAAGAGAGAGAGAGAGAGAGAGCCCTTTTGTGAGAGAAACACCCATTCCCCACATAAAATACCCTCTCATCTCACCCTCCAAAACCCAGGGCTAAACCTAGTTTAGCCTCTGCCCAAAACCAAACCCATTTCCTACCAAACCTCTGCCCAAATCAAACCAGACCTGGGACGGCTAAACCCTAGTAGCCGCCCCTGACCAGACGGCTAGATCCAACTAGCCGCCCCCCTATACACACCCCATACTCACACCCCTTTGTCCCATAACTCCTTTAGTCAAGTCCGGGAGCAGAATAGGATTACCTGTTTTTCACCTCTGTGTACGGTATATCCGTGTCTCAGAGCGGAGACCCCACAAACTCCCCACGTAGGCGATCAAACCCAAACCCTTTCCTGTTTTTAGAAAAAGCAGGTGGCGATCACAAACCCCCCCTTGAATCCTCTTGAGCCGCTGTCGGGCGCCTCGACCAGGAACCACAACCCTCACCCCTTCCGAGGAGACGATCCGGCCGAGCCCTCCAGGGCACGCATCCGATCCGAACCCTCCGAAGAACCCCCACACACGCGCGGACCCCCCTTTCCGACAACCGACAATCACGATATCATAATTAACTTCCAGTCTCATACTTCGTGGAATCTTCTATGTCAAAAGATATTTATCGAGACAGAAAAATAATTAGGCGAGAAAATAATATTACCCTCTTAGCTGTAAAAGGGGACATAAAAATGGAACACATTCTTTAGTAAGCCATTTTTCTTGTCCACCAAAAACTACCTGACCTTCTACACTTACTTAAACGGTGGAGTTCATTTGACCAGCACCACACCAGTATTAAGAAAATTTGGATACAAGTTCGTTCTTAGGAGTACACGGACCCTCACCTGAAGGTAGAACTCCTATCACTTGTTGGAAAAAAATCACCACCTTCGGTATGTATTCAATTTACTCAAATACATGTATATGTCCATTATATCAATATACATAGATATTTTTAAAAATCTTAGCACTATCGAAAGATAGTGCAAGAAATCAAGATATGAATTATCGTCTATGATACTATGCCAAAAGAAATTTATAATGAGCGTTGATTCAAATTTATAATGAGCGTTGATTCATTCGGTCCGCTTTACGCCCTAGTCATTCATATATTACGATAACGCATGATCATTATACAGTGTATGCGAATTAATTTTTTTTAAAAAAACTTATATTGGTATATATATCTAAGTGTTTATTTTATTTTATATAATAATATATATATTTCAAAAAATAAATATACGAGGGCCATAGAAAGACTGAACACATTACCCGTAACATTCTCCATTTATAATGTCATAGTGGCAAAACTTTAGAATTACACCTTTGAAAATGGACGCACTGTCCTCCACCCTCTGCTCAAGTGACCGTTGCTCCTTCCCGCGCATCCCCAAAACCCCTCCAACCACCAAACCACCACCACCACCTCAACCGAATTTTAAATCCAAACCCAACCTCCCCCTTCCCGCCACCATCACCCACACCTCCAACGCCCTCCTCTCCGCCTCCGCCAAATCCAGACCGTTGGATCAAACACTCTCCCTCCTCCGCCTCCTCCCCTCCCGCGACACCCTCACATGGAACACCGCCCTCTCCGCCTGCCTCCGCCACCGCCGCCCCATCGCCGCCCTCCGCCTCTTCCAACAAATGCTCCTCCAACCCTCCGAACCCGACGAATTGACCCTCCGATCGGTCCTCGATGCCTCCCTCGCTGCGGGCGATCTTCGTCTCCTCCTCCAATTGCACGCCCACATCGCGAAGAAGCGCTTCGAATCGGCTGTCGTCAACGCTCGCTTGATGGGCGCGTATTGTGAATTGGGTCTGATCGATTTCGCGCGTGGGGTGTTCGACGGATATCCAAGGGAGTCTGTCGCTTACACTGTTATGTCGAATGGGTATGTGAAAGCGGGTCGATACGAGGATGCTCTGTTGCTTTTTGTGGAGATGCTTGAGAGAGATGGTGTGGATGTGGATGGGTATTCCTTTACTTGCGCGTTAAGAGCGTCTGCGGGGATTCGGTGTTTGTTGGTTGGAAGACAAATTCATGCGCAGTTAGTGAAGGTTTCGAATGGTGGGGACGTGTTTGTGGGGACTGCATTGGTTGATATGTATGTTAAGTGTGGTGAGAGAGGGTTTGCGGAGAAGGCGTTTGCGGATATTTCAGAGCCGAGTGTGGTCTCGTGGAATGCTTTGATGACAGGAGGGGAATTGGAGAGCAGAGATGCATTGGCGTTGTTTTTTCGGATGCGGGATTTGGGTGTCCGTCCTGATAGAGTGACCTTTGCGTGTTTGCTACGGGCTTGTAAAAGTGATGTTGGGATTGGCTTGGTTCAACAAATGCACTGTTTGGTTGTGAAGTCAGGGGAGGTTGAGATTGATGTTTACATTGGTGGTGCACTTTTCAAGATGTATGTTGATCAGGGTTGTGTTTGCGAGGCAAGGAGGGTTTTTCATGAGATGGGGGACAAGGATACATTGGCTTATAATTTTGCGATTGAAGGGTGCCTTCATAATGGGTACAGATCGGAAGCTGTAAATTTGTTTCATGAAGCTCTTGATATTGGGTTGCAAATAAATGAAGCTACATTTACATCTCTGATGGTAGGAGTTGGATGTTTGACTGCAGGGAAGCAGTTACATTGTCTAGCAGTTAAGTTTGGATTTTGCAATGGCGAAAATAGTGAATTTATAGCAAGTGCTTTGATTAGAATGTATGCCGAGTTTCTTTGTTTAGATGATGCAATCCGTCTTTTTGAACGGATCCAATCTCCAGATGTGGTCACATGGACTTCTTTGATCACTGGCTATTCACAAAACGGAGAAAGCAGAGAGGCTTTGAATCTTTATAAACTGATGTTGTTGAACGAATTGGCAGTACGTCCAAACAATTACACGTTTGCGAGTGTGTTGCGCTCATGCGAAGCAGAAGAGGGCAAACAGATCCATGCGCAGATAGTCAAATCAGGTGAATCTGATTTATATATCTCCAATGGCCTTCTTGACATGTATGCGAAGTGCGGATATATAGAAGCAG
Organism: Acorus calamus; assembly: GCA_030737845.1. NCBI lineage: Eukaryota > Viridiplantae > Streptophyta > Magnoliopsida > Acorales > Acoraceae > Acorus > Acorus calamus. The sequence continues at coordinate 20,840,753 of CM060873.1, read as the reverse complement.
CGGAAATACTATTCAACAGAATGTCAAATCGAGACTTGCCCTCGTGGAATGCCATGATCACCAGCCTGGCTCGACATGGGTATGCTGAAGCTGCAATTAATGTGTTTCATGAACTACTGAGTTGCGATAAGATGGCACCGAACCACATCACTTTCATGGGATTATTATCTGCATGCAATCATCGCGGACTTGTAGATGATGGTTACCGTTATTTTGGTTTGATTGAGAAACCAACAATCGATCATTATGCTTGTCTGATCGATCTGGTTGGGCGAACAGGAAGGCTTAAAGAGGCGAGAGACCTATTAGAAAGAATGCCTTTTGAGCCTAATGAACTTATTTGGTCATCAGTGCTGTCTGCAAGCAGTATTCATGGAGATGTAGAGATGGCGGAGTATTCAGCCAAACACCTATTAGAATTGAATCCGACGGATTCGGGAACTTATGTCACGCTTTCGAATGTCTATGCTGCTGCTAAAAAATGGGACGAGGTGAAGAGGATTCGTAAGCTGATGAAAGATCATTCAGTGAGAAAAGTTCCTGGCTGTAGTTGGCTTATGGTAAATGGCAATACCCATCTTTTCTCTGTGACTAATGGAATCTGAGAGAAGATTTTGGAGGAACATTGATATGTGGTATGTACAATGAAAGAAATGGAGTATGAATTGAATAACAAATACATCATGCAACAGCTTTATAAGGTACATCCAATCACTTAAGTTTTGAAGAATGCTGCATGATGAATAATACTGGCTTGTAACATGCTTCTTAACACTAACCCAACAGTTCAAGTAGAAGAAAAAAAGCATCTTGGAGTGCAAAATGAAACTCAAGCAGGGTATACATCAACAGGTGATGCTTCTTGAATTAAACTATGTTTTATCTTTACGATGTTTCAGTAAAACTAGAATTGAAAATATTTATCAAAATACCAACCAGTCTGTCCATAAAAAACATTAGACAGTGTGTTTTTTTTTCTCATTTTTGAGATGGGCAATTACCTTTGCCCTGGTTTGGATAGCGACTTAAGCTATTCCGGGATTGATAATTATTCCAGTATAGATAACTATATCAGTAGAATAAATCATTTTTTATTTGATTGTAATTTTAGTTATTCTCACTAGAAAACGTAATAATGAAGTTTTTATTGTTTGGTTAACCATTGATGGGATAACACAATTTCATGGAATACCTACAATACCAATATCACTTTATCCCATCTATTTAGATATAGCTATACTAGGTTATTCATGCTAAGCAGACATCATTTTACCTTATTTCAGCACCATATCCACCCCTATTCCCCCTTATTCTGCTACCCAAAGAGGGGTTAAAGATAAAACACACGGGAGATTTATACTTCAATAATTGTTATCTGACATGTTGATAGATGTACCCTTTCTACATTGAGGGGCTCAAGGAAGGAAACAAGAAAGAAACATTTGTCTATCATACAAGAAAGAAACACTTGTCTATCATTCCATTTGGGAAATGTTTCAAGCCTGCATGAAGGATTGGGGACGCTTCATCGCGAAGGCGGCGGATGTGCGCTTCCGAGATGGGAGTTTGAACACTGCAGGGTGAGTGCCGGACACAAGTTGGTCCCGTTGGTTTAGATAACTCGTCTAACCAAGTGTTGGGCATCTCGCGTGGCCTAGGTTTGCTTGTATGGCTTTTTACCCCCCATATCTTTGTTTTTAGGTCTATGTTTATTTTCATTCTTTTAGAATTTGTAATTCGAATTCTACAATAAAACCGGGTAACAAACATCTATTTGTTATTTAAAAAAAAAGAGAAAAGAATCATACAAGCATACCCATCTGTAGCACAATAATAATAGTAATATATATATATATGCAAACATCTTAATACAAGCAATGGGAACCATTACAGGGGACAAACACATACCAACACTCACATAGGAATGTAAACAATGAAAAATGCAGCCACTGATTAAAAAAGAATCTCAACCCTCAGGCCTCCTTTAACCTGAGAAGTGTACAATCCACATCACATGTTTACTTACCACATAATGGAAAGTGGTTTTTCTCTTTTTTTTAGTTGTCAAATTCATTGCAATGCAATGGGCCCCACAACAAAAAGTGGTTTTTCTTTTTTTGGTTATCCCATAGCAGTGTGTTTTTTTTTTTTGGTTGTCAAAATATTTGATCAAATATAACTTGCTAAATAATTTTTTACCTATGATAATTGAGAATTGGATGTCTTCTTGTGCTTTGCTAAAGCTTTCTCCAAACTACTTTGAATTCTTCGTCTTGCTCAATGAGAGTCATGTTTCTTCTTCAATCCCTTTGCTTGAATGACATTTGTATTGTCCAAGTAATTAACATCAACATTGCCCTCACATGTAAGGGAAAGGGAGTTATGGTCTTCCTTATTATGCCTAACCATTCATTTGTAAATTTAACTTGTTTTCAACAATGTTGTTCAATTCATCAGCATGTTTCATGAAAAATTAAATGTTTCATCACTCTCAGAGGCCTGTTTGATATCTTGTTGAACTTGGAGCAAATGGACCTATACTGATGGTCTCTTGTAATTTAGAATATTCTGTCTCAATGCTATGCCCACGCATGCCATGTACAATTTTAGTTTTTAATTTTCTTGTCCATCTTTTTAAGATATATTAATTATCAATTTCAATGATATTCAATTTATCACTTAAGACTTCAATCGCATGACTGTCCTCTCATCTCGAACAATTTACAACTACAAGAGATGGTATTGTCTCTCTGCTTCTTAACTCATAACCATACATGTTGATTGTATACAAAGTGCTCTCTTCATTTTCAAAAACCTCTCTTATGCATGAATTAAGCGACTTCACATATTTATCTTGAAATTGATCAAATATTAACTTAATATAAATTTTTCTTACCTAAACTATACTTGTCATTGCTCCTATTCAATTTAATAGTCATATATGCACCACAGTCTGTCCTTATATTTGCTCTATTGTTCTTATTCAAATTATTTCGTTTATTAACTCATCGGAAACCTTTCTTACAACGAACAAATATTCTTGAAGTAATTTCATTGGTACGCCTATTCTTGTTATAATGTTATGTGTATGCCTTTTGATACTAAACCCCACTTTCCTTCCATATTCATTATAAAATTCGTATGCAGCTTGTTCGGAATCAAACATCATGTTGTATATAGGTTTCCATGAGTCACTCATCGATCTGAAAAAATTTAAGAAAATCTCAGATAACTTTAAAAAATGAAAGGTTAATGCCTAACTATATGATTATCATAATTTTCTATATTTTCCCTTAATTTGACATTTTCATGTCACCCTCCCCATGATTTATTTATACATTGTATAAAATCACAAATTCCACTTACATTTGACATTTTAAAAAATTTAACACAAATGAAATATTGTAGTGAATTTGATGACTAAAAAAAGAAAAACCATTTTCCATCATGTGGGGTTATTGAAATTATAAGTAAACATGTGATGTGAATTGTACACCATCTAATTGCATCCACGTACATGTGACAAACCCACCAACAAAGACCAACAGATCCAAGCACGGTATACAATTTCAGAGTATCCAGAGTCCCGACCCCTTACCCACCTAGTTTTTTTCAAAAAAATTTCTACAATAATGAGGGAAGAGTATTCAATCTAATTAATCTCATTACGTGACTTTCCCTTTTTATGTAATTTTCCTTTTTAAAGTAAAAAATATATACATTTTTTAGAGTTTAAGAATAAAGGTACATTTTATCCTAGTTTAGTATAGAACACAAGCAAACTAGGACAAAAGCAAATGGAGATGGCAAAAGTGAATTGCCATTCTTGCTTTAAAATAAGACACAAAAAACTGTCACAAGTCACAGATGTAGCTGATGCTCCAAAGCAAATCCAAAACATTCTTTTCAAAATTTAAAACTAAAAGAGCCTCTGAATCACTGGGCAATCAATAAAGAAAAATGTTGGGGGTATCATCAGTTGGATACTTCCTTGCAGTGAAAAAAAATATGCAGTCACCATCATAAGTTAGCATCCTTTACTCTCTTTTGTCAACTTCAAAATTCTGTCAGTCCACCCTTTCACAATATACTTTGTTCTATTTTGATCATCTGTATAATTGAAATCTTTCAAAGGTTTTATGTATTGTTGGGACACACCATCTTCACCAATCATCTTCCATCATCCCATCCAGGAATGTTAGCAGTGGCCTCATTCACTTTCTTCACAAGAGTGACCTGAAATGTTGGAACAGTGAAATGTGTGAAATATGTCACCTTTTAATGCTTGAGAACCAAGAGGCCACAGCATTGCATGCATGGATATATGGAATGTAATTCTGCAGTTTCAATTTGACTTTCAAAAGTCTAGTACAGATGACCTTGATTATATCATGAAGTGAAAAAACTATTGAAAATTATAGTCCATCCAGACAATAAATACAAAAGTTTGCTGACTTCAAAATTTAGTACAGATAGGCTTGATCGTATCATGGAACTTACTGACAAATGACAATAGAGCTTCAAGCCTTCAATTCAAAATGCATCATTTCTGAATAGGATTTACTCTGCCCATGCACTAGATATACTAGTAACTTTGTCCTTCACATTCTGTTTAGGGTGTTCGGCAATCGGGAGAAATTCAAAAAATAGAAATAAAAGGAAACAACATCACCTAAGCCACCAATCCTCAAGAGAGTTGAAAGAAAATCCCAACCTGCCAGCAACCGAAGCCACCTCCAAACCTGGCGCACCATTGGGTAAAGGATGAAAAGATGACAGTTTCATCCTCCACACCACATAGAACGCGTCGCCTATTCATCTCTGGCTCCCATCGGGCAATGAAGAATTTAGTCAAGACCTTCTCCTGATACATGGTCCAAATAAAGGCCTTCACCTTAAGAGGTATTTTGCAACCCCAGATCTCCTTATGCATCCTAACAACGTGGGGGTTACCATGTCTCACGCGACGCACTCAAGAATACCCTCCCTTCACCGAAAAACCTCCACCGGCTTAGACTTCCAAATGATTCTATCTCGCCTAGTAGCCACCACCCGTGTTCCATGGAGTTCCTCCAGCAAACTCAAGTAACCATCCACTTCATTGTCATTCAGATTTCGCCGGACTTGCACTTCCCAATACCCCGTGTCCCCTCTCCCCTGCCAAAAGCGACGCACCGAAGCTTCCACCTCAACAGCGATCCGGAAGATCAGAGGAAAACGCTCTCGCAGCAGCCCCTCCCCAAGCCACGTGTCTTCCCAAAAACTGATGCGCTCGCCTGCTCCCAGCTCCCAACGCGTAGCCCGTATAAAGTCAAAAGTTGCTCTTAAAGATTGATTTTTTGTTACCCAAGTTAATCTAACACAGAAAAATACAGGATCACCTAAACCTACATGAAGTCACAAATTTTCCAGACTGAATCTGGTTATAACAGTAGGTACAATATATTATCTGAATATATATTACTGACCAATATAAACTTTAAAAAGCACCATGAGTCAGTTGTATAAAATTCACCAAAGACGAGCATGGGAAGGAATTGTTATTTTTCATTGAAGCTTAAAAATAAAAGAAAAATCAACTTGCAAAGTATCCTCCACTTTATATTAGAAAACAACAAGGATGACAGTCCCAACTTTTTAATTTGTAATCTTAAACATACACTAAACGTGCTCATCAATTATGAAAAAATTCAAAGCAGTACATAGAGCCATTTTAAGCATATAAACATGCTAAAATAACATACCACACTTTCAGGAACTCCAGGAGGGGGCAAAGTGAGGTTTCTCGGTGGAGGCCCACGAAGATAGGATCTCTTGTCAAACCTCCACTCACCAATTTTCCCATATGTCAGCTCCCCCTGAACATACACCAACAATATTAAAAAAGAAAAGGAAAAAGAAGTGAAATTCACCGAATATATCTAACAGTTATCAGGAGCAAGAAATGATTGAAAAAGTAGCGTAGCATCACAAAGATAAATGGAGGTATTAGAAAAATAAAAAAATCACACAATAGTGATAAACATATCAGTATTACCTTCATATTATAGTCACATCCATAAGTAAAATGGATGATGAAACTATTTCCGACATTTGAATCCCAAGGCGGCTGCATTCAAAAATTGAAATGATGCATGAATCCCAAAGCCATTATGTCAGCACGAACACGCACACGGGTGGGGGTACTGTTGTGAATTAACAGGAAGATAACACCTCATGAAGACAAAAGCAATACCTGTATCATAAAATCTTTGCGGAGAACATGCTGCACTTTATGCAAAGCACTCGCAACAGCATACGCATACCTTACACCATCCAGAAAAATCAGCAAAACTTGGACTGCCAGTGTCTATTCTCAAACCCAAAAATAGTCAGAGAATTCTCCTTACATTTCAAGAACCCATCCAAATGCTTTATCAGTCTCTGGGTCATCTTTCATTTTTAATGAAATATTCATCCAGGTTGGTGCAATTTTCTCAAGTTCAGACTGAAACAAGAATTCAGATGTAAAAAAAAACAATTTTCTTTCTGTGTTGAAAGTAGACAGTATCACCAAGCACATAAAAAACAACACAAAATCAGGGGAGTATGCCTCCTTGACTCCTTGTTAATGAACCTACAAAGAAAAAACAATGAACCTACAAAGTTAATGTCCTATACCTAATAGCACACACAGAGACACTCCATGATGATCATAAACAAAGCAGAGGTTTGATTTTTCTACTCCTGAGGATATACCATGTAATATTTTTTGTATAAATATAAACTGAAATTTAAACAACAAAAGAAATTCAGGTCTGCAATTTGATTGTGTACACAAACCAGTTACATCATTTTTCACATATGTATCACAAGTGCATTGATGTTAGACAAAGCTTTACCGTGTGACATGAGATTACTATAAGGCTTTAGGTTATGGAACAATGGAAACGTTTCCAAATATGTGTGAATTTCAAACCAACATGGAGAGTTCGACTTGATTCCTGATTCCTGGTCAAAGTCAAGAATAAATGAAGGCTTCAATTTAGAACTTCTTTAATTTAAGTAATTAATGTAGATGAACATACATGATTGTTACCAAGAGCAAAATCAGAAAATGGTAAAAAAATGAAGCATATTCTGGGAGCCAGTCAGAGGAATAGAGGACAGAATCAAGAAGATAATAAAAGGCTGGATGAATCTATGAGACTATGGCAGATGAATGCAAACAATAAAAGAGATGAAGAGGAACTATTGGAGCGAGGAAAAGATTAACTGTCATGCTATTTTGTGCATTAACTGGATACTTAGAAAGGAGGTGACCGGATCCCCTTTACTCAAGAGTGGACTGCAACATATCAAGCTACATCCTGGAAATCAATGTTGGATTTTGTACCGTGAACAGGAAATGATGGGTCAACCACTTGGGCTGTATATTGACACCAACAATTAGAGGCTAGATAACTGAAGGGGTAAAAGACAGCAGAAATTAAATTTGAGAATGAGTATTCCATACATAAAGTGGAGCACTGGAACAACAAGAGTGGATTACAGAGCATGGTCTACAGAGTGGAAATTTGCCAAGATGTCAACCCACAAGAGTCATTCAACAGTTTATGTAATTCAGGGGTTCTACTCATCATCCTTATTTGCATTTTTATGTGCTAAGGTGTTATATGGACTTATTAATTCTTAAGGAATAACCGTCAGTTATTAGAAAGAGGATAGGAGTTCTAGTGGGTAGCCTAATTGTAAAATTCTTATTCTAACAGGATGATTTATCATAGCCTTTTTTTTCATTTTGGAAGGGACTGGGATGGAGGAAATTTCCTGATATTTTCTCTTCAACAAGTTTTACTTTTTTTCATGCTGAATTTAGTTTTCTACTTTGTTTTCATTCAGAATTAGTTTATTAATAAGAATGATAAACTAAATAAATAAGTAGAAAGCTGCCAGAGAATATGAAACATTGAAATTTAACACTCAAGATTTTTTATTTTCTTCACCAAAATTGCACAATAAGAAATTCAGGTAGTACAAAGAAATAATATCCTCCACAAAAACTAATGCAAACTATCAACCTTTGTAGAATAATTCAGCTTAGCAAAGATAGTTAAGTAAAAATGTCCTTTACCTTTTTAATAATTACTGGAGAATTGCCAATGGGGTCAATGTCTGTCACATCGCCCTTCTCTTTTGGGTAATATTTCCTTATTATTTTCGTATTTTCTGTAGGCTTTATGTAGAAAAATGGAAATGCTGCTGGTAATCCTCCACGTGCCAGGTTTGGCAGAGGCTTTACAAAAATATGATCCGGCTCTGCCATCAGTATGTAGCTGCATCACAAATAATATATACAAAATGTTTCAGAAAATCTATAATAGAGAAAGAAAGAGAACCCAAAATAATTAATTAATATATATAATCAAGATCAACTCACTCTTCCTCAATCGTCGCCTTTTCTAACCACTGCACAAATGCCCATGGTCTGTTCAAGACAATGTAACCCTGGAACCAACATTCAACATCTTTCACAACCAAAATATAATTAATCAAACCCATCAATCAATTCACTTTTTTTTTCTTTCTCGTGTGTCCATACAGATTTTGCAAGTGTAAATACATCACGAACAAGATATATTAGTGCATCCTAAATCATTGATCACTTTTCAAAACAAATAAAGGCAGCTATAGTAAATTGTGGGGCTTGGGCCCGTAGCTCAATGGTTGACAAGAGAATTTGCAATCATGAGGTGATGGGTTAGAATCTCAGTATTTACCTGCCAAAAAAAAGTAAATTGTAACAAGATATACATAAATTGAGCCAGTTTAATAACCCTTCTCACAATCTTCTTCTACTAGAATAATACCCAAGGAGATAACATTTGGAATCCTACATGAGTGTCACAGTTACTGCATTACTGGGCACCCCAGACAAAATTTTCTTCATTCCTTCCACACCCCCCCCCCCCCCACCCCCACAACATAATCTATCAGAAGTGATTCTGAGGGAGTAATTCTCCTTGTGGACCAGACTTAGCAGATTGTCCAAAGCCATATATCTCAAAACAAAAACAAAAAAATTCTCTCGCACACAATTTTTTTTATGAGAGTAAAAAAAACAGATGCCAAAGCAAATCAATACAAAAACTGATTCACAAGATTTATATTTCTTTTCATTTTCATCACCAATCAAAGCAATTCAAACACAGACCAATTAAATTCCAAACCCAATTTCTCCAAACATAACCCGTCCATAAGATTGAACGTAAAAATCGAATCTTTAATTCCCACAGAACAACCCAAATCAACCATTCGATCAATCAAGAACCAAAAATCGGAAAACAACAGGTCAAAAACGGAAACCGCACTCACCCGATCGAGGCCGGCGGGGAGCGGGTCGACGACAACCGTGGGGATTTCATCCATGAGTCCGTCCTCGCTCCCGGAATGCAGGATCCTCGTGAACCCGCTCATCTCCGACCCGGGCATCCCCCTCACCTGCTTGTACCAGTAATACATGATCCTGCACTGCCACCGACTGTACGGCTCGTCGGTCGCCGTCAGCGCGACGTGGAACGGCAACCTGTCCACCATCAACCCCGCCATCCTCCGCGCCTCCGGCATCCCCATCACGGGATCGGGCGAGGCTTCCCCGGAGCGATAGCGGACGACGATGGTGAGGAGGTTGTAGGAGGCGAAGAAGAACCCCAGGAAGAGGAGGAGGAGGAGGAGGAGGGGGGGCGCGCGGGACATGACGGGCTTCTTCATCGGCGCCGTCGGATCATGCGCGGACGGTGGTCGAGGCGGTGATGGAGGTCTGGAAATGGAGAGGGAGAAGGAGATGGCTTTGAAATTTTGGTTTTTTATAAGAGAAGAAGAGGTCTTTTTGTTGTTGGTGGTAATGGCGAGGAAGATACGAAACGTACTGAGTGTGAAAAGTTGGGCGGGGGTTTCCTTATTTCTTGTGACGGGTTTTATGCGGTGAGAACAAGAATTGATCGGAGTATGTCTCATACCATTATTGCACATTAAGGGTGCAACTTGGGCGGGTTGAACCCGACCCAATCTGACCCAACCCAACTCGTGGGCAGGTTCGGGTTGAAGTTTTTTGGCGTCGGGTTCAACCCGACCCGAACCCGAACCAACCCAAACCCAATTCGGGTTGGGTTCGGGTTTGGGGGTTCAACCCGAACCCGACCACCCCAGGTTAACAAATATTATGCTGCCATAACAACATACCTATATCTAAAACCCTAAATTCCTAAAACATAATAAACAATTACACAAATTAGAGTATCACTATGTTTGTTGTGTTTGGGTTAATTATTATAGATATTCACTTTTAATTATTTGTATATAAGGTTTAATTAATAATTAATTAGAGTTTGTTTTGTTGTTTATTAAATATTTTGTATGATATTTTAGATGTTAAACCCGACCCGACCCGAACCCGCGGGTTGAGATCGGGTTGAATTCGGGTTCGGTCGGGTTCGGGTCGGGTTGAACCTAACCCGCGGGTTCGGGTTGAGATGTTAAACCTAACCCAAACCCGACCAAACCCGAATTCAACCCGAACCCGACCCGAACCCGCGGGTTGAGATCGGGTTCGGGTTCGGGTTGAACCCTTCAGGTTGAGGCTGGGTTCGGGCTCGGGTTCGGGTTGAACTATCTGCAATGCAGGTTAATGTCGAATCCGATCCGAACCCGACCCAACCCGCCCGAGTTGCACCCCTAATTGCACAAAAAGTGATATATATACCCATCAATTGACTATGCAGTTTAATTTATAGGTTATGCAATTTAATTAATAAATTGTATAATTTGATATTGATAGTATTGATAGTATCTAGGCCTGACTATATTCAAACTCAATTGATAATCCCTTTTTTTTTTTAATTGTTACATGGGAAGTTTTATTTTCACCCTCTTCTCATTCACTCATTAAAAATTTAAATTTTTTTAGAGAGGTGGAGGGTGGAGGATATTGGGGGCGGTTGAGCGGAGGGTGACTATAGTGGATGGAGAGAGAAAAAAAAGAAAGGAGGTGGTGGGCGGAGGGTGACGGTGATAGGCGGAGAGAGAAAGGGAGAGACGATGACAGGTGGAGCCATGAAGGAGGATGGTTTGTTGCATGTCTTGATTTACTCCTACACCATACCTGCCTTTCTCCGATCTCCTCTGCCTATTGTCGTTACCCTTGATGCTCCTTCATTGGTCTCTCTCTTTCTATATATCTCTTCTTACTGTGATCTTCCTCTGTCTACCCCACCTTACTCTGACTACCATCTACTGCTGTCCTCCCTGACCTTTGTTTTTCTCTTTCATCTCTCTCTCTCTCTCTCTAATTTTCTTTCCCCCATCATTCATCCCACCCCCAAAAAATTTCGGGGTGGGGTGAATGACCTGAGGAATGGAGTAAGGTTCCCCTTATAATTTGAGCGTTCATATATTCATTTTACAGCCCAGTCAACAGTCATTACGTCACTAATGTAACATACTCTGTTATTTTAAGATATATTTCACTACCAAAAAAAAAGTATTGAGTATTTAATCCATATGAATATGTACATCATCTTTTATAAAAGAATGTATTTCATTAGTTAAATTAATATACTTAACATTCATGACCGCCCTTCCTAGAAAAAACAAAAATAAAAAACTTTATGAAACCAAAATCAATAATATTAATGTCACAATCATAGAAATGGTAAACTTGATATTTTTTAATTTTTTTTTTAAAAAAAATTATCTCATATTTTAGACAATGTGATTCAAATGCAAAATTAATGATAAGAACATAAAAAAATGAAGATAACAAAATGCATTATCAAATGTAAATCTGGATTAAAATAATAATTTTTTCTATCTTTATAAATCATGCTAACTTATCCTAAATATTTATCACTTTATCAAACCAGGCTAAAAATGTTAAATATACACTCAATATACTATTTATTTTATTTAAAAAAAAAAAAAAAAATTCGTACACTATAACAGTGTATGGTGTACAAGTGTCTAGGGGCTGGAAAATGGATTTTAATTATTCGGACATGATTCATCACTCAAAAAAAAAAAAAAAACTGCTCTGCTGGAGACTTGTATTTATGTAATAATAAACAAGGAGCGCCTATTTATTTTTTAATGTGTGGAATGCTAATTGTGCAAAGTACAACTACTCACTGGTTAAATAGTGACTGAATACCATCAACGCAATGCATTTTTTTTATAGAATAACCTTTGTAATGCAAAATAGTGGACACTTCAAAGTGGACATTTTGCACCCACCAAAAATATAGTGACATTTGTAATTCAGTTGTAAGGGGTTTACTTGAATGTGTTTATGTGGTTTTCTGCTCCCACAGTTTGCTATCTAAACCATTATTTATTCCGAGTCTATGGACTAATTTGATCTACTGTTATCAAAAATTATATAGCCCATCAAAATCTTTATATTAAAAAAAAAACGACGCTGTGTTCAAAGGGGTGAGGGTCTACGTCGAGAACATGAAGTTGGTGGTGTTAGCACTCATACGCAACTCGGCGTGCGAACTGATAGGTGTGAGGGGGGTGCGTCTTCATGAAGGCTCGCTCGAGGTCGTCCCTTAGATGTCTTCGCCTTTAGTCCTCATAATCAGCGGACAACAGGTCGACCCCCTGTCTACCCGGACGTTCGACGGGAGGATGGTCTCATTATGTCTTTACTTTCATTTAATTACATTTTATTTATTTCCTCTCATCCCCTATTCAGACATATATTAATCTTTTTTTGAATGAAAGTGATTGGAAGCGTGAATCTATCTTTTTTTTCAAAAAAAAAAACATTAAAATAAAATATGAAGGACTTAATAATATCAGTCAAAGAATGTTAAATGACAATAAATAATAAAAATCAAACTATTAAGCTTTGTGTTGTTTTGCAAATAAACAAACAGATATAGATAGAATAAGCTTAATCCTAAAATATATGTTTGTTTAGAATGTATTAAGTTTTAAAAATTATTCTTAAAAGAATAAATCTTGATAATTATATATTTATATTTAGAATGGGCATGTATATTTCTTTTTTATTATCCATTCTAAAACTTGAACTGTATTGGAATAAAGACAAGCTCAAAAAAGGATGAAACCCAACCCAAGATAAGATTAACGATCAAACAGAAAAATCACCTAATTTTACTCTGTTCTTGTATAACCATTGTATAATCTGGATTAGCCATTATTGAATCAAATTGGGGATTGGTTCTTACACAACTTTTTGCCAAATGCAAGATAGGCTATCCCCACGTAAACATTCTTTTTCAATTAGAGCATTGTTACATGCAGTCCGGACAGACAGTCCCATGAATAATCTATATAATTTTATAGTCATCCATCGATGTAAATATCTTTTTAAAAATTTTTTTTTACATTTATTAAAAATGGATTCATCCAACTCGTTATGGAGTGATATATAATTTTCATCAAAAAAATATATATCTAATTAGATTTATTTTTTAAAAAAAATTAAAATATATGTGGACTATATACACGGACTGTTAAAGGCATTTGGATGGAAAAAAATGAAAAGAAAATGTTCGACTCACACAACTTTTAGTCCTGTTTGGATGTGGAATAGGGGACTGGATAACATGGAACAAAGTGGAACATGGAAATTTGAATGTTTACGTACATTGAATATCCAGGGATAATGTATGCCTAGATAAACTGGTATAAAATTGTATAAAGATTCCAGTCAACCCTTGGAATTAAAGTTATTCCAAGTTATTCCATCCAATATGTGAACACATTGTCAAATTAACTGTCATCACCTCTTATAAATCATTTGTCAAATCAACTATCATTATTTTTTCATTTTTTATAAATCTTTATCCATAATTTATCCACATTTTATCCAAACAACAAAAAATTTATTATTATGTTTCCTAACAAGAATAATTCAAAATACAACCAAACACAAAATCACTTATTCTACTGCAATATTCACTTATGCTAATATAATTGTATACCATGGAATAAGTCTTATTCTATATTCAAACTGGGGCTTAAGTTCCAAATGCAATTCGCATTTTTTAAGAAATAATATATTTCTTTTAATAAGACATGTATTTGTAAAAAATAAAATCTATATTCAAATGACTTATATGGACTCATATATAAAATATGTAAAAAAATTAATAAAATACAATCATTACAACGAGTGCAAGTGGCTAACGAGTTGTATAATTAAATGTGCTGAGTTTGAAAATGGAGGCCAGGCCCGGCCCTGGGTGTAGGCCCAGTAGGCAAGCTGCTTAGGGCCCCATCCAGGGAAGGGCCCCCAAACCCAAATATAAAAGTAATAGGTATGTTTTGTGGGCCTCATTCTGTCCTAACCCACTAGCTATTTGAACACATTCAAAGCCCCAAATGAAAAGAAAAAAAACTGAAATCAAAGTCTCAAATAACATGATGAAAGTGGTTAGTGGTAGAAGAAATAGCATTTACTTTTTTTTCTCCCACATCGGTAAAAACAAAAAGTATTGAGGATCTCTCTCTCTCTCTCTCTCTCTAAGATGGGCTCCATGTAATCTAAGTCAAAGAATTGCAAAATAACAAGATTTTGGTGGACAACAAATCATGATGGACTTCATTAAAAGGGGGTGTGCGTAGCACCACCATGCGCGAGGGCGTTTGGGCGTTTAAGGCGCACTTGGCACGTACGCATCGTCGCTAGGAGCTGGAGCCTTTATTTATTTGGACCTTTTTCTGATGGACGGTAAATATTTTGATTAAATGAATTATATTCCGGGCGTCGATTCTTGCTAATGTGAGAGATGATCGGATTAAATCCGGAAGTTGATCGAATGGATCTCATTTTTTGAGATGATTGACCGTCGGATCGACGGTTACGATCGGACCTAATTATTTGAAGAAAACAAATTACTCAATGGGTCATGAGACTCTTTTACAGGAAAAAGGGATGAACAAGGAATAAACATGATCCTTCAAGAGGTGTCTTCAACCTAATTTTCCCTAATATTTTTCAAATATGACTCAATCTCTGCATTTTTATGAATCCAATCCATTGTTCACTGCAATGGCATGTCCAAAAAAAGTGATTTGCATATGAGTCTCCATGTGCTTGTAATTTTTCTAATATAATTATTATAAGATAGATTTTTAAATAATCATATGTTACCAGAGGACGATTGACCGTTATTATGGGAATATCGCCGGAAACCGATGAGAGCATGCGGGGCGATTTAAAGTTTTAAGGACATAGAGTCACTCTAGCCTCGGTCTTCAATTCGACAGAACAGATTCATCAATAAAAATGATAATTTATTGGGTCATTTTTTTTGTCAAACAAGATAATTTTTTTTATAAGGCCTCATTTTGAAAAATGGCCTAGGGCCTCACTTAAAATTTTAATTCTCAGGGCCGGGCCTGATGGAGGTGCTCCATAATTTATGTGGACATGAACATCAATTTTACATTGACATGCAACTGCAACTGTTCACATGGATCCCAATTCCCAACACGAAATAAAATATTTACATGCATATTTTCCTTAGGTGCCTCTATTTGCACCCTCAAATATATTTGCACGCTTTACATGCCCCTCCAATTTGGAACATAATTTCTTCTCGTCGGATCATCTTCATCGACCGTTCGTCTCCTACTGGCTCTTCATCTTCTCTCACACTCAAGATAAATATGAGTTCAAAATGTAAACGTGAGAGGAATGCAAAAGAATATAAATTTTGTGAAGGAGACATCCAAATTAAGGGGTGGCAAATCAAACAAATTTAGATGAATTTTGAGTTCCCATATCAATTTAAAGGGGGTGCGAAAACATATTAAGGGGTGCAAATAGGGGCACCTATTCTCCTTTACCCTATATATATATATACGTGGAGATGGACACTTATTTAATTGATTTTGAAAAGAAATTGATAATTTTATTTCTTAGAAATGCATGATCAAACTAAGGGTCACCAAAAGCCCGTGGCCCGAAAGCCCGGCCCGTTTTCAGGGAGGGCCGGGCTTGGGCCTGGTTCTGGGGCCCGGCCCGTAGGCCCGCCCGAGCCCGGCCCGTAGGCCCGCCCGAGCCCCGGCCCGTTCGGGCTGGCCCGTAGGCCCGCCCGCGGGCCCGACCCGTAGGCCCATGGAGGGTGATCCAATGAACTAGTAACATGTAATTTTTATTTGAATGTGGTTGAGTTAAAAATTATTAACATTTATATAGGTGTTAACCTAGTTAGGTACATGTAATTATTTATTTTTGTAAGTAATTAATTCATTTAATATTTTTATTTTAAAAATTCAATAGATATAAATATTTTTTTCAACATTATACTTTAAATTTTGTGTTATTTTAACATTATATACAAATAAACAAGTAAAATAAAAAAATAAAATGTTTTGAATTTGGGCCCGTAGGCCTGCCCATGGGCCCGAACCCAGGCCCGGCCCGTGGGCAGGGCCTGGGCCCTGTTTTTTTGCCACGTGCCGGCCCGGCCGGGCCCGTTGGCCAAGCAGGCCCGCGGGCTTGGGCCCTGTTTCAACGGCCCGGCCCGGCCCGGCCCGGCCCGTTGCCGACCCCTAGATCAAACCTTGCCTCCAGCAAAGAGAAAAATAGTGAAAAAGAGCCCGGTTGGGCTTGATTCATGGGCAATAGCCCAATATAATTGTAGGCCTACTATAGGCCCGTTAAAGTTGTGTTTATTGTTACACAGTTAAAGTTAGTGTGGTATTCATTTTAAACATGCGCGTCCGGTGCGAATTGAAAATGTTACACATTTTATTTTATTTTACAGTTTAAAACACAAATCACACATTTTTATTTTTGAAAAAAAAAATCATATAGCTCATCTTATGAGATATATATACTTCTATAAAAGTTGAGGTATATACTCTAATGGATCGAATGATATTTAAGATAATGTTATGTACGATTCTTTTTTAAGTCTCAGTTCTGGTCTATGCATGTTTTGATTTTTATAAAAATAGTACATATCATCTATTGAAATACATGTTTTTATAAAAAAAAATGAAACATATACTCCAATGATATGTATGGATGTATTTATAGAAAATGTAAAAGAAATTTATTGAAGAATATATTTCATTAATGTGAGCATGTAGCGCTAACAAATCATAAAAGACTGGAATTGGAGCTGAAAAAAAACAATCTGCGTATAACACTCATCTTAAGAGATCTTAGCACCCCCCATGTGGATTTAAATGTCTGACCTTTTCATTTAAATAAAAATCAAAAGAAGTAAATGAATATCTTTTTGAATAAATATATCTGTATTGTTTCCCTAGCCTTATTATCAGAAGATATGATATAAAAGGTTTAATAATGAGGGGAACTGATGAGGTTGCGGGAGGTGAGTGACTGAGAGGTAGAAGGAGATGTTTGTATAATGGGAGGGGCAAAATTGTTATTAGTAGGGATTTTTCTGAATTATCCTTTGTATGTAGGGTGTTAAAAGAATACAACTTTTAAAATCATGGTTTAGATAACGGAATATTATTTGAATATTCCAAATAGGTGAATGAATTTTTAAGTCTAGGATCTATTTGGATTTATATGTATTTTATAAGAGGTTACATGGATATATGAAAAAAGTCAGGGGGTTATGTGGATATTAGACATATTATAAGGAGCTATGTTAGGAAAAAATGCATTTTTGTTAGAAAAAAATTCAAATAACCCTCTCTAAACTATCTAAAATCTATATAACCCTCTGATTTTTTTTATTTATTTATGGGCTCATCTATTAAATTTGGCATTAAATGTTCATTTACTGGTCTAATGGATTAATAGAATTTCAACACATGTGTAATTAAAACATTCATTCAAATAAATAAATCACATGGTACTTTAAAGTTTTCCCTGAAAAAGTTTGGTTTTATGCTCCCTACATTAATATTCTTACTAATAGGTGGCTTTAATTGTGTGGCATGGTTAAAAAAAAAACATTATTTGTCATTGTAAAAGTAGTAACTAGAATTGGTCATTTTTTGGTTCAAATATTTAAAAAACCATGTACTTTACTTTATCTAATAATAAAATATGAATCTTGTTTGAAAAGTAAAACTGTTATTAAAACAGTATATAAAGATCGCATGTAACAATTAATGCTCATGAACTAAAAACTTGGTCAAGGATTGAGTTGCTGTGGGTTTTTTGGGACTGAATGAAGCTCAATCAACCACTTCACCAGCCTTCTTATGATGACAATTTTGCAAAACATGTGAATTAGTGATACATGTAATTATGTGATCAAGTTAACTTGAAAAACCAAGCATCGGTAACGAAATTAGAGAGATGATATAAAACTGTTTGTTTAATGATTTTGTGTATAAAACTATTCAGCATTATGCCAAATCTTATTAAATTTCCCAGTATCTAAAGGTTTCCGAGAAATTTTATGGTTTGAAGGCTAATAAAATCGTAAATGTGTTTTCAAAGGCCTTCTAAAAAAATTTTTAATTAGAAAATTTGTTATAGCTTTTTGTATAAAAAAAAATATTTAAAAAAAACATAGAAAATGAGTTTTTTAAAAATCGAGTTTATTTAAGTTATTCTATGGAACCGAATCCAATTAGGACTGTATAGTCCAAATAGACATTCGACATATGTCTTCAACAAAAAAAAACCTTTTTAATGGCCCTAACGTGGATTTGCCGTTAACACTAAAACACCCGGAGAAACCCATTTTTAGAATTCCTTTTTTTCTCTTTTCCCTGCACTCCCTCTCTCTCCTTTGTTTTCAAAAAAAAAAAAAAAACCATAGCGAGATCCTTTTTTTCTCCTTCCCTCTCGGTTTTCCTTCTTCCCCTCCCTCTCCGTTTTCCTTTTCTTTCCCCTCCCTCTCTTCTTTCTTTCTCTTTCTGCATGATGTAAGATATACATCTTTTTAAAACATCTATATTAGGGTTTATTTTGTATTTATTATAAAGATATTTTGTATCACTTGTAGGATTTCAAAGTTTGTTAATGAGGGCATTTGCATCCCTTGTGCGATTTTCTATTTTAGGAAAATTGTATTTTTTATATATATAGATTTTATGGATCGATTCTAATGTTGTGCATTCGATAAATATATTGTGCAGTTTGATTCTAATTTTGCAGGTTGGTTCATATGTTGCTCAGTTCAATTCATATAATATGAATTTTGATTATAGATTATCTAGTTGGATTCGTATTTAAAATTTATATGTGCGTAATTTCATTAATAGTTTATGTAATTTGATTAATGGGTTGTGTAATTTTATTATGAAGTTATGCAATTCGATTTATAGGTTTGCTCTGATTCATAAATTAAGCAATTCGAATCTAATGTTGTGCAGTTCGATTTATAAATTGTACAATTTTATTCTGATTTTTGTAGTTCAAATTATATGTTGCTTAGTTCAATTCATATGATGTACATTTTGATTAGAGATTGTATAATTTGATTTGTATTTAAGATTTATTCATAGGTTATATAATTTGATTCATGGGTTATATAATTTGATTCATAGGTTGTGCAATTTAATTTTTAGGTTTGTAGTTCGATTTATAGGTTGTGCACTTTAATACTTATGTTATGGAATTTGATTCATAAATTGTGCAGTTCGATTATTATGTTGTGCGATTCCATTCATAAATTATGCAGTTGTAGATATTCGCGACACAATTTGAGTTATTCAAAGCAAGAGAGAAGAATAGAAGCGATCAAATGTTAACTTATTTCTTGGATCCTATTTTCTGTTGAATAGTGACAAGTATGACTCTTCGTGGCTTTGTAAATCCAGAGATAGCTTGGAATACGATATATGGCATTGTGAAAATGTGAGAATTTTTTTTTGTTTTCTTGTAAATAATTCTTGAGATACCACTTGATGCATGTGCTTATGTTTTATTTTACACAAATATTTGCGATGGTGTGTCCAAAAAACATAACTTATTCATGTATGATTCTCTTACGAAAGGATGTAGAGAACAAATTTTGTCAATCCCTTGACTATGTTGAATTGTTGTACTGTATTGAAAGTTATTGAATAAAACTCATTGTGTTGATATATGGATATGTTTGGAGTGTATACTTTTGTTTACATGAAATGAACTGAAGTTTAGTTGAAGTGAACTACACTACTCGTGAAACAAACTGAATCGTGGTTGAATCGGTACTTATTAATCAAATTGAATGTTGATGCCTCAATCTTGAAATGACACTTGTTAATTGAACTGAATCATTTTTAATTAGAACTAATAATTATTTAAATAATACTTGAAGTATTTGTTGATGCCTCAAAGTTGAAATGACACTTGCTAATTGGACTGAATAATAAATGTATCAAATTCTCAATAAATTTTGAAACGAACTGAACTACTAATGAATCAAACTGCAGCACATATGAATTGAAATGAACAAACCAAATCCTAGATACAACTTCTCCTTTATATAATTAATTACAAGTTGAAATATTTCTTTATAATTATAATTATAACAAAATTTATATATAACTTATAACTAACTATAACAAAGTAATTTTTTACGACTACAATTATAACAAAAGTTTTGTACAACTCTAATTACAACAAAAGTAACAACTACCAAGGCAAGTCCAACTAGATTTCATCTTCATCCAACATTTGACATTGTTCATTGTAATTTGTCATGTGACATTGATATGATTATTCTTGAATCCTGCAAATAATATAAATAATGTACAATGAATTGTTGAAAGAAAAAAATCCGTGAATATTTGAGTTGTTGGGATTGGGATCGACCTGACTTGTTTGGGTTAACAGGGTGATTGTTGTTGAAAGATTCAACATATCCGACATTAATAGTTAATGTTTAAGTGCATAAGAAATAAAAAGAATAAGTTGAATTGTATAACCAAATAATCGAACAATACAACATATAAATCAAACTAAATGACCCATTACTTGTCAAAATGCATAATCTATGAAGTGAACTGCACAACATTAAAATCGAATTGCACAACTTATGAATCAAACTGCATAACATCAAAGTCGAACTACACAATGTATGAATCAAACTGCAAACCTATAATTCGAACTGCATAACCTAATAATTAAATTGCACAGCTTATGAATTAAATTACATAACCCATGAATGAAACTGCACACATAAAATCTTAAATACGAATCCAATTATACAATCTATAATAAAATTGCACAATATATGAATTGAACTAAGCAACGTATTGCAGCAGACCCTCCTAGCAGAGTTTCGAGATGCACCCTCCCTAAGGGGAGGTCGGGAGTCGAGTCTCAGCTTACCAAGCAAAAAAAAAAAAATAAGCAACATATAATACAACTACAAAAATCAAAATCATTTGTTTTATATAGTACCTAAATGGTTTTCTTGGGAATTTGTAAAATTTCATAAGAATATTTTTGTTAAAACATTTATTTTTAACTTCAGCGAAAGTAAAAACAAGAAGTTGTAATTAATGGACTCTCAAACGCAATCACTTCTACTATAGAAAAAGAAGTCACCAGTAATACTTCTAAGCGGGTTGCTAGAGAGAGCTTTCAAAGCTCATCCTCAAGTTCGGATTAGAGTAATCAATCAAAATCCAACGCCAAACTGGATGAAAGCATGATCAAGAATGTCCTTCCATGTTCACATATTAATTTGACCTAATGATGAATTCAAATGAAAATCATAACTATGTTATGATCTCCACATCAATCAATACCTGTTAAGTGTAAACCAAAATTGACTAGTAAATCTGTAACATACGTCAATGGTGTTAAAAAAATGTGGGGTGGGGTTGCATCTTTATGGGGTTAATGTAACCCCTCCCCTTGAAATATTATCTAGATTATTATACAGTAGTGCTGGAGGAGTGAAAATATACTGTGGAGGCACAATATTTTGGAAAAGAAAATGGACCATGGAATCAACAACACAGTATTTAGGAATCCAAAGTTGTAGGAGTACCCTACTAAATAATTAGGTTGAGCTTTAGATGCTTTTACAGATTCTATAAACTGAAAAAGGCAGCACAAAATGCCTTTAGGATTGTGAATGAACAAAATGATGTTTCCACAAAATTATTGATAGCTGTATTACATCATGGTTTCAGTCCATGATTAGTACACAACATCTGTTCTTCCACAACTTTCTGAAACGAATATTTCTGGGAAGTTTTTATTATCGGCAGCTATGTCTGCCAGCAATTGAAACCATCTAATCAAGAGATGCTTACAAAGTACGGGAAACACAAAGCATATGATACAAGGAGAAAAAATCCTCTATTTACAGGTAATAATTATGGCCTATATTTTATAGACCTGTAAAGAGAATTCAAATATGATAGAAGGGAAGCCAGCTCTTGCTACGGTCGAGTCACTTGAGTTCTCAATTCCTTCGATCAACTGTTGAATTGAATCTGTATCAAATCTATGGAAAGGCATGATTTTGAGTTCCATTTCATTTTCTGAGGTAACCATCATTTGTGACGTTGAAAAGGAGAAATTGAGGATCTCTTTAAGCAGATTGCAATGACTTCTTTGCTGCTGCAGCTAGTGCTACTCTCTCTGGCTCAGCGCAGGCTTCTGGAGTGTCTTCTTCACTGGGTGGTACAAGTTGCCAAAATAAAGGTAGATACGCCTCCCACTCTCTTAAAATGGCGGCACCTTTTTCGCTCCCAGTTTTTTCCTGTAGATAAACATATCAGCATTCAGTTTCAGGAATGACACGGAAAAATATAATGTTCCTCTTTTTATATATTAGTGCAAATGTTGATCTTACAACGTGGGCTTCTATCATGCTTTTGAGCTGCATCTGTCCTGCTGGTGCATTCACTCTCTGGATCTTTACAATCTCCTTATTTACCTATTCAAAAGAGAAAAAAATAAATAAATTCAGATACAAATTTGAACAATATGCAAACAAAGTAATGGCAGGAGAAATCCTATACTTGAAAGATTAAGTTAACCTAATACATGCACTTCATTTGCTAAAATATGACAAAAGGACTGAAAGCATACCAAACTAATATTTATTTGAGTTCAATGAGTCCATAACTCAACATACATCTTATGCAACTGGAACAATCGCAAGATGTGCACGTGCTACACTCAATAGACCCTTTGCATGCGCATTTGAGGTGACTTTTATAAGAATTTCAATGCTTAACTATAAGCAATGGTTTAAATTGATTTGCAACCACTAAACACAAACCTTTGGAATCAGTGTGTCGTCCTCATCAAGAATATAAGCCAAACCACCAGTCATTCCAGCAGCTACATTCCGACCCACTCTGTCAAAATAAGGAAACACAACTTAGAAATTGGTTTTGTTAAACGATAGGAGTAGCAGAAGATAGAGACACTCACTTCCCAAGTACAACCACACAGCCACCGGTCATGTATTCACAACAGTGATCACCCGTCCCCTCAACTACAGCCTCAGCAAGTGAATTACGCACAGCAAAACGTTCCCCAGCTTTGCCTCTTGCAAATATTTGACCTCCAGTTGCTCCATACAGACAGGTGTTCCCTACAATAGTTGCCTCCTCTGGACAAAAGCCAGTACTTTCAACAGGGACTACCACAAGTTCACCACCAGCCATACCCTTAACAGAAAGGTACATTGATTAATGTAAGTGTTATTTTATAAAAGAGAGATGCAGTTATAGCCAAAAGGGAATCTGCTTTAGGTACCTTTCCAACGTAGTCATTAGCTTCTCCCACCAGTCTAATGTTCATTCCAGGAGTTAAAAAGCAGCCAAATGATTGCCCAGCACTTCCTGTAAATCTGGGGATAGTTGCAAGTATATGATTAGTTTTAAGTTCTAAAACATTTGACTGATTGATCTGCTCTTGTGATTCAATAAATGGTGATGTTAACAGAATCAAATAGGCTATAAGCATGTCTTATACTCACGTAATGTTCAGCTGTCCTGCAAAACCTGTATCACCATATTTTTTTGCAACTACACCAGCTATACGACCACAAACAGCACGGTCACATTGTAGATTTTTATGGTTTTATTAACTATTTTCTCATGCTCAATTGCATCAGATATCTGCAAAATGGAAGAAAACCTTCAGAGATTAGAATGCATTACAGTAAGTTATCATAAAGAATTTCCAGAAGTACAAAATTCAACGATTCATTCAAAATGCTCTTTAAATCACTATGTTCACTTATAAGCTTTCGGTTATCCATGTAGGATTGAGTGGTTGAACTGGCATATTGAAAATATAAATTAAAATGATAAAATAGAACTTATATATTTTATATTTGTATGCAATATTCTGTTGGAAATGAAGGAAAATGGAGGGTAATCTATAATACATAAGAAGTACGGACGAAGTACACACAAAGTCAGGGTGGTCTACGTCTTGACACAAGCTGTTATATTTATCCAGAAAAAAAAATCTGAGATCTGGCCTTAGATGTAATATTACAACAGCCCACCAAAAGAAGTAAAATTTTACCACTACCACGATGATATGATCTAAATTATGCATATAGATATGGCTTATCTAACATTTCGATAGAATAGTGTACTCAAAACAATTGCTACCTCAGGATCAGACAGTAGAATATCATCTAAAACAGGGCCATTGGTATGAACATCCTGTTTCCTTATTTCAGTGCTGCTCAACTTCGGAAGACCAACATTCTGCCAATTAAAAAAAAATTAGTTAGTAAACCATGGACAACTATGTGTATGATTACGCATATGCCTGCAAATTGCAAAATGAGTAGTATGAAGAGTCAAAAGTATTCATACGGATAAAATGTAACTGAGATCAAGTTGTTGAGTTTTCATCAGAGAGATATGTCTTGGTCTTAGTAAATCAGTTCGTCCAATTATGTCATCCAACTTCTCGTAACCAAGATTAGCCAATATACCTCTTACCTGCAAACACAAAACCTCACTAACTTGTTTAGAGCATTGTTGTTTTCATACTGATGGGAATCCAGTTTCAGAAGATAAGATCTGTATGCCAACTTTGGCACTGATTCTGTAGAAATTGTCTTTTCTGATTTAAATAAAGCAATGGGATACAAAAACCAATGGCAAACAGATTACCTCCTCAGCAACGTAGAGGAAGTAGTTAACTAGGTCACCAGGCACACCAGGAAAACGAGCACGCAACTCTTCTCTCTGTTGTATAGTATTAAAAATCAAGTAAAAAATTGATGGAGTGTAGTCAATTTAAAACAAGACATGGCAATATTACATGCCTGACTAGCAACACCGACTGGGCAGTTATTTGTGTGGCAAATTCTTGCCATGACACATCCTGTAGCAATCATAGCAACAGAACCAAATCCATATTCATCTGCACCCATTGCTGCAGCCATAAGGACATCAACCCCACTCTTGAATCCCCCATCAACTCTGACAATTACCCTTTCCCGGAGTCCATTTTGAATGAGCGTCTGGAGAGTTTTACATTCAAATGGAAACATCAGCCTGTGAAACATATGACAAGTGGAATGGCATTTCTCAGTTCAAAAGAGATGATGTAAACCTGATGTGTCTCAGTCAGACCAAGTTCCCACGGACCACCAGCATGCTTGATGGAACTTACAGGGCTTGCTCCAGTACCTCCATCATGGCCTGATATCTGCGGCACATTAAACTGTTCTCAATCCCTCCCATTCAACAAACACTTAAAAATATATATTTGCTTCACATAAAATTTATATATACTAAATTGACAAGATCTCAAGATTATCCAGCAAGAAATCAGAGATCATGCATAAAGCCACAGGATGATCATTCTTCTTATAGGTACAAACCAACAATCATTTTTTTCATGAATTAATCTGGAACAACTGATGAGATACAATGTTGGTTATAACCATCTCCTACTTTTGAAGCTATGGCATAAAGTTGGTGATAATATGAAAAAGGAAGATAACCACTTTATTTCCCTATATTGACCATTCTGGGCAGTTGAGATTATACAGATCCATCCATCTGAATTAAATAAGTGCTGACAACAAAATAAATTTGAAGATCAATGGTGGAACAATTTCTTAGATCGAGCAAATCCTCGATGTTGGTCAACGGCAAGCCTTGTGGATAATTTCCATCAACAAAGGCCTCCATCAAGGTGGTCTGGTGTCCCTTTGTTATTCATCATTGTGATTAATCCTCTGCAGGATGCTCAAGATGTGGAAGAAGACGGTTGGATGTCCGGCCTAGGCTGTTCAGTGGTGGATTTGAGGTGTCCCATGTCCAATATGCGGACAATACTCTGATTCTGTGCAAAGTGGAGACAGCAAATTCAGTGACGCACATCCTCCTTAGGTGTTACAAGCTATTATCGAGCCTCAGATAAACTACTCTAAAAGTGTGACGCCGGGGATTAATGATATCCTGTCCATCCTTCATACATTAGCAAGTATGATGGGTTTTTCAACTGCTGATTTCCGGACAGGATACCTTAGCCTCCCTTTGTCGTTGGGACACATCTCCAAAACCAATTGGCTGCAGCTCATCAACCGTTTGATAGAAGAATCAAAGGTGGGAAGAGCAAGCTCTTGAACTTTGGGGGGAGACTTAATCTCATCCAAGCAGTTTTGTCGAATCTTCCAATACTCTTCCTTTCAATTTTTTAAATTTTGAAAGGTATTCTGAGTAAGATTGAGGGCATTCAGCTTCGGTTCATGTGGAATGGGGCATAGGATGGGAATTATGTTCATTTGGTGTTTTGGGGGAAAAAAACTGCTGCAGAAAAGGTCGGGGAGGTATAAAGATTCTGAATTTACAGGTGTTAAATTGGGTTTTATTGTGTAAAAGGCTTTGGCAGTGGCTGCAGGAGAGCAATTTGCGCTGATGCAGGTTGATTGGGGCTGGTACAGGCAGGTTTCAGGTTCTTCTGACCATTTGCCGCTTGTTTCCCATAGGTCATCTAGAATTTGGAAGGATATTAGTAGGTTCATGAGAAAATTCAATAAGACAATCAAATGGAAGGAGGGTCAAGGTTCAAAATCAGATTATGGCAGAATGTGTGACCCCATGATGCTCTTTGCATGCTCAGGTTCCCATGGCTGTACGAGATGAGTATTGGGTTTCCAGCATCAACAGTGGCTTTGGGAAATTTCTACTAGAAGGGATTTGAATGAAGTAGATGAGAAATTCTTGCATCTGATGGAGGGTCCCCAGAAGATCACTCTTGACAATGAGGAACTGGGCAGAACTGTTTGGAGACCGAATTACAGTGACAGTTATTCAGTTACAAGTTGTCATGATGGGTGGAGGAAGGATAGCCCTATTTGTCTCTCAATGAAAGCCTAATGTAAGGAGGTTTGGGGATCGAAAGTTCCCCAAAAAGTACAAGCCTTTATATGGCATGAGTTCAAAGAGAAGGTTCTGACAAAATCCTGCAAGGCACTTTGTCATCCTGGTGAAGATACCTCGTGTGTTGTATGCGAAAAAAGAAGCTGAAGCTACGATTCATCTCTTAATTCCTGTCCGGCTTTGAAGTAGACTTGGCAACGGTTGAGTGCTGTCACAGGGCTTCAGTCAAATTTCGATGGGCTGGAGGGTATGTTAGAAATGGGGAAAAGGTTTAAATCCAAAGGGAAGCGAAGCAAGAGCTAAGATATTCCAGTCATTCATTCCTGCAGCTGGAAATTATGGTTGACCTGCAATCGGGTGGTGTTCAGAGTGGCCGCAGCTTACATGGAAAATACTTGGGACCTAGTAGAAAATTTTAAGTTTTTGGGTATGCACTGTGCAGGGATTAGTAAGGTCGAGTTTGTGGGTGGCAACATTGTAATTGAGAAGTGAGGGTAGGTTTTCTGGGGCCAAGGCAGTAAACATCTCTTCTACTGCCTAGTTTCCTTGTTTTGCTTTTACTTTTCCTTTCTTCTTTGGTTGACATGTTGTTACTCTGCTAGTCACAGTAATAAAATTTCTAACACTTCTCATGAAGAGAGAGAGAGAGAGAGAGAGAGAGAGAGAGAGAGAGATTTAATCATCTACCAATACAATGAAAATTAAATTTACAGTGGAAAATCAAGTGTGATAGATCAGAGTTCCTACCTGTATGATATCAGCATTACCCTTCGCAACACCAGAAGCTACAGTCCCAATACCAGCTTCTGCTACAAGTTTGACGGATACCTTAGCTTTGGGATTGACCTGTTTGTTAACCGGGTGTAAGTAAATGCATAATACTATATTCATCATTTTTTGGTAAAATTACGTAATTCATCTGATTCAATGCAAATTTGAGAAAAGTTTGATTGCATTCACAATTACCTGATGAAGGTCAAAAATTAATTGTGCAAGATCCTCTATAGAGTATATATCATGATGTGGCGGTGGAGATATAAGTGGAACCCCGGGTTTAGAATTCCTTAGTCGCGCGATGTAAGCACTAACTTTTTTCCCAGGTAATTGACCACCTTCTCCAGGCTTTGCTCCTTGTGCGATTTTTATTTCCAACTGGCCAGCATTCACAAGAAATGTAGGAGTGACACCAAAACGCCCTGAAGCAACCTGGAAAAAGAACACAACACTGCAAAAGTTATACTCCAAGATGATCGATATTTGAATTAGCAAAGCAGCAGGAAGGTTGGCCCTTTTTCGTTTTCAAAAGATAAAATTGTTTTTTACAAACATGTGTTTTTTAGATTGTAAATGGGAGGAAAGCTCCAGAAAACAGGAAAGATGAGATGTGGAATCTCCAAAACGAGAAAAACAATGCCCACTTGGGGAGGGGGTTTGATGGTTTGTAATGACATACAATAACCCAACTCTTAACCTACTCAATAGAAACATGTTGTGTTTATAGGCTGCTGTTTTAGTGTTCATGTTTATCTTGATGCCAAGTACATTTAAACACTCTCCATCAAGGAATGGTTTCTATGATGCAATGGAAAGAACATTGCAATAAAATGGCTTAAGGTGGACTTTAAAAAAAAAATCAAATGGCAATTACAGAAAAAAATAATAGACATCTTTCAGAATGCAGGCTCCCTAACCTGTTTGATTGCACTTGTTGCAGTGTCCCCATTTTGAAGACCCTTGAGATGTGGAAGTGTAGGTGAGTAACCATCAACAACATCTGTCAGTGGGCTCCAGCGAATAGGATCCTGGATATATAATTTACTGAGTGTTCACTTTCATAGAATTTTGAAAAATTGATATGTGGTTTTCACAAAAGAATGAACCAATACCTCACCACCTTCTCCAGAATTAGACTTCCCACCTAATCTATTCATTGCTATTGCAATTGCCTCGTGTGTTTCCCTTGAAATGGCTCCAAGTGACATCCCACCAGTGCAAAAGCGCTGGACAATGGAAGATGCAGATTCCACCCTTCCCACAGGAATTGAGGGCCGATCACTTTTAAATTCCAGGAGATCACGAAGGACCTGGGCCATGATAGACGAAATGTTGATATGTCATACTTTATGCTGGAAAGATGTTAATACTCAGATAAAAAAAAAAAAGAAAGACAATGTAAAAGAAATAAGAGCAACTTACATTGACAGGTCGGTTAGCAAGGTGCTGTTGATAAACTGAATAAGCACTTTCATTCCTTTGGCGAACTGCTTTATGGAGCAGCTTGGACATTTCTGGATTGTTTCCATGGTACTCTCCTATTTAAGAAACAAAGTGTATGCACTTTTTAAAAGATATTCTAACATACATCCATTGTTATGCATGGAAGCGATCACATGTTGCTCCATGAATTGAATATACAAAGTTTTAAACCATTAAATTGACCTAAACAAGATATGGGTTGAGAAAATAAAAGCCTCTGATAACATTAACTATAATAGGTAATAGGTAATACTTGAATGAATCATACAAAACGATCTGTAGAAATTGTTTATTTGTGTGTTTTAATAAACATTTTTTTTAATCTTAGCTGCAAAGAGAAGTGCTTTTTTGTTTGTAGATCATTTCATTTTCAATTTTAATTCATTTATCAAATATATTGTCAATTGCAAGGCATATTGATGGATGTATGATCAAGTTTAAAAAGCTGCAAGGCGGTGGGGTCCGCATATTGCGGCCGCATGGATGCGGCAGCACATATATTTATTTATTTTTTTAAAAAAAAAATTAATATATGGGCGTTTGATCGTTCGAAGCAAACGCCAGAGGACCGTGAGAATTTCGAACGCGTAAGGTTCAGAATCCTAACAGGGAGGGCCAGAGGGCAGTGACAATTGGGTGTTGATGTGCCAGGGGGGCACATAGACCGGCCGCACGTAATGGGAGATGAGCGAAATTTAGAATCCTAACAGGGAGGGCCGGAGGGCAGTCAACGCCAGGGGTCTGGAAGGCAGGGGTAATTTACCAAAAACTTTAGAGATTTTTAGTTTTAAGTCCCTCTAAATTATGTTATTTAGTGATCAATCCCTCTATTCTTCATATTTCATTTTGAGTCCTCAATTTTAAGTCCTCAATTTCTAACTCATTTTTCGTTTTTAGTCCTTGCACCAAACGTTCGTTTGTTTGGGGCCAACGGATGGCTGAAATTTCCTAAACTACCCTTTGAAATTTTTATTTTTAAGTATTTGTAAACTATGCTATTTAGTTATCAATCCCTCTAAACTATGTTGTTTTTATTTTTTAATTTTATTATTTATTTTATAATCTATTATTTTTTCTTGTATTTTAGAAGAAGAATGATTACATAAGCAAATTTTGATGATTTT
Organism: Acorus calamus; assembly: GCA_030737845.1. Taxonomy (NCBI): domain Eukaryota; kingdom Viridiplantae; phylum Streptophyta; class Magnoliopsida; order Acorales; family Acoraceae; genus Acorus; species Acorus calamus. Next base: position 20,810,103 of record CM060873.1, on the reverse strand, counting down.
TTTCATATTTTAAATTTTGATTTAAATGATTTTTTATTGGTTAAAAATTATGAAATATCGAATTAGATATTAAGTGCATTCAGAATTTTAGATTAAAAAAATTTAAATGTCATTAAAAAATTTGTATGCGATCAATGAAAATTTTATTTTCCATATTTCTAAACTTCTATTTATTTAGAGATTTAGGGATTTTATAGGAATCGAACATATTTATATTATTTACATTTAGTTTTCTTTATGTAATCATTCTTATTCTAAAATACAAAAAAACAATAGAAATCAAATTAAATAATAATAAAATTAAAAAATAAAAATAACCTAGTTTATAGAGATTGATCACTAAATAGCATAATTTACAAGAACCTAAAACTAAAAACCCCAAAACTTTAACATGCCAACGACAAGTTCTAAAAACTTCACTTTAGTAAAGAAACAAGATTTCAACATTCCAAAAAAAATATAACAAAACACTTGAAAAGACTAGACAAGGAAAAAAAATGCTGATTGTTAACACTTCAATATGAACCTCTGACTCACAAAATACACAAAATTCCACCTGATCATTAATACTTCTCTAAGAACAAGCAGTTTTGTTAGTACAGCCAACAAATCATCAAGAAATGATTAACTAAACCAATAGCAAGGCTAGAAATGATTCAATTGCAAGATATTCAACCAATTTAATTGCAGAATTTGATAAACTTTTGTAATATTCTGAAATGCTTGACATGAGAAATGAGAAGTGATACCTCCTTGTCTAAATTGTATAAACCCGAAGTTTTCTAGTCTCTTAGCTGTATCTTCTGAGAAAGCTTTCACCCAGAAAGACAATGTTTCCCTAGCCAACTTTAACAAGACCAACATTCATAAGAAACAGTTCGAAAGATAAAAGTTGAAAAGTAATATGAAGGAGGTAATCCTTAAAAAAAACAATAGTATTTACAAATTTCAAGTTAAATGTTGATTTGTTGAAAAGGAATAAAAGTTCCACGGATGTCAGGTTTTTGGGAATTAACAAACCCTTTGGTTTTTTGACACGTAAATCATATGTCAATACCTTTACTATACACATGATTACATGGTCCTTCGTCCTTTGAATCTCAGGTTAGAACTTTAAAGTACAGATGTCTTTAGTCTTACAATTGCTTTCATGCATTTCTGCATAACATTCAGTTGACAAATATAATACACGAGAACATAGCATCACATCTGAAACTCATTCTTCAAGGAACATCATTAGAAATTAAATCTCGTATCACTATTTCATCATTACTAAAATATTCATCAGAAAATAATCAACGTGTGACTTCCATCATTTCCTCACAAAAAGAAAAACGAGATCACAGATGGTCCTCAAAATTCAACAGTACTAAAAGCTCTAAAACCTCAGAAACTATGAAAAACAAGAGAAACATTTCTTATCCAGAAACCATTATGGGTGTCCATTGACCTTATGATAATGCCAATTAAACATTCAAGGTTTGCATTCAACAAAAATCTGAAAACAAAATTAGGCAGGTCAACGATTTCAGCTTACCTCATCAAGACTTAATCCGCCTATTTTTGACACACTTCCACAGAAAGCGAGATCAACAATCTCATTGCCTAAACCATAAATCTCAAATATTTGTGCCCCACAATAGCTGACAAGAAAATTCTAGTCAGCAATCCAGGCAAGAATATATAATATAACATCAACAGTAAATTGAGAAATACAAATTAATGAATCATAAGACAAACCTAGAAAGCAAAGATATGCCCATCTTAGACAGTATCTTCAGAAGACCAGATTTAACTGCCTGAAATAATATACATGTATCAGCATAATATGATTGAGTTATACATTCCAAAAATGTTGAAACAAGAAATGCTTTGAGATCACTGCTCAATCATATAAAAATAATCAATGAATTGAAATGCATGAAAACATATAGTATGCCAAAAAATAAATCACCCAATCAATCATGCAGTTAGAGAAATAATTACGCACAAGAAACTTCATCTTCGAAAACATTAGTAATTTAGTACACTCAGCATGCTACCAAATTACACATGCATCGCTCAGAAAATTAACAGGCTTCAGATAAATTAGAAATAGCCATGAATTCAAATCTGTTTATCCAGAATTGTAAATAACACATAAACAACCATATTAATTAATGTTCCTTTAAGCAGTAAACAATGCCCAGAACATCAATACCAAGTCAACATGTATCGACAACTACAAGTGCACTGACCTTAGAGAAGTTTCTCTGTGCTTGTTCCATGGTTACAGTAGGCATCTTTCCATTCCGCATCAAGTTAACAGTTTTGTTACTTAATCTCCACTGACGACAGGTTTCCAATGCCAAATGTGGGCATACCGCACTGTAAAAGGATGGAATATCACATGGGAGACATAATACATATGGAAATCTATTGGAGTTGCCAGTGTGCTACTTTTCAACATGTAAATATTTAAAAGAGAGAAAGAAATAATTATAAAAATGACAAAAGGTACATGTCATATTTCAAGAGAAACAAAATATATAATCTATGATGTGGAACACAAATCAAAGGAAATGTGACACTGGTGGAGATCTATCAGTAACAGATACAACTCCCTGATATGACAGAGCCAGATTACAGTGCTCTGCTACCAATATGCCACCATGATAACAAAAAAAAAAATTTCAAAGAAGACCATGGATAGACAACCAGAAAAAAAACTGGCAAAATGACCACAATCAAATCATACACCCCCACACATCCAAGCAAATTGTTTCAGTTATTGTAATACTTCTCATAGTATTTATGCAAGCATAAACTATTACAATACAAAACCATGCAAAAAGTAGACAGGACTTTGACGACAAATAGAAGTCTTCAAAAAATTATAAGATAGAAATTGTGAGTCACAAAGAGAGTCACAGATTATCTACCAAGAACAAGAAGTGTTTTAAAATATTATCATCACATGTGATATATAGAGTAGTTGAGCATGTCGCTTTTAGATGCATATTCTTCTGTTTTTCCTCCATGTTTATTATCTCCGATTTTCTCTTTTTAATTTTTTTTCTTGGAAGTAAGCTCTTGATGTCCTTATAGATTGGTGGTAGACTGGTAGAATTCCTACCAGTTTCTGAAAGAAAAAAAAATCTTAGTGTCTGCCTCCATGTACACACCTACTGTCATTTTCTCAATATTCACTCAGCTGAAAATTTTAAAATATATACAATTAAACTTAACAGTCAGGTGAGAGGGTCAACAATGAATGTTTTCATTGGGCCTATGTGCCTCTTCTTGTGCATCTATTATATCCTGCATGGTATTAGGAGAGTTTGAATAGCCATCAAGCTTGTTAGTTAAGATAATTTAGAAATCTGCTTTTGTAGTAGCCTGTAATTGGAGAGTGTCTCTCCAAGCTGTTGGAAGTCTTTATGTCCTTGGTATTTAGGCAAATCTATGAATAAAAGAAGGCACCTTGAATCAAAGGACATATATTAGAGGCCAAATATCCTCTAACTTAGTCACTCCTACATTTTCTTCCCTACAACATGGCTCCCAAAAAGAACACATCATATGAAAAAGTGTACGTGCAATTGTGCACCTGGATGACTTTTGGAACTTTCCATTACTAGTTACTAAATTAACTAAATTAGCCAATACCCCCCATACCATTTGATTTTGAAATTAAACCCTTATTTCAGAAGGACAACCTCAGTGATCCAACTTCCAAGTTATGGCACATTGTAAACAACTCTCTAAGAAACACCTATACTGCAATTCATTAACCTTCAAAGACATGTGATGCATTTATGATCCTAGGCTGCACGGGAAAGATACAACTGTTGGGGTAAAAGAATCAAATTGCAGACAACAAATTGCAATTTTGCAGAATCAGTAAGCTTTTTTAATGAATTAATAGATAAGAGAAAGCATACATGAAATTATTACAAGGCTTAAAATGTACATTGAGAAATTAAAGGACAAATGGTCAAAGCATCAAGAAAAGATGATATGGTCAAAGTGAAGCAAAGTACCTAGCACCATAACCAATTAAACAGGCGAAATGATGAGTACTGAAACACTGAGCAGTATCGGCAACAATTGAAGCTGACGTTCGCAAGCCATTTTGAATGAGATGCTGATGAACAGCTCCAACTGCAAGAAGTATTGGAATAGCGGGACGAGTTGGTTTCTGACAGTAGAAGAATCATAGTTTCAGTATGAGAATGATTTCAGTATATAATTAATTTCCAAGGTTTAAAATTGTTGAATTTGATTAAGAAGCATTTCAAATAAGATGGTGCACAAATCCATCAAGGGAGCAATTAATGACATGAAAAACTGCTGATGAGATTCTGAAAGCAGAAAAATAACATGTTGTAGTACAAAGATATATAGAATGGTGGCAGATGAGGACAAATTTAACTGCTAAAAGATCAGAAATCATATTCAAATCAATTCGTAATAATGAACAAGTATATCTTTAGAAACAGATCAGCCTGAACCTCCTCCAACCAATAGATGGAATAGTGTATAGATCGGTAACTCATTTCCCAACCCAAAATCAGCGAGCAAATGCTATTGTCTGTGTCTAGAATTATTTTGTCATGCAAAATTGCACATCCTAAAGAAGGTGAAAGGGAAAATAGATATTTTCATAAGAAATATGGTATTAACTCTTGAAGTAACTAGTTCATGTGGTTCGCAGAATGTAGCCATTTGATATTAAAAAAAAATTAAGTTGAAATGAGGTTGCTTCAACAAAGTGAAATATCTCTTTTTTAAAATGAGCCCACACATGATTGGCCTAAAGCAGAAATGCTTAAATTCGTCCTTACAAGTTCCTCCAAGCGATCAGAAAGAACAAGAAGTTGTGACCCATTGCGAACAGCTTCATCAGCAGCATCACAAAGTTTCTTTAACGCTGCTTGAAGTGAACCATCAAGGCCTTTTCGAACATCAAAGAATGTTGGCAAAATTTGAGACTTAAGGTAAGGATTCTTCATCAAGGAATCAAGCTCCCCTTCATTCAGCACTGGACTTGACAAAATGACCTGGTCAAATAAAAAGAGTAGTAAGCACAAGTGCACAAGCATGCACACATTGGTTTTGACTGTGGCAGCAAACAAACAAATAGCTCTGATTGTCCCTTCAATTTCAGGGTATGCACAAGTATTGAGATGGAAAATAGTCCAAACCTGTTGAGCATTCTGGGGTCCAACCTCTAAAATATTCCCACGCTTTCCAATATTAACTTCAAGAGACATAACTAATCCCTCCCTGAGAGGATCGATTGCTGGATTTGTGACCTGTAAATGGTGGCCATATATTCTTCAGAAAGAGAATTCCAAAAACATAATACTAAAATTAAGCATTTACAATAAGACCCAACAAAAAAATGCAGAGGAACATAGATTAGTTTAATGCATAATGAAGAAAGATAACTTATGACATCCCTCACAAACATGGTAACATGTTACATGATTGCATCACGCTTGTATTTGACATTTAGACATGGAAATAGTGAACTTTTCTATCTGGCATTTATAACAGTATATGACCCCTAACGCATTTCAATGCTATTGTCACATAATGTGTTTCTCTTGGGCTAAGTTGAGAACTTACTTGAAACCATGAAGGCATTCCATTCTCCAGTCAGAATGTTGAGCAGAATTTTTTCTTGACAAAAAGATGTAATTATTGACAGATGATACACACATTCAATTTTTGCATAGAGTTTCCATTGAACAGCAAACATCATAATTCATATTTCCTCAAAAGCAATCCTACAAGCAAACTGGTTTTCACTTTTCAATTATGCACCAAGATTTGCTCTCTCACATAATAAACAATCTCTCAATCATATCCAAGTATTTATTTACAAACAGTAAAGACGCTTAAATTATTAGAGAAAATTATATTTCTGAGTAATAAATACATTGAAATCTAATTCAAAGGAGGGTGATTCAGCAATCTAACAAAAATATCATCCAACTGTTATGGGCAGACTTTTAACAATTAGATATTAAATGTTGCATATTTTAATATTTCTTATTGATCTTTTCAAATGCAACATTATGCAGTTGATATGGAAAGGACCAAGAGTTTTGCATTTCTTTCTTACTATTGCTCTTAGCAATTGGGGACACAGCATATTAAAAAAAAAAAAAGAATTTCAAGTGAATATAGTAGGCATTTGATCAAACTTATAAGTTGTATTATATCTTTTAGCTTAAAATAAGTTGTCATGGCATGTTTGTTTAAATTCAATGGAGATTGTTTAAGCTAAAAACAATTTTAAAAATCACAATTACCAATATAAAAAAATTAAAAATCACAATCTAAAAATTGGAAAAAGGGTGCTTTGGGGATTATAATATATCCAAAACTTTATAAAATTTTCATATTGGATACAAATACCATCAACCTACCTCAAGAATAACAATTGTAGTCATTTATATATAAACACACTATCAATTTTTCACTTTCGAAGGTTAGAAGAGTATTTTTGACAATTACACAACAAATAATTGTTTTACAACTTATTTACAACTTAATCTGATAAACATTCATTGTTACTTATTTGTTGCTTCTTCACAATTACAAACATGTCTATTACTTACCAGAAAAGCTAAAATCTACAATCTATAAGCTCTAAAGCATGGACACTTCATTTTGCTTGCCGTACCCATGCCGGACACACGATGGACACGACACGTGCCCGACATGTGTCGGACACACCTGAAACATGTCCTGAGAAATGAGCTCAGTTTCACAGCCAGGACACAGGCTATCAGTTTGTGACCTGTTTACCTAAATAACTCAGCCCGTTTTGTAACAAAAAAATACCAAATAACAAAACAACTTCTCCTCTCACAACACTCCAATGCTAGCCACCGTGGAAAAAAAAAAAGTGAATGCCCACATGCTATAATATCTCTATTTATGTCATGTGGAAATATAATATGTGTTATATTAATTTATTTATTGTCGCGTCCTAGCCGTATCTGTGTCATATTTTCAAAAATTATTGTGTCATTGTGTCCATATCGCCGTGTCCCCATGTCCCGTGTCTACATAATCTATACGCTATAATCTATGAATCAATACTACAAAAAAAATGGCTGTAAACAATGAAAGTGGAAGGATTTCTAGTGTGAGTTTCTTCAAGTGTTTGTCTTGTTACTATACTACACGGCTTAATATGTTGCAAATCATCATATTTTCATATTGAGTGACATTTAGAAACATATTAGACCATGATCTCATATAGTTGAAGAACCAAAAAGTTGTTGCAATTCTAGTAAATGGATACTGGATAGTTGGCCATTTTTCCTCTATTAATAATATCATTTTCTATACAAATTGATGCACAAAACCTTATGCTCCTCCCAAGATGCACAATTCAGATAAAATATCAATATAGATAGACAAGAAGAAGCATTTTGTGAAAGTGAGTAAGAGTTAACTTGAAACTAAAACTATGGAGTAATGAAATAATTTGCCAATATGATTCCATGGCATCAATGTAATGGTAGTAAGGATGCAAAGTAATCAAATGAGTCAGTCTATGCCACAGGTGTAATTCCAAACCTGAGCAAAACGTTGTTTAAAATAGTCATAAATCATGTGTGGCTTTTGAGACAGTGCAGCCAATGGAATATCATCACCCATGCAAAATGTTGGCTCCTTCCCCTGTGAGGCCATTGTTTCAATAACCATCTGGACATCTTCAAGTGAATAGCCATATGCTCTGCTCCAAATAAAGCAACTCCATTCAGCAAGTGAAGGATATAACAAATATATCACAGTCAAACCATTTCTAAGACAATCAACTTATACACAAAATGATGAGATTTCTGTTCTGCAAAATTGTAATGCAGACAGAATTCTTGTACATTAACAATTAATAACAATCACCAAATATCCAACATATTGTCCTTCACAGAAAGGAATCAAGTAGCATCAAGTCTGATTCTAGCTAAGATATTGTCTTTTGTTTTTGTTTAAGGCTTTGTATCCAAAGTTTAATTAGCCTGCACTAAACAATAAAATACAAAAGCAATACTAACTGAAAAGCTACCAGGACCCCTTCTTTTCTCATTTATATGTGCTTGCTTCACTCTGGTCATGTTTCTAGCCTTTCTCCATTATTCCATATTTAAGAACAGTACTACTACAACTATACATTTTCATATATAGTCTCTCATTTAAATGCATGTGAGATATATTATTTTGTACAAAGTCTAAGATATTGATGATGGAATTTAGGTTGGGCAGAGCCCACATCTTATCATTAGCCTCCCAGTACTAAGATTTGCATCTCACATTGGCCTTGACATTTAGATATTTTGAGAAAAAATTATTGATATGGAGGAGATGAGAATTAATGACCAATTTCATGTCCTAAATGCCCATAAGCACTCAAGTCTATATGATATTTTCATACAACAATGTAAGACAACAGAAAATGAAGGCAAATACGTACTGTTGATGTCTTAAGATAATGTCATTGTCCATAATCGTTGATGAGAGGAAGTTGACAGGTTTCAAAGTGTGCATATTTTCTTTTAACCACTTCCCATAGGGATTTGCTGATGCTACTTTCTTTTTAACATCAGTATTTTCATAAACCTGCCCAACAAGAATCAAAAGCAGGAAAAAAACCGTTTAACACATGAAACAAGGCAAACAAACTTAAATATCAGCCCATAGACATGCATATATACAAATATGTGCCTCTGCTAATAGATGAAGATAAATATATCTGGACGGTCTGAAGGAAGATAGAGGATCAACCAAGTTTTAAGAGCATGTATCATAGAACAATGCCCTGACTCCCCACTTAGTTTCAGATGAATGATTAGCAAATGGTCTCAAGAATCATTTATCTAACGAATCCATAAGCCAAGATATTCGCAAATACTGTCCCCATATCATGCAGAACACAGTACAACATAAGTAAATTTGTTAATTTTGAAATAGCCTCAATTTTTCCAATAGCCTCAAATGATTAGCCAATTGACACCCAATCCAACCTAGTAGTAAGTGATCTGCCTAAAGCAACCAAAAGATTCCTTGGTAAATAGGTCTAAAACTTAATCCACAAACACATATTTTTCCATAAAAGAGAAAGCAAAAAAATGAGATCAAATGAATGTTATTGCAGATACACCTCCTGCTTTGTTGGTAGAACAGTCCGTGAAACATCATAAACATCAGTTCAGTATTTGTCTTCCAAATTGCAAAAAGAGAATTGCGTTAAGGAAACTGACTCAATTATTCCTATCATAAGGCCTCATTTACAGTTAGTTTGTGCCCAAACATAATAATCCAAATTTTGGAAAATGGACCTCGTTAGGCACCCAAGCTTATGGTTTCATTCAATTAGAGAAAGGCTTCCTTTCTTTCTTAAATGATTGCACTTTGCTCACCATCTTCCTTTCACTCATATTGTGCCATTATAATTCATGATTTCAGACCGACTATTAGGGGATATAAAAAAATCACAAAAAGATTAAATTAATCAATCCCAACTTATAGGTGATAACATGTGTCTCCTGCTCTCTTTACTTGTTTGCATGTAACTCGATTTTCCATCACTCAGGAGTGCACAAAGAATATGCTTATTGATTGCCCATTTACATTCCATCAACTTCATACTGTTCCTCCTATGCTCACCAATTCTCCACTGCGAGCAGTTCACCAGCTCCTTCACAAAGCTACAGGGAATTGCTCACAAGCTCTAATTAATCTTATTTGGTATGTCTTCATGCCTAGCCTATGAGAACCTCTATCGTTCATACAATGTCCAAGTGTTAAGACAGATATTATCTTTCATTCTTCTTTTCTATGTTACAAAAAACAGTTTTATATTAATAAATTATAATCTAGGACTACTTATAAGGCTTAAGGAAAAGATAGGGACTGGGACTGTATCCATTTGTTCATCTGTAATCCTTTTGTAAAGATTACCATTTCATCACGTAAGCTCTAATAAAGTTCCAAAAGTCTTCAAAGAAACTAAGGTTGACTTGAAGCTGCATATGGAAGTTACTTCCCAAAAAAATCATATTCTTTGCTGATTCGAAGATCATGTAGCTTATCACACACCCTATCTTCGATAATAATAGGATTAATTTCTTCGGTGGAGCAGGCAACACGTAATGTTTGCATATCACTAGTCAGAAAGCACATAACCTTTATCCCGCCTTTCAATGGTGCAAAATATGCTAACAAAAGATAGCAGTCACATTAAATTACACTAACTGAGTAAATAAGAGTACAAAGAAAAACGAAGTCAACAGTGTACAAAATGTACATAACGATAATCCTCTGTGAAAAAATTCAAAATAAATGCACTATATTGTACTACAAGGAAATGGGATCTCAAAGATATTGATGGTATAAACCTGACCGCTCTGTAAATCAACAGCTATCATCATTCCTGGACCTAAACGACCTTTCATTACGACTTTTGATTCATCCATTGGTAAAACACCAACCTGCAAGAGAAAGCAGAGCATGATTAAAGTAACAAGTTTCCCTTAATAATTTGCAACTAATTACAACACAAATAAATGCATGCACCGAAATAAAACTAATCAGTAAAGTAACCAAGAAGAAGATTCAAAAGTGATGAAAATTACAGGTCAGTATGTCACAATCAAAATACACCAATTTATTTGACCCCTCATTGCTTTACTCCATCCCCAACTCTGGATGAAGGCAACCCAGTCTACCAGCCATATCAATCTGCTGAGCTTGCTCCAGCAACATAGTTACTCTTTACATGACCACATTTGCCTTAATCTAAAGGTGCCCGTGCTAGAAACGGAAACTAATATTGATAATAATCTGATCATTCAATCCCCCTCATAAACCCCCAGCCCAACCCAAACAAATATCCTCTGTTCAGGTATCCCTCAAATATCAGCATGTATCCTATTCCAAACCTTGTATAAAATAAAATTTCCTTGAAATAGATGTGGAAATTATGTAGTTTTAAGTCCCCTGGAGAAAAGCAAACAAGCTTATAAATTATGGTTGCCACTCTCTATGGAACTGGATTCCACAATTAAAACCATAGAGCAAAAAAATATTTGACACCAATTTTGGCATAAGAAGGCCTTGTCCATAGTCATGATCACAGTATAATTAAACATCCAACTCACAAGATGAAAATAATGAAAATACTGCAAAAGAAAGAGATTTCTAAGTCAGGAACATAAATCCCAAATGATTTGGAAGTAATGACCTCAGATGCAACATAGACTGTGTCATCTAGAGTTCGCCAATATCGAGCAGGACGAAGACCATTCCGATCCAGACAAGCTCCAACTGTTTTCCCATCACTATGTCAAATCAACAAAAAGAGAACACGTGGTAAACAGACTCCAAACTGAAATAATAACAGAATTGGAAGGGAATGTTGGTTCCTTAAGATATTAGTCAGGAATCATTTTCATGCTACTTGTATCTGTCAGATCTTGAAAAACAATACATACTTTGTGGTGCATATCTGAGTCAATAACAGAGACATATGTGGGTTATATAATTAAATTGATGATTATGAACAGACAGACCACAATTTTTTTTTGATGAACAGACAGACAGACCACAATTAATTCAATACGTTAACTACATATGCGGAGAATCTGAACCTAGTGTACTACCATAAGTATTAGATTTCAAGTTTGGACTCTACTCTTTGGTTTGATTTATTAAATATGATTGATGAATTGAAGCACAACTGATGATGACCACTCTTTTTCCCCATAAAATCTAATCATCTCAACGAGTATCCAGGTAGTCACATCCCCTCTTCATGCATCACTTCACCTGATCCTTTTGTTGCTTCTTTTTTCCTATACTCAACTAAGTGATGTTTCCTGCTAATTTAGATCTAACATGTCTAACCCTTGTAGAAATTATATACCCAACTTTTAACATCTTTAGCGTTCTCAAATTAGCAACAGGAACCTCTTGGAAACCTATTGACTCCTACTATTGAATATTAATTCTCTCAAGTGAATTTACTCTGGCCACTGAAAGCAGAGACCAACCACGCGGACCCAGTCTCCTAGTATGTTCCATTCCTCCTCGTTATCAGATGCACTAATTCATAAAAACGAAGTGCATCTTGTATGAAGTCATACAAAAAATTTCACTGCATGGGTGTGGATAATGCCAGATTTTTTTTTCCTCTATATGTAAATTAATTAAAAAATAAGGAATGGGTCAATAGAATTATATTTTCGTTAAAATGTGGAATGATCAATATATAGCATTGGTTAGTATGAGCAGACAATGCACAATGCTACAGTAGAATATAGAACATGTTAAATGTGGGTGAGTGAAGTCAAATTTTCCCTAGGAACATTTGTAGGGCATAAACCAAGAGAATGATCAATACACAGCATAGCAAAGACTAAATAGCAAGATTTCGATTGAAAGCCACACATTGATCTTCAAAATATTACCTAAATAAGAGTAAGGCAGGACCATCCCATGCCTCCATCTGTCCCTTGTAATAATCATAAAAATCAACAACCTACAAAAAAAAGCATTTGGGGAAGAGTGGGAACTCAGAATTGCATTGTTAAAAAGGACACAAAACTCGTACTTCAGCACACTGGTGCATGCATGTATGCACATGATAAGTATACTTATCAGTCACACTGGTGCATGCATGTATGCACATGATAAGTATACTTATCAGTGTTATGGTGAAATCCTTAACACCAAACTTCTGCCACACCTGGTGGAGAACATATGGAAAGAAAAATATATACACAAATGAATCAATATGTAGCTAATTGCAGAGCACAAATGCCTGCCACTACCATTAAAAGAACCACTAAAGAATCTGGATCTCAAACTAAGAAACAAATTACCTCAGGATATTTTTTCATCAATGTTGGATGATTTTTGTATGCCTCTGGAACAAGGATCATCAGAGCTTCCTCTGGATTACGGCCACTTCTTTGCAACAACTGATCATACCATTAAAGAAAGCAAAGTATAAGAGAGATCCAATGTTAAAGCCATAACACTGATAAAAATAATAAAATAAAAAGATATTAGAACATATGTAGCATACGCCTCAAGACCATAAATTGTCCAGAAGCTATTGATAGCTCTAAGCTATTGATAGCTTTTAGTAAACATGTAGAATTCATGAGCCTCACTGTTCCTAGTCAATAAGGGAAAAGAAATTGTTCATTTGGTGGCATATCATGATTTTTACAGACCTATTTCTCAGTGGTTGATATGCCACCAAGATATATCAGGTTCACACACACTACTAAACTAATAAGATGTATCCCGCCTCAGCCTTACATTATAGCATGTACCACTCTGCTTTTGTTTCTATCTGATCTGATGGTCCATAGATCATTAAATGTAAAGGAATAAGAATATCTTTCAATCATCTTAATCAAAAGCAGTATTCCTTCAACCCTAAGTTGCATGAAGAGGGTGTGGGAGACGGAGCATTAGACACCCTTCACAGAGATATTTGTCACAAAAAGAATGTCCTCATGCAGGTGCAACGGTGCAAGTAGGGAATTAATAATCAGAGATAGAAGGAAATGACAGTTCTAGAAGAAAAAATAGAGTTTCAAGACACAAGCACCTCATCAACACACAATGAACAAACCATTCAGAGTAATATACACACTTATGGCACGACCAAAAAGGTCATTCCCTCGTGCTATTATTCACCAACTGATGGAACAAATTTAAAAACACTGGGACAACCGGACAACATCAGCAGATGTATAAACTAGCCACTTACACATTGAAATTTGATAACAGCCAAGGATACATCATTCACGTGATGAAAAAGTATACAATAGACAATATTAATATGAGAACTATAGAAAATTCTTCAATAAGAAAAAGGATGTTAAGCTTGATTGTTCTAATAACAAAATGATAATAAACGACTAAAAAATAACAAAGAGAATGAGATTCTCATACTTCTGCTGCGCTGTCCAAATTTGCTGAATCTGAAGCTTTGGGGTTGCCAAATGGGCGGATTTCATTTTCACGACCACGCCAAACAGGAGATTTCATTGATGTCTCTCGTGATTGCATCCAGTTCAAGTTACCCTAATTTTAAAAAAAATACATATTAGTATCTTTAAAAGAGAAAACAGATATAAATCAACTTGCCATACAACGGAAAGACATAAGTGATGCAGTTTGGATACCTGTATTGTATTGATCTCTCCATTATGACCAAGTAATCTCATTGGTTGTGCAAGAGGCCATCTCGGACTAGTATTCGTGCTGTACCTCCGATGATAGATTGCAAAATGAGACTTGTAAAGATCACTTTGGAAGTCTGAATAAAATCGTCCCAGTGCTTCTGATCGAAGCATACCCTTATAAACTATTGTTAGATTTGACAATGAACAGAAATAGAGCTCATCACCCCATTTTTCAGACTTTACTGCTCGTTCAATCAACTTTCGACAAATGTACAATTCCCTTTCAATATCATCAACATTGTCCTCTTTTGTAATTTTGACAAACACTTGCTCTATATTAGGCATAGTTTCTTTGGCATAATAGCCAACTACTGATGTATTTACAGGAACAGGTCTCCATCCAAGAACTTCCAAACCCTCTTGTTGAAAAGTATTTAGAACAACTGCATAATCATAGCACAATTACTCAATAAAGATGCTTGTTACCAAGATCATATTATTCCTGCAACAGAAATGACACCAAAAAGAATAAAGAAAGCAATGGCACTATTTGAAAAAAAAATATATACCTTTTTTAGTTCTGTTAATATCAAGAAAAATGAGAATGATAACAAAACCTATCTCTATAATGGCAATCATGCTATAATTGTTTTTCAATCATGGCAAAAAGAATAAAAAAAAATAAGAAATCTCTATAATGGCAATCATGCTAACTCAAGTAAAATATCTACAATTATAGACCTACATAGACTTCTATTGGTTATGCATAAACCTATCTAATTGACTGATTCCAATATGTTTGCTGCCATGTTTTGACATGCTGCAGGGCCCACCAATGAATGATAATGACCTTTAAAAGACTTCAGACGTTATCACAGTAAATCACCAATTAGAATTGTACCCAAATCCATGAGTTGAAATAAACCATTGGTGATTTAGGCTCTTATTATCATCAAGCATATTTTGGATAATTTGGTGTGCACGGCACTTATTTCAATACAGTGCCAACAGCTGGACAGAATAGCACTTCGATAGACAGACTCCTATAGATACAGATCATCAAAGGAAACAAGGAAATGGTTGATGAGATAACCTGTTTTGGCTTCATTCATAGACTTCTCATCTCTGGGAAGAAAGACCATTCCCACACCAGTTTTTGATATGTCGAAGGAAGCAAGGCCTTGTTTATCAGCCCAATTGTTATAGAGATCCCATGGAACTGAAGTCATCACTCCAGCACCATCCCCAGAGTCGTTATCTGCACTGCAGCCCCCACGATGTTCCATGCAGCCAAGAGCTGTAAGAGCATCCTCAATAATCTTGTGTGATGGTTGGTTCTTCAAGTTAGCAATGAACCCAACACCACAAGCTCCTCTCTCTGAAATTATATCCTCCAAGCTAGCGACCTGACCACATTAAATCAAAATACAAGGACAAAGTCAATGACAAGCGCAATTTGCAAACACAATAAATGGGCCAAAATTAGAGAGAATCACTAGATGGCTCTTTTTTTTATCCTTCCGATTCCAAAAAAAATCATATCACAAAATGGACATTCCTGTGTAAATTCTCACTTCTTACCTTATGATACACAGAGTACTTTTTTTTTTTTTTTGAAATATGATACACAGGGCCAGGGTACTTGTTAATGGTAAATGCACCCATGTCGGACACCCAACATTCTCCAACCAACACCAGATACTCACGGGACAATTATTCGAAATAAAACAAAATGAACATTTTTAATTTCATGCATTCTATTGTCAAACACCATGCATGATTATAGAAATAATAACATAGGATTGCATGCCATACAAAATGGAAAGAAAAAAAAAACATGGACAACACATATATGTTTATGTGCTTATATAGTGCTAATAATACTATCTATACTTTTTATATATTATTTATCATATCCATCTGTGTCAATATTTGGAAATGGCCGAGTGTAACCCACATTCTCGTAGGTGTTTATATCCATATTTAAGTATCATCATAGACATATGACAAGTACTCATTAGACTCACCCAGTATTCACATTGCAAAGAAAATAAATTTTACACAAGGAGTGAAAACCAGTTGAGCATAACATTCAAATTCAACTGGTGTGTACATGCCCAAATAAACATCACAATGATCCTTGGAAAGTAAGAAGTAGAATGGATGTAGAAGTTAAGAGCCCAATGTCTGAAACAAGGAAGGTGATAAGAATACCAAATTTTTCCACACATAAGCAAGTATCAGAAGGAGAATTAATGTAATTAAAAACATGAAGGTCAGAAGGTGGAGAAATAAGTGGAAAATTATTTTAGAAATTTGTTTTGGCAGGCAGATTAGGCTGATAATGGGCAGAAGAAGAAACCAGAGGATCTCAAAAAGAAGTTGAAGGCTGGATGTGAAGACAAGATCAGAGAAACCATGTACAAAATGAAGGGGGAGAAGAATATAGCCCTGACAAGATTCCTCTGAAATTTTATGAGGCTTTCTAGGGTGTGGTGAAGATGTAATAGGATGATGACGGACTATCCTACCCTCCTCGTTCTCAACCCCAAGAAGGAAGGAGCTGAATCTTTCACTGGATATAGACTGATGACGGAGCCTACGTAATTGTGGGCCCCATTTAGAACATGGCAAATGTTCTATGTCAATTATCAAGGAACATTATGTGCAAGTTAGAAGCCATCCAAAGGAATCCTACCACCACATTTTTTAAATAAAACTTGGTGTACAATATCAATACATGACCAGAAGAGAGTAAACTGGAAGTAAAAAAAAGGGGAACGATGCAACCGGTAAATGAGAGTTAAACCAGTCCATAACCATCCAGAACAGGAAGGATACCAACTACACCTCAAGAACCAATTTACCCCCAATAGACTACCCCCCCCCCCCCCCACCAAATCAACAACACGAGGCCCAATCCATAATAAAATTGACTATATAAAAAGTCTTAATCAAATTGAATCTTCTCCTCATTCATTAGGTTTCATGGTCAAGTTCCAAGTTTGTTCTAATAATCCAATTAATAACCACGGATTTGGTATTGTACTATTTATGGTCTCCTGCATCTGCTATCTAGCTTCATTGGTTCTATTTTATTTTCTTGGAGTTGTACTCTTTAATTTCAGTTTAAGTTAATGTGGTAGAGTTCCTATCAGATTTTAAAAAAAATGAATTTGGTACTGAATGAGGAACCAATTGAGAACACAACCTGAAATCTATGACTGTCACCAAATTGTTGCAATGAGAGGTTTTCCAGTTCGGCATTTAGGGTTTTTGGCAGTTGGATCTCCTCAAAGAGGAATGCTGGCTTTTATCAAGTGCACCTTCTTTCCAACTGACTTAGGCGATTTCCAAAGTCTACAAGAATTGGAGTCATTTCATGGCCGCACAAGCTTAACCATGTGATCAACACATAGATTCTCCTCCCTACTAACTAGTCTCACATAGATTCTCCTCCCTACTAACTAGTCTCACATAGATTCTCCTCCCTACTAACTAGTCTTGGCCAATAGACTATCTGAGAAGTTCCTCTTCCATCCACCAACTTGCCTCCAAAAAATTTGACATACAGATGTGAAGCTGGTAGTAGGTCTTGAAATTACCTCATTCTTAACCCAGACCATTCAATTCCTCAAAATAAGTCCCAAAGTCAACCCCAGTTTAATGGAAGAAAACTTGTTTATCTTTCTGGTTCCACACCTAGATTGTCCCCACGGGTTGATTTTTTTTTTTTTTTGCTATTGAAGGGACCCGTGGCTGACCTTACGGTCGAGTTGGGAAGGCTACCTCCGTCTATTTTCCCCGGTCCCACGGAAAATTCTTTCAAATAATCGCCAACAAACAGGTGGGTAAGTCAACGCCAAGACTCGAACCCAAGACCTATCGGTAATACCGCTAAACCCTGAACCGTTGTGCTATGGACAATGGGGACTCCCCACAGGTTGATTGATCATGATGCTAATGGGTAAGTGGAAAAGGCTATTGTTCAGTGATCAGAAGGGAGGTCAGGCAGTCAGACCTCATGTTCGACTAGACCCTAATATATAGCACTAACAAGCATTTGTTAAATGAAAACTCACTGCGGATCGATGCGAAGAACAGTAAGAAAGAGCAGTCCATGGCATCATTTGAGAGATTGACTGGCCCTGGACTTCCCTTATTATTATACTTTCAGAATACCGCACTATGTGAGGCGAAAAAAGAACATTCACTATCACAATATAAGTATTAGGATCTCATGCGATTGCGAACATGCTTTCACAAATCTTGACTAAGCTGCAGCAGTTCACAATCAGTGTTTTTTAAGTTCTCCAAACACTTTTTCACAAAACACCACTAAAACAGTTTCAACCTATCGAAGAGCACAAACACCTTTTGACAAAACCAAAAAAAAACCTTACTTTCGATTCCTTCTGCCTCTTCGTTTCCACATCGGCGACGCCTTCAAAGTCGAGAACCGCCTTAACAGAGACCCAGCCCCGCCCTCCCCTCCGGCTCACAAACCTCTCCCTCCTCGCCTGACGACGATGACACCTCCCGAACCGCCGGTTCGCGAGATCGCCGAAGATCAGGCTCTGCGCGGCCGAGTACGATGTCTTGGAGAACACCAATGGCTGAGACGGCGGGGCCGTCGAAGTGAGAGACCGAAGGGCCGCCATGGTTCACTGCGTGGACTCCAGATTTTTGTTAGGGAGACGATGAGGAGGAGAAGAAACGTGTGGAGGGAGAAAGGAATAGAGAGAGTAGGGATTTATGGATTTGAGAGGATAAATGGATGATCGAATCGGAACCACCCGAGTCTCCTCGCTCGTCCACCTCCAGACGATCGGGGGCAGAGAAGGACAAGAATGTGAGAGAGAGAGAGAGAGAGAGAGAGAGAGTAGGGACTGTTTAATCTCCCCCGCACGAATCGCCGATTGGGGGGCCCGGTTGTGGTTGTTCGCTTTTTTGTTTATGCTCACTCGCGGATGATTTTATGTTGGAGGTGATCATCCTAGCTCGCGCCGGAAATAAGGGACTGGGAGCTCGTTCAGTGTTGTCTGGGAAGCGCTGATACACTCCATGGTTACTTTGAGATGATAATAAGTGGTGGGATAAAGATTAATTATATGAATAAGCGAGTAGATGAATAGTTTATTTTTATTTGATATAAAAAATAATCAGAATAAACTGTAAACAGTTATTCTAATTTTAAAATGAAAATGAAGATGTTTTGTTCCACCTAAAGGGTGGGATAACATTTATCCTACCTTTTTGTTCTAGTTTTGACAAATAAAAATATGAACAAATTTAATGAATTTTTTATCCTTTAAAATTATGACAATTTATCCCCAAAATCTTAATCATTACCAAACTAACCCTATAAGTTTTGCGGCTCTGTATGTAGTTCCATATATTGTGTTTTTATATTTTATAAAATAAAAAATATATACTATTGTACTTCTACCACATTTGGATCTGCAATTGGAAAGATTTGGCTTTTCAATCCCTTCTCATGATTTTTTGGCCAAAAAACCCAGTGATCAAAAAGTTAACAAAACAATATTTTTCAAATGCTAAGTTTGAAATGCGAGATTTTTTAAAAATCACAATATTTTAATTGCACATCCAAATGCAGCCTTCATTTCATATATCCGTATGCATTTCAATTGGAGAGTGTATGATTTTAAAAAAATAAAAAAATAAAAAAGATGTGGACTACGGATAAGGATTCACTTAGGACTGGACATATCATTTTCCTTTGTGGGGACATCAAAGATGATCATTAGCCTATGTTTATTTATGGTAACCCTCGTTTGGGTTATAACATAGTTATTTATTCGATAGCTAATATCAAGAAATTAAGAATAAGTTTGGTTGGAGGATCAAGACTTAACAGTCCTGGTGGGTGTATAAACCATTTGGAGGACTCGGAACAAAGCTATCTTCCGAGGGGTGAGAGTGAACGTGGAGAATACATGGGAAGCCATACCCTTCTTCATTCACGATTTGGGTCATCGTATTGCAGGAGCGTGAAAAGTTCAGATGCGAGGGAGCATAGCTGCCATTATGTAGGGTTGTGAAGTGAGGGCACATAAGAGGGCGGTAGATTTTCTATCTACTGCTTTTTCTTTTTCGCCCACGCCGACAGGGTGCCTCGTTTTTTTCTTATTTTGCTACTTTTATTTCTCTATTCTTTCTCACCCCCAATTCAAACATGTAACTATACTTCATTTAATGAAAGCAATTGTGGCATGGTTTTACATTTTTTCAAAAAAAAAAAAAAGAATAAATTTTTTTTATTTAAATTTTTTTTATGATTTTATTCTTTGGTTGTAAATATGGAAAGTGGTTCCAAGCATCCAAAATGATCTCAAGTTTTTTAATGCATGCTCAGTTTTTAATGAAGTTGTGGTAGAGTGCCTACATTTAATGAAAAAATTATAAAAAGTGAAAAACTTGTTTTTCAAAAATTTTAATTAAAGTTTTATTCTTCAGAGTCTAATTTGAAAAATAAATTTAAGAAACGTAATGAATGATCATGATCGATAAAGTTTTTTTTTCCATAAAGTTAAACATTGATGATCATCAAACCTCATATAGATGACAATAAGTAGCCCATTGAAGCATTTTCCTTAATAAATATTATATGAAAATATAGATATGCGACTATGTGAGGATAATAATTCGTTTACGCCTTAATCATAACTAAAATAATTTTAAGTATGTATATTTTATTGATATTCATATTTTTTTAGATAACATTCATGAAGTTAATATAAATATACTTATATTTAGAATAATAAGAAAATGTATCATACATAAAAGTTATATATTATATATATGTATATAATAATAATAAGAAAATGTATCATAACATAAAAACTATGTTATTAGTACTTGTGTATGATGATTAATAAGTAAATGTTAACTCATGATGTTCTGAAATAGTGATTAAAATGAAAATTTTCCTTTATTTTCCATTTTTTGTTTCCACCTGAATGAGTCTCACCGATTCCTCTTTCCCTCTTCAATAACATTTTAGATTTCATGAAATTATCAAATTGCCCTTCATGTTCATAAAATAATAATAAAATTGGTAGGTGAATTCATATAAAATTTTGATTGTGCTAATCCACACATGATATTCTTCTTATTCTTATCCATTATTCAAAATATATAAATCTCACCAATTGCGTTTGAAATAGGCGTTTATGGGTTATTTTTAACCGAAAGATTCACACGGGGGAACAACTTACCCGCACTCGCGAGTCAGTGTAACGAAGAGTCAAGACTTCTATCTATGAACGAAGAGTCAAGACTTCTATTGACCTGTACTGTTCTCTCCGAGTGACCGGTAAATGCCGGTTTCCAAGAACTTCAGCCGGTCACAAGTGACCGTGGGGACCACCTGAATCAGTAAGGATTCCCTGATTTGGACACTCAAAACGCTGACGTGTAATTGGCATTCGTGGCAGGTGAGGGCATTTTGGGATTACTTGTTAGGGGCATTTTAAGAATATATGTATTGCCACTTGACCTGTATAATGTAATAGAGATATCTCGTTTTGGGATGCGTTACATGACAGTTCTTGCTTAAAATAGAGTTATCGCATCAATGTCGCTAACTAACACTGCTGTCACGCCAAGGTTGGTTTTTGTGATTTTAATAGTGTCACAATAAATGCATTGTTTATAGAACGAAAGACATTAAAATTTGGGGTTGTATTGCCAGTGGTGTTAATAATAAAAAAATGGATCCACTAGCAATTTGTGATACTAATAAATTTGATGATGAATTGTATTGTTAAGAAGAAAAAAAGGAGAGGCAAAGTCCACAAGGGGGGCCTTGTCTTCTATTGGCAACCATTGAAGGAAGTGGGGGGATTGAACTTTGTCATCTACAAACCCAATCACAACTTGCCACCACTGTCCCCTTTCACCTATGTTTTTTAACATTTGTGTTTGGTTGGCTGATAGTTTATTCATATATTATTATCTAATTTTAAAAATATATAAATTTTTCTTGTTTGATTACACTTTTTATATGTTTAAATAATTTTGTTTTTCGTGTATTTTTTATATATAAATATAGTTTTGAATGGATAAATGGGGAAAAAATGCAGGATCGATCGAAGATCAGTGAGGTTAGATGGGACCCAAACAAACTACTAAAATGTGCTTTTTAATATGTATAACATAAAAAAAATTAGATAATTTTTTTATATTAATCCTAAAAATAAAAAATAAATAAATTAAATAATATAAAATTATATATTCGAAAGAATATATTAAAAATTTTCGTGGAATTGGAGCAAACATGTGAATGTAGCCTTTCCATAGAGTCAACCACAGCATGAAAGTACGCTTGTCTCCATCAACAGCTCCAAGAATTTTTATAGATGAGTTCATTTAAAAAAATAAATTTCATAAATTTTTTAAAAAATCAACTCTTATCATATATTTATCAAAATGATAAATTTTTATTTTAAAAATAGAACAAAAATTTACATTAATATTAAATAAGGAAAATGATATTTCTTGCCCCCATTGCAGCCCCAATTACAATTCACACCATTTTATTTTTTTTAAAAAAAATCATACACTCTCCCATTGAAGTACACGCATGTAGTTATATAAAATGAAATATATATTAAAATACATTGGTGTATTTTTTTCGTATTGAAAAAATGATAATATTTTGTGTTATACGCTGTGATAGAACCCCATATATTTAGATAGCACAATATATATTGTATTATCATGATGTAAAGAGCTGCAACGGAGAGAAATGATTGTGGGTTAATGAGATAACTGGTGGGGTCAATTGACCCATTACAGTGCATGTGGCATGCTTGTCCCCAGATATGATCACATAGGATTATTTTAATTCATCAAAGTTCAATTAATATTGTTTGTCCTCACTAAATAAGCTTTTTCTTAAAACCCTATTTTCCTTTATTTATCTTTTTATAGGCAAAATAAACCAGGGTAATCAATTTTTTATTTTTATTGTTCCAAAAATTGTGTGACCCATCTTTACCCATTTGAAAATTCATTTTAACACAGGACCATTGATACAGACATTGGATTGATATTCGGATATTGGATCCTAATTATTATGATGTGTTTGGTTCGGCTGAATGCTGAATTTAAATACCGAATTATTTAATGCTGATTATATAAGTACTGATTATTTTATGCAGTATAGTTTAAAAAACTGTTTGGTTCAGCGAAAAATATAAGCACTTATTCGAATAAGTGTGTTTGGTTCACCGCTTAACAGTAGTGTTTATTAGAAGGGTATTTTGGTCTATTTAATAAGTACTGAATGCTATTTTGATGTTTGATTGAATATTTAAAAAACGTGCTTATTTTTTAGCGTTTGGGTATAGGAATGAGTGACTCTATTTGAATCCCTCAAAATTATAAGTAAGTCTTCTTAAATAGATTTTGTTGCTAAAAATTAATTTAGATATTTCTAAAAAATACACCTCCCAGTGAGTAAACCTACCTAAGTTTTTATAAAATATTTAATTAACATTTCTTTAATAAGTGTGTCCCCATCTCATATAAATTTATATTCTTCTTTGCGCGAGAAAGAAGACAAGAAGAATAAGATTTTTTTACTTTGTGATTGGACATAGCTTTTTTTTTCACCAAATAACGAGGTGCACGGCTTTTCTGTCTGATGGGATTGACACGACTGTTGTGATTGACGGACCCAGTCAACATTACCAATGTCATTCTCCTCAGATCAATCAGTTTTTAAAATCAAATGTCTGTTCACACAGAATGTCGATGTGATTGAGAAATATCGACAATACTTGTGTCGGTGTAAATGGTATTCCGAATCCTGATTCTCTATAAAAAGGTTTGACAAGAGTATTTGATCTGTTTCAATGCCAATGCTAGCAATCATGCTGGAAATTGGAATACAATACCTTGTAATATCATACATTGATATGTTTTTGCCTAATCTAAGTACCAAATATGTCTTCTGGTGGAAAATTTAGGAAAACCAGATGCTAGGATTTATTTTGAAAAATATATGAACAGACCAAATTCCTGGTTCCTCAAAAACATATTCCATGCCCATGTTCAAATTTAAAATATCACTAAAGTAACCAGTAAAACATTCACGGTCCTATCATCCTTCATTATTGCATTCCCAAAATATCACTTTCAGATCATAGCATATTTCTCATAATAATCATATAATTTAGTTCCTCAATCCAAAAATTTATTTCAGATCTTACTAATTATTTGAATCTAAGGTTAATATATGAGGGCTTATAAATTAAGTTATGAAAATGTGAGAGACTTATACTAATAATAAGTGGGACTGAGAGAGAATAAAAAAAAATGTTTGGACAAAGAAATAAATAGGTATAATTATACAGAATTAGATGAAAATAAACTATTATTTGTATTACAGGCCCCCTCTTAGAATTGTGTTTTCTTCAACTAGTATAAAGTGACTCACCTGTCAAATCACATGTAATCACCTCTTATACATTAATAGAGCTCACATGTCAAATCAAATTTTTACACCTTATTTACATTTTATTCTTCATCAACCAAACAATTTTTTACATTTTTCAATAAGAATAACAAAAAATACAAAATCAATTATTTCATTGATAAAGTTATCTTCTTGGAATAAATATAAATCCAAGAATAACTTATGTCTCTATCAAAACAACATATTAGAGTACGTTTTAATAAAATTTAACTAAATATATTTCATTCCTATCTCTTCAATTAGACACATAAATACTCCCACAAGGGGTGGACACCAAGATTGGAACCCGGGATAATAACATAGATAAGGTGCAGCTCAACCACTCGGCCAGCAAGTGGTGCTGAGAGAATTGAAGATGCTTACTTTTCATTCAATATATATATTATCTACTGTCAGAGCCAGTGTCACCTTAATTCGATGAATTATTCAACTGCGTGAGACTGAAAATTGGGGTAGCTCTTCGTGGACAAAATTGATGTGAGACGCTTTGATCAAGTCAAGGCCACAGAGTATCCTGATACGATTGTTAGTTTTTAATGAGAGAGTGGCACATATATGTTTAAAAAATACATATATCTCACATGCTAAATATGTGAGGTGCTCATTTCAGTTATTTATTAGGGATTGAAAAAACTCATGTCCTGATGAATCCCATCTTTACATAATCCCCCCTCCCGACCCCATTTTAGTTCATGTGGGAATAAAAGTCGTTAAGCGTTGATATATTTAATCAATTTTGCAGTGTCGTCAGCATTGCATTGTATATCTATATCATAAATAATGTTGGATTTTTTTTATATTTTAAATATACTAGTGTATTTCAATATATATTTTAATTCATACAACCGCATGTATTTCAATGGGAGGGAGACTATATATATATATATATATATATATATTAAAAAAAAGGGTGAGGGGCTGGACTGAGCATCATTTTCCAAAGTTTTTACATCTCCTTTGGGTTGGTTCATGACTTCTGGCCCACTCGAGCCATGGGCCTCAGACTTGAAAAAACAAAGGAAATGTTAACTCAGCCCATTTCTAGCCTCACATGCAATCCATATTATTTTTCTTTTTTTTTAAAATAATATATTTCATCTAATAGGTACGTAGAGATGAGTTTCTTTCAAAGTATTAGAAAGATAAAACAGAATGAGTCAAAATATTAATTCATGTTATTTATCGTTCCTGCATTGCTTATAACATCATCACATTCTTTTGTTGAAGATTGGTGCCCCAAAGATTTGATTCTTGGTCATTACATTAGTTCTACATTTTTTAGGTTGAATCCTACTTTTAGTCCTGATTATTTTATTTTCTGATTTTATCCATTTATACATTTTAACTGTTGAGTGACACCTATATTATTGCATATAATAGATCTTTAAGCATCAAAATTATTCTGTGACAAGGATTTAAAAGTTTGATCTTTTACCTAGAGATGAACAATTAACAACAACAATGGCCTTTGCCTAGTGAACAGTGGGTCATCTGTTTAATTATTTGAGATGATTTGATATGCTATTTGATAGTACATGAGACTAATTAATTAGCTGGCACTATATCATATTTGATAGCACCACTAATAGCCTTTGCCTAGTGAACATTGGGTCAGATGTTTAATTTGATATGCTATTTTATGGTACACGAGACTGATAATCAGTGAAACTATATCTTATTTAGTAGCACCACAAATAATGAAAAGGGAAAGCATTGTATTAATTAAAACATCTCTCTAGTGTATAGAGTATAACGGGCTAGCACATTAAAATTAAGAGCTTTTTTAAAGTTTGGTCCAAACACTATCATCTTTGGATGGCTTTACAGGTTCTTAGGAAAACAAGAGGTCCACACAAAAAACTAATATTGGATGCCTCCTATAATGAACAGCCAAATTTAGATAATTATCAATATGATATATTTTTCTTGTACAACAAGAGGCTGTTACATGTAGCCTTTAATTATTTGCAAACCTGCATATAGTCCCTTTATTTTTTTTGACTAAATGGTAGACATGCACACTAATTTTATTTCAAACCAAAAGAAACATGTTCAAAACAGGAAAATTAAAGGTAGAGAAAAAGTCTATAAAAAAAACAAAACAAACAAAATCAACAAGCAATACCAAGGACTATTCCTCAATAATGATTTCCCCCTCCGACATACAAGATTTTGCTTGCCCCCGCACACACAGTCCCCCAATTTTTTATATAAGTCAGCACCGACTCCCATAGATTCTCCACGTATACATTTGTGCCCCGGAATATTAAGTGATTATGGACAAACCAAATAGTTCACACTACCGCAGGGATGAACAAATGAGTGATATTTCGGTAGCACTTCTGTCCCCCTTCCACCTCATTTGTTTACTCACCAGCCATAAGTTGTCCAAGGAACCGCGGTTGTCCGATAGCCCCATCGCCAACTTGAGTATCCGTCAAAGCTGACATGCATACGAGCACTTAAGGAACAAGTGACGGATTGTTTCCTCTCCACACCCGCAAAGAGAGCAAGTTTGATTGTCATCTGATGTAGCCCTATTTTAGTAACATGTATCTGTTTCATTAAATAAAGTATGCATGCTTTATTTTGTGAAATATGACATTCACAATACACATATGAGTGGATATATAGTGGCTCCAGGTGGGAGGAAATGAAAATTTTGGTTGGGTTGGGGTCATTGGTTTACATAAGTGGGTGACTATAAATTTGATCCGTGTCTGGAACTGTATTGAGAGAAAAATGGGTTATTCGAGCAACCAACATTTCAACAATCAAAACACATTTGCAGAGAAGCAAACATCAATAAGTCTCTAGAACTGGATTGGAAGGAGAATTGGTTGTTTGAGCAACCAACATTTCAACAGGGGTAATTATTAGAAAGAATTTTGGCTTTGATTTACCCTCTGTTTGTTAGCAATAATTATTTAAAAGAATTTTCAGTGGGACCGGGACAAACAATCGAAAGTAGTTGGGCCTTCCCAGTTTGACCGTAAAGTCAGTCATGAGATATCATTCCAACATAAAAAAAATATTTAACAATCAAGATACATTTTCAAATAAGCAAACACCTCACTAGAAGCAATGATGTGTTTTGGTGTAGTCTTTTTCTATTGCTTGTAAGGCCATAGTTGAAAGGGATATATGTCTCAATTTTAGATTAAGAGGAGCTTAATCAGACTTTAATAATGTCATTTTATTAAATCACCAATATGTAAATATAATTATTGTCATAGCCCCGGTTTCAAGATCGAGCGAAGTCTTTTCGTAAATATTGGATAAAATATCGTTATTTTCATTAGAAGTAATTATTTTTTGTCACTTATGTAGTATTTTTCTATTTACTAATACAATGATTCTCTGTGTTTGTGATAAATCCAGACACTGATTAAATGTTCAACAATTAGTTTTTGTTCAACTTTGGTAGACTCAAGGGGATATCCATATACCAAAAAATTTACTGACTTTACATTTATGTAATTTTAAGTGTAGTTTCACATTGAGAATCCGTGCAAGCAATTTCCTATATAATTTCACAGTATCCAGGTATAGGTAACAAACACCAAACATAGGGAGACAGCTAGGGACTTCAATTTTATGTATTGACCCTGTAAAAAGGGAATTACATTCTCTTGGATACCTTTGTTACCTTTGTTTTACATCCTCTCTGGAAAAAATGAACATGCACGTATGTCCTTTGACTGAGCAACCAATGTTCACAAATTTTATTTTTCGAAAAGTAGATGTGACTCGTTAATATTTTTTAACTGTCGTTTTGTTACATCTACTACACTGAAAACAAGTTCATGTGATCAAGGAATAAGAAAATTTTGTTAGCATTTGTTGATATTTTGGTAATTGTGAGGGAATAATATCTTTGGAGGTGATGGGTTTTGTTCAAAGCATCAGTCTCTTTTTTTTTCTTTTGGTGTTCTTGAGGCTTAAAGTTTAACCTTTTTTTTTTTTTTAAATCTCAAATGTTTTAGAATGTGTTGTGCAGCATGGCGACTGAGGGAAAATGATAGAAAATAAAAACTTTTCATTTGATCACCTAAAAACATACTGTTCATGTCAAACAAAAAGAGAAATTTTTTTCCCTCGTTCCCTTTGTTTTTTTTACCTTATTAAGAGAGGGAATTTTTTTTCCCTCACTCTTGACTCTTGAGGAGGATTTTTTTTTGTTTGAATATTATATTTTGGATGATATTGAGTATCTTTGTTTATTCTTTTATTTTATAATAAATTAAGAAAATATTTATTTAAAAATCTTATTTATTATATGATGTCCTTGTTGATTGTCTTTCAAAATTTATTTATTTAAAAGCATTTGACAAGTTAAATTGCTTTTATATTATATTTAAATTATCATACAAACAATATATTTTATTTTCTATCATTTATTTTCTATCTTTTACCATCACAAGTATAATTTTTTTTCCTGTCATTTTCTATCACAAACACAAACAATAATTTTTATTTTTCATCATTTTCCACAACATGTACAAACAACATATAAACTGGTCAAAGGAAAAATGATTTCTTTTCTATCAGTTTTCCTTTGACGCAAATTCTTATATTTTTCTTCAGTTTCCCTTCATGTTTGTACAAAAATACGGCCTTAAAAATCAAATAGTTTATTAAACCAGAAAAATTAACAGGTTATGAATCAAAAGTTTAATCGGATTTGAATTGTGATATCATCATGACATAATAACCAGAATTCAAAGTTGGTGAATGTTTAACTGGTTCAACTGGTCGGGTCAGGTTTTAACACACACTTGAAAATCCTCATAATCAATGATGATGAGTTAGATGAGAATAAAAGATTTTTTTTATGTAAATCTGACATTTCTATTAAAAATAATTATATGTTATATGTGCGATTTTTTTTACTCTACATTTGTCACACAGAGGATTTAGACGTGCATGTTAATTCTAAATTTAAGTCATGTGGTAAATTTTATATTATTATTTATATTATAGTTCTATTGCTTAAGAAAACGCACCAATCTGAAGCCAGATTCAGAACACTAATTTGATATTTCATAACATGACCTCTTTTCACCATTCAATAATAATGATTAGCATCCCATGTGATGAAATGGTAATCAATCAATCCAACTGAAATAATATCACCTAAGGTTTGGGTTCATGAGTAAGGGATTCTTTTAGTATAGTAGGGATTCTAGGGCAGTTAAACTTGGGATGAAAAAATCAAAATCTTGTAGTAAAAAAACATAATTAGAAGTGGAAACACAACTCCATTGGCTATCTAATCAGACAAAAGAACCCCTAAAATATTGCATTATCACACACTCACATGATCTAAGACTAGCTAGGTACATGGAGACATCCTTTCATTGGAGGACTGTCCACCCCTCCAATTTGAATCTCTCCAAACAAACACACACCCCCCCTTACTATGGCAAAACATGCAGGGGCACATGTAATGATTGATACCTCACCCACACTTTAATCAAATTTTTTGTTTTCTTTTTTCATACCCTTAAAAGTGCTACATCAAACTTTTGGATCATGTTGAGGGAGGCTCACAATTTGCTTTGATTAATTAATCTATATTGGATCCGATTACGGATTCATATATCATATATTACATCCAAACAAATTCGATATGAGTTCAAATATTCAGTTATCCCCTGTGGAAAATATGATTACATATTATATTATATATTCATTATATCTATCTTTATTTTGTAATTACAAAATATATATTATAAATATGTAAAATATCCATGTTATGTAGACACTGATCATTAACAAATTCAAATATAAATTCTGATACGAGAAATATTCATTCCACATTGGATCCATGTTTAGGGCTAGTTTGATATTGTGATTCAGAAGAAAAATTCTTCATTCCTAGAAATTCAATTATGGTAATTAAATTTTATGAAATGAAATTTTTTGAAAATATTTAAAAATAAATATATGAATAAAATATTTCAAATAAATTTTTTCTAGATGTTTAAGTAGAATGGGAATGAGAAATGAAAGTCAAATTGAACTTATTGTAGTTTTCTTTTCTCAATTATTTGGGTGGGTTATAAGTGGATACTAATAAAAGCAAGGCAAAAGAGGGCTTTTAGAACAAAACACACATGATGTAAAAGCCAATCTAATAACAAAATCTAGGTTACCTATTCCAAGAGAACCTGTTGGGTAACAACACAAATGTTGAATAGTCAGTGAAAATTGAGATTTCTTTTAATTTATCCACAAATTGAAGGTAAATATTGTTATAAATATGAATTAAAAAATATATATGCAATTTCTCAAAAAAATTCTTTAATTTTGAGCTCTCATTGTTCATATGAGCTCTATTGTTTAAAACTTAAGAAACCCAGTGACTTGGGAAGCTACCAATCTGATTAGTCACCGAGTTAAAAGATCCTACAAGTACAGAAGTATTAATTTTTTAATAATATGTAATAAATAAATATATAATAATAATAATAATAAAGACGTAATAAATAGAAAAAATCATTATGACAAGAGTACAATATTTTAGGCCGCCAATAAATTATTTATCACATTCTTTATTAATATCATTTAGTTAAAATATACATATATGTCACCACCTGAAATGAACTTCAAAACAAAAATTTATTCTAAAATAAAAACAAAAACAATGAATAAATCTAGTATAATTTTGAATATCTTACTCATTTAAGTATTATTTCAAAGAAAACTAAACAAATTCACAATCCTATCCAATTTTAGATTAAAATACCAAAATAAAATAAAATCTTTTGATCATTAAAAATTTATAATTAGGTAGAGCATCATTAGTGAGGTGAACAATATAGGTTTTTTTTTCTTGCTAAGTTATATGAATTGAATCGGCAATTGTGATGAAAGATCGATTGATCCGCTTGATCCAACTCGATCGATCCATTGAGTGAGAAATTTACTGAAATCAATTGATCAATGAGTTGATCTGACCATAAAATCAATCAATCCAATTCAACTCAATCTATCTGCCTAATTAGATCCTTAATTGAGTTTTTTTTTTAAATGTGGTCATCGACAGATCGACTACAATTACGCATGAAATAGTCAAAGCAAAAACATAAATAATACTCAAGATCCAAAGAAAAGAGGGAGGACTGACATATCTTCTATATATTATCATGATTATCACAAGCAATCCAAAGAGCAGAGAATATCTTGAACGTAAAATGAAGGGTGTTATTACACAAAAGTCTAACTTACAATCTGGCATACAATTACATGTATATTTAATAAAATTTATATTTTATTAAACAAAACATATAATTTTTACTTCTATTGTGAGCATAATAACAAAGTACTCCATACTTTCTAAATATTTATTAAAGTACTGCTATTAGATTTTTTTTAATACAAAATGTACTGAACATAATGCGTATGAAATTCATTAATATATATTAGTACTTAAATTATCTAGAAAATAATCTATTTGTTTCTGTACTTTTTCGTATTGATCTCATACGATTTACGAATGTACATGTACCTTAATAAATATGACGCTTGCTCAATATTCACCGTACACAAACTTTTTCAGTATCATTGTGAGTGAATTCATAAAATTTTTTTTGGAATATACCTCTTGAAAAATGATACATCCAATCCCCATTGTAACCCCAATTATACTTCACACTAGTTTTTTTTTTAAAATCATACATTCTTCAAATGAAGTGTGTATTTTATATGAAATGAAATATATACTGGAATACATTATTATATTTTTTTCAAGTTAAAAAAATGATAAAATTTTATGTGTCATATACTATAATAGAACCCCATATATTATGATAGCACAATATATAATACGTTATCATAATATATAAAACTACAAAACGGATTATAAAATGAACTGAATGTATCTCCGCTCGTATATCCCATAATTAAAAACTATGTAATACACACTTTTTTAGAAGGAAAAAAAATTGATCGAGAGGTAGGCAAGAGCCTTCTTTTAGAAAAAAAAAATTAAAGCAAACTTTTTGCTTTAATCAATCCACCGACGCTGCGCACCAATGCTCAAAAAAAAAAAAAAAAAAAAGATTGGAAACAAACCTCTGACTCAAAGGACAAACACCTCACACTCTCAAACCCCACCCACCCCTCTCTGTATCAAAACATACAAAAACAGTCTTCTTACACTCCCTCCCTCCCTCTCCCCCACTATATAAACCCACCCCATCCCCCCCACACCACCACCACCGACACCCCCAAACAATGGCACCCTCTCTTCCTCTCCTCCTCCTCACACTCCTCCTCCCCATCTCAACCACTGCCGGGCCCGACCCACAATGCACGTGGTCGGGTCAAGACCAGCCCGGCACGACCACCCTCCCGGTCATGCACGTGTTCAGCCCGTGCTCCCCCTTCCGTCCCCGTGCCTCCATGTCATGGGAGGACACCGTTCTCGAAATGGACTCTAGGGACCGGGCCCGACTCATCTACCTCTCCAGCCAGCTTTTGGTCCCGAAGAAATCCATCGTGCCGCTCGCCTCGGGCCGCCAGCTCCTCCAGTCCACCACCTACATTGTCCGGGCCCGGGTCGGCTCCCCGGCCCAGACCATGTTCGTGTCCATGGACACCAGCAACGACGCCGCCTGGATCCCCTGCAGCGGCTGCGTCGGCTGTTCATCGACGGTTTTCAACCCGGCCCGGTCCCCCACTTTCCGCAGCGTACCGTGCCGGGCCGCCCAGTGTAGCCAGGTGGGTGGTGTTAGAAAAATAGTTTTTTTTGTTGGGTTATCTGCGTAAAAATCCCTGGAAAGTCTATTTTCGTCAAAATGTCTCCATTAAAATTATATTCTCAAAATTAATTTTGTGAGTGAATATTTTTCTGTCATGTCAAATATATATTTTAAATTATATGCACAACATTTTTGCACTCAGTCTGGGTAAATTGACAAAATAATTTTTTTTAAAAGATATATTTTTATGCGAGTATCTTTATTATTTTAGACTTATAATACATGAAAAACTAAATCACTAAAAATTTCAACCTTTATCAGAACCAATTTAATAATTCTTTTCATAAACAATGCTAGCATAATCAGCCGATATTGTGAAATTCTATGAAATGTCACAATCCAGGCTTCGGTTGGAGGCTGATCAAACTTACATTTTTTAAAAAGATCTCCTAGGTTTGATGACCTGGGTGTTACCCAACTAACTGAAACTTAGTTCGCAATAAGAATATTTTATAATTTTTTTTATTATCAGGTGCCAAACCCAAGATGCGCGGGCACGACGTGCGCGTTCAACATGACGTACGGGTCATCAACCTTCCTCGCATCACTCTCACAGGACTCTCTGGCCCTCGCCGCCGATGTCGTGCCGGGCTACACCTTCGGGTGCCTACGACATGTGACCGGCTCGTCCATCCCGCCACAAGGCCTCCTCGGGCTGGGCCGCGGCCCGCTCTCCCTGATGTCCCAGACCCAATCCCTCTACAAGTCTACCTTCTCCTACTGCCTCCCAAGCTACAAGTCCCTCAACTTCTCTGGCTCCCTCAAACTCGGGCCAGCGGGCCAGCCCGTCCGCATGACCTACACCCCCCTCCTCACCAACCCTCGCCGCCCCTCCCTCTACTACGTCAACCTCATCGGCATCCGCGTCGGCCGACACCCCGTCGACGTGCCACGTGGCGCCCTCGCATTCAACCCGGCGACCGGCGCCGGCACCGTCATCGACTCGGGGATCGCCTTCACCCGGCTGGTGGCGCCGGTGTACGAGGCGGTCCGGGACGCCTTCCGGCGGCGGGTGAGGGCGCCGGTGAGCCGGCTCGGGGGGTTCGACACGTGTTACGTCGGGAAAGTGGCCGTGCCGACGGTGACGTTCGTGTTTGAGGGGATGAACATGACGTTGGGGGAGGAGAACGTGATGATACATAGCACGAGCGGGAGCTTGTCGTGTTTGGCGATGGCGGCGGCGCCGGGGGCGGGGGTGGGGACAGTGGATTCGGTGGTGAACGTGATCGCGACGATGCAGCAGCAGAACCATAGGGTGGTGTTTGATGTGCCCAACAAGAGGTTGGGGGTCTCGCGCGAGCCGTGCACGTGAAAGTAAACGGCGGCGGCGGTGTTGATGGTGGTGTGGTTTTGGTTTTTGTTTGCTTTTTTTTTTTTGTGGATTTTAGATGTTATGGTTGTTGTGGTTGGGATTATGTTTCGGGTTCCAGTGTGTATCAGGTTGGATTTTCTTAAGTGAATGTGTTGGTTAATATCTAGAATAATTGTTTTTTTTTAGCGGTGATACACTAAGTCTGTTTTACACTAGTGTATACTGTGATAGCATAACATATATTGCGTTATCATTAAATATGAGGTTTTATTATAGTGTGCATTGAATTAAAAAAAAAACGTGAAAAAATTATACTATTGTATCTCGGTATATACATCATTTTATATAACTTCATGCATTTCAATGAGATTAGAGTACGATTTAAAAAAAAAAAACAGTGTGCACTGCAAATGGGACTACAATGAAAATTGGATTTATCATTTTTCTTGTCTTTTTTAGAAACATACATCAATCTTCTGTTTCAAAAGAATTTTGAAATAGATTATGTACGAAAGGGGTGAAGAGAGTAAGAGAAAAAAACACAGGATAACAAGAATTTAGGGTGCGACATAATAACGCATCCGAGAGATGCAAAGACAACATGAGGGATGGAAAAGACTTCCTTCCAAATCCGTTGGTGCTAACCTCGTTAGTCTAAGATTTTGATCTTATTATCACCGATTTGGATACTCGTGACCCCGCACACACACGTGTCCGAATCTTTGATACTTTGAAGCGTCATCTCATAAAGATTCTTGAAATAGAATGTCATTCATTTGAAAATCATTGCGTTTCTCAATAACCGATAGTCAAACCAATTCCAACTTGCTCCTCTCTTCCTTCGGTTTCATTTTAGGTGTAATAGAGTAATGTTAATTTTATAAACGATTTTTATAAACGATTATATTTAAACTTTGTTGTAGCAATTTTAGAAGTGTACAATAATAATAACAATAACAATGTAAAGATTTGTAGAGAGGTCAAGATGATTTAAATGAAGGAGAGCATCTTATGAGTGTTGTATCTCACGTGTACTGATAGTGAATATTTTTCAGAACATAATATAGATTGAGGCAAATTTTATTTAGGAAAATGATATATCCAATTTTGTGTGTTGTGTCCATATCTCTCACCATTTTTTTATTAAAAAATATACAATCATTTATTTAAATACATAGTCATAAAAAAAATCATATATTTAAATAAATATAATTAACTAGGAATAGTATATATTGCATTATCATAGTATTTACTCCAATAAAAGAGTGTATAGACGATTGGAGGCTCGCCTTTGAGCTACAAATAGGGCTGTAAACTGGGAAGAGTGTATAAACGCTCTTTGATTTAAGATTTGTCGTATGCCTCCAATTATTATTTTTTTTTTTTTGGAGGGGGGGGGGGGCATTGTGATAGGTTCATGTCTTGTATTTTGGTTTGTGAATCATCATTGTAGAATTGCGACAACGAAACTATGTTTGCTTTTGTGTTTCTATTTATTTTTTATACTTCGATTTTTTAAAAATTGGTTGGTAGGATGGGTCTAGACTCTAGAGTAAATATATATGAGTAAAAGATCGTGAGAATTACCCCCCCCCCCCCCCCCCCCCCCCAAAAAAAAAGAAAAAGAAAAAAGAGAGTTGAATGCGTTGTGACTGGAGTTTTTGAGTGTAAAAAAAAAAAAGGTGGGATAGCTGGGGATTAATAGTGGAACAGTGGGTGTGGTGAATTGGGTCACGGGTGTTCAATGACTATTGAATGAGAGCTTTTGGTTAATGAGAATGGGACCCAGATTCCATAAATCAGTGACCATCACGAGATAGACCGACCAAATGTGTACCTTCTTTATTTTTATTTTATTTATATTTATTTATAGGGGGAGGGGGGGCGGGAATTACCTTTCTTGTGGCTAATAATATGTTTAGAAATTATTTAAGCCCCGTTTAGAACGGGGATAAATTTTATTC
This sequence comes from Acorus calamus, assembly GCA_030737845.1. Lineage (NCBI taxonomy): Eukaryota > Viridiplantae > Streptophyta > Magnoliopsida > Acorales > Acoraceae > Acorus > Acorus calamus. The sequence goes on along the minus strand of CM060873.1, from coordinate 20,773,348 downwards.
TAGGACATAGATTTATTCAAGCATGAGTGAGTATAAATAAAGATAAAGTGATTTTGTGTTTGGTTGTGTTTTGAATTATTCTCGTTGATAAACGTAAGAATAAATGTTTTGTTGTTTGGGTAAAATGTGAATAAAGTATGGATAAGGATTTATAAAAGGTAAAAAAATAATGATAGTTGATTTGACAGGTGATTTATAAGAGGTGATGACAGTTGATTTGACAGTGGGCCCACATATTCTTTGGGTGGAATAACCTTGGATAACTTTAATTTCATGGGTTGATTGGAATCCATATACCATTTTATCTGGGTTTATTCTGACATACTTTATCCGGGGTTATCCGGGGTAAACAAACGGGTGAAATTTTTTATCCGAGCTTATCCGAATTTATCCGAGGTCTTATACCCGATCCAAACATGGGCTAAAAAATATGATTGTGAATAAAATAAGGGACTGAATCCTATCAGGACTCAATGATATCAGTCCGATCAGTGTGAAATAGACATTGGACACCTCTCTAAGAAAAAAATCTTTTTAATGACCTTAATGTGGACTTTCCGTTAACGTCAAAACACCCCAGTGAAGCCCATTTTCAGATTTTATCTCCTTTTCTCTTTTCCCTCTCCTCCCTCTCTCTCCTTTGTTTTCAAAAAATAAAATTTAAAAAAATTATAGCGAGATCTTTATTTTTCTTCCTTCTCTCAATGCTTTCTTCCCCTCCCTCTCTTTTGTCATTTTCTTTCCCCTCCTCTTTTTTCCTTTTTAATGCAATGTGAAACGGATACAAAGATCCAATAAATGTTGAGATCCTTCAACAAACCACAATTCTTAAAAAAGAATTAAAACTCAAAAATATATTAATCAAAAGATAAAATCTTAGAGCCCATTTGGATAGTGGCATAAGCTATTTTAGGGTTTATACCTATTTCAGGAATTGTTGACTTTTTCAATGAAATAAGTGATTTTATGTTTGGATGTGTTTTCAGTTATTCTTGTTGGGAAACGTAATAATAAATGTTGAAGTGTTTGATTGGTGAAGAATAAAATGTAAATAACGTATAAAAAGTTAGTTTGACATTGTGGCTCCATTGATGTATAAGAGTTGATGACAAGTGATTTGATGTGATGATCTGTGATTTGATAGATGTACCTCATATCATTGTAGGAATAACACAATTCCATGGGAGGGCTTGGAATACAAATACCAACATAATTCCATCGAATTCTGCATAGCTATACCCATTTATTCTCTCCACCCAAACAATTTATTTCCCTTGTTCTCCTCTATTCCCCTTATTCCCCCCTTTATACCCAATCCAAACGGGCCCTTAGATCACAAGCCTCCCTTTTATCTAAACAATTACTAAAAATAGTAAAAATGAAAATTTGTTGTAACTAAATCTAGAGGATCTTAGAAGATCCTCAGAATTGATATAAATCAAATCCGAGTTATTATGATAGAGATATTCAAAATATAAAAAGTTACTAAAAATAACAAAAATGTCATTTTGAGGGCCTTAAAATAGTAAAAATGGAAAAATACGTGCGCGTTGTGGCGTAGCGACAAATTTTGAAGATCTCCTTGATGTCGAGCTTCATAAAAATGTCAAGCGATTCTAAGTTCGGGACGTCTTTTATTTCTACTAGCCGATTTTTTTGTAAATATTTGAAAATCTCAAAGTGGACCCTTTCGGGTTCATCTCTCCTGGAACGCGTTGGCAACCCGTTCTGCATCATTTATCTTTCAACATGATTTAAGATCCACATCTTTTTTAAACATCTATATTAGGGTTTATTTTATATTTATTATAAATATATTTTGTATCTCTTGTAGGATTTTAAACTTTGTTGATGAAGGCCTTTGTATTCCTTGTAGGGTTTTCTATTTTTTGTACACATACATTGTATGGCTCGATTCTAATGTTGTATGATTCAATTTATATAGGGTTAAAGACGTTTGAGTCCTTATAAACATTTATAAACCCATATAAGTCATTGTAAACTTGAGGCAGGACAATTACATCCCTAGAAACACAGAAAATATCTAATACATTCTTACTGTTAAATCATTTTTTTAACTTATCATGGTTAAAATTAACCATGAGTGATTTTACTATTATACCCTCCACAATGCATAATATGGTGATTAACACGAGCTTTTTAACTTGTATAATCACCTCATCAAAATGTAAAATAAAAAATCTAAGTAATATCTATAGTATAATAAATACAATACATAAATAAAATCATCTTCATAATTACAATTGTTTGAAATAGATGCAAAAATAATAATAATGGAGTAGTATGCAACAATAAAGTCAAAATCCGCAAAAGAAAAAAAAAATGAAAATGAGTTTGATCAAGGGCAAGATATATATGTTTTTTTTTCTATTTTTTCAGTGATTTATATGAGTGTTTAATTTCACATAGATGGAATATTATGAGAATATATCATCAAATTGGATAAAAAAATTAATCCATTGACTAAATTGACCTACCATAATAGTTTAAAGGACTGATATGTCCGACTCCAAGTTTGCAAGGACTTATATGGGTTTGTGGATGTTTACATGGAACTCAAATGTTTTTAACCCATTTATATATTGTGAAGATTCATTCATATTTTTGTAATTCGGATCATATGTTGCTAAGTTTAATTCATATAATGTGCATTTTGATTATAGATTGTATAGTTGGATTTGTATTTAAGATTTATGTATGTGCAATTTCATTCATATGATATGTAATTTGATTCATGGGTTGCGCAATTTTATTATTAGGTTATGCAGTTCGATTAATAGGTTGTGCAGTTCGATTCTTATATTATCCACTTTGATTCATAAGTTGTGCAGTTCTATTCTATTGTTGTGTGATTTGATTAATTTATAATCCTTTAATTGTTAGAATAAGTTTGTTAATATTTTAATCGTTAGGATTTGTTAGTTTGATTTTGTAACCAATTTGTGATTATAATAAGTTTGTTAGTATTTTAATTCTTAGGATTTGTGGGCAATATTTGGGATCTATATAGTTGATTTTATTTATTTATTTATATAGATCTATTAAGATAATTGTACAATATAGAGGCAAAATTGTTTTAGACAATTCATGTGATTTTCATTATAAAAGTACTTTTTGAAAAACATTAATCAATATGTGTTCCTAAACAGCTTCTACTATAAATATAAACTCATTTTTTAAAAATAACTTCACCCATAGAAGGAACTTATTGTAGAATTAATCCTAAACAAGTTGTCACACACACAAAATTAAGAAATATATTCAATTGTACATCAACATGAAATTAAAACCCAATAAATATATTTAAAGTAGGTGATTATTTAAAGTTGGATGTTGATACACTCAATTCAGTTTGTTGTCGTTGTAGTGTATGAAATCGTCTAATACAGTATATACTACATTATCTTAGTATATACTCCATTACAGAAAATAGATGAAGAAAACATACATGAAATTAAAACCCAATAAATGTATTTAAAGTAGGTGATTATTTAAAGTAGGATGTTGATACACTCAATTCAGTTTGTTGTCGTTGTAGTGCATGAAATCATCTAATGCAGTATATTCTACATTATCTTAGGCTCTGTTTGGCAGCACAATTGGGTTGGATTCCGCTTTTTGAAAAGCTAAAATCCCAAAATTGTGCAGCCAAACGGGTCGGATTCCGGCAGAATCAAAAGCTGGATTCCATTAATTTCTCTCTCGAAATCCGTGTTTTTAAAATCTCAAAAACAACGCTTTTTGGTCGGAATCGATTTTTTGAATTGAAAAACAACTTTTTCTACCAAACATTAAACTCCTTTCAAATATTGATTCCTGAATTAGAAAAAAGCATCCCAAAAAAGGTCTAAAATCATCTTAAAAAACAGCTTTATTCCAAAATCTACTTTTCAATCTGTGTTTTCAAACGGAGCCTTAGTATATACTCTATTACGGAAAGAAGAAGAAGAAGACATGTGCATTAAACTCTTATGAGTATGTACATAATCCTTTGAAAGAAGTCACTTCATTGGCTAAAAGTGTAGAATTTCTAAAAAAAAAAAAGGTGTGGACCGTTAACAGGGCTAGAGATATCAATTTCTTGTATTGTGACGGCTCATATAGATGGCATAAGCATTCTATTTGCAGCCCCATTCTTTTTAATACATACCTCAACCGATAAATTATATTCTTTTATAAAACAAAATGAATTCACATATTTATACATTTTCCATTATAAAATATATACTGAAATAATAAAATATAGACCGAAATGATAACTGCAAATGTTGCTGTAAAATGGACCGAATACCTCACCTATATATATAAAATCCTGCAGAAGTAGCATATCCAAACCAATATAAACTATATACCATCAGAAAAAAAAAAGTCCTGCAATTCATCATCACATTGATGGATGCAAACATATCAACATGTAGTCTCAGACTCACAGATCACTGGAATCCAATCCAAGACAGACAGATGAACAGCCATGTATAGCCTTTATACCATACGAACAATGTTTTTCTCTTGCTTTTATGTGCAGAACGTCAAATTCATTGAGAAATATACAATATAGACACCTCAATTACATTCTGAATGGCCAGAAAAGTATCAAATATGAACATCTGGCACCAACAATGTGTTTGTGTGGAACTGATACCAGAGAGTCAGAGATGCCAACTCATGACACTTACAAATTATCATGTACCAAGGGGGCCTCTCGAGAGTGGAATGAATTGTTCTTCAGTACACTAAGATATTTATACAAATTTACCTGTCCACATCTTTAGTCTTGTCTATATGCATTATTCTTCCACCAAATGTTCGCCAACTGATCTAGGAATGATCGCTTGGACTGCAGCTTCACAAGATGCATTCTGTAAGGTATGAGTATGAACCGGAGCCCTGCAAGTCACCACAAGAACGTTAAGCGTGAATACAACAATATTTTATTTTTTTGAAAACTTACATGAAAACTATCTTTGGACTTCAATCTCTATTTATACCAGTCAATTTATGCATCAAAGGGTGAAGACACGTGCATAACTTGTATGAAAAAGGGATCATGCTTACAATATAAATGATTATTTAAATAGAGAGAAACATAAAAAAAAAAGATACAGCAAAAAAAAAAATCTATACCATATGAAAAAAAAATTAAAGGTCAGCATGAAGATTAAGATAACAGACATTATGTGACGTCGGTTCGGTGACTTTGAAATATCACCTCCAGAGGAAGTATTGTGGCGAAGGCAATTTTTTACAAAAATGTACAATTTCTGGTTTTGACTAATCCAGGACATAATTGTGACATATTTGTGACCATGAACATGACTGGTGGTGGCATCTATTGTAATGGATAATTTGTCACCATGACTAACGAATTTATATAGGCAGAAAATGGGTTAGAAGAAGGATTACTGTGAAGCATGGGAGCAACAATAACAAGAAGAAATCAATGAAGAATATATATGTAGTTATGTATACAAAATAATACAATAAATCCAGGAAATAATAAGATAGGAATAAAGAAATAATTTCACGGTGCATAAAATGAAATAATTTCATATTGGAAAATAGTAATACAAGAATCACATTGTTGGGTAAGAATCCCTTCAAAATATTTTTGTGAACCCTTCCCTACATAATACCCGGTCTAACCCCAACACCTCCCAAATATTTGTTTTTATCCTTATAAATATAGGTTTTTTTGGAAGTCCTAATTCTTTTTAGAAATTTTTTTTTTAATTGGTGTCCCCCCAAGGATTTGATCCCCTGACCTCTTTTTTATCCATACACTAGTGCACTTTTCTTTTTTAAAATGAAGAAGCCTTCAGCTATCAAATATATTAATATTGGAGGGAAGGGCAAGAGCCCATGGATTGTATAAAAAACAAATGTGAAACAAAATTAATAGTAGTAAACTGGCGGTCTACTTTCCCAGGAAAAGCCAGGATAACACCCTTTACTCTTCAATAACCAGACTTATCACCCATGAAACACACGCTACTAGCACTGGCACAATAACGACCCCAGTCCAAGATGAACCTCCGAAGGCAGTTTATTCCTACTTATCCATCTAAAACTATAGCTATATTATAATAATACAAACACAAAAGATAAAAAATTTATCAAAATCGAGAAGGTAACAACAACCAAATAAAAGGTTTACATGTGAAACACAAGGAGCAATTCAAGCGATGAACTGTTAGCTAGACAGTCTTTGATGGTGACAATTTTTCTGGGCTGTCAATATCTAGAACCTAAATATGAAAGCTTTATTAGGGGATGCCATGGTAGAATTCCACTGCCACACACAATGAGTTCACTTCTTAAGCCATAAGAGCAGAAATCAACATCACAATGTTGGATTGGAACAAAAAAAAAATTTGAACTGAATGATAGGCCTTTATCTTCTATTTAAAATAGGGGCGAAAGTCCCAAATTAGGAAGTACAGATAAAAAGAAAGAACATTATAGGTGAATGTTAGGCTTTCACTGAGCAATGACAATAAAAACATAACACGAAGTTTGGTAGTATGTGATATATTGTTCTTTGTTTTTATTTTTATTTATTTGAAAATTCAGGGATCGTTTGCAATGTCCTAAAAAACATGAATTATGGTCTTCAACCACCCCAAGACAATGTTCTATGACATTTTTGGATGCCAGATTGAGCTTGGTGTTCATTAACACATCGCTTTACTACAGAGTTATGTATTTTTCTTAGAGGAGATCTGATTTAATGGATGGAAAAGAAGCATCCAGCAGTTGCTTGCGCAACTGGTGGAGCAAAAAATCATGTTATAGCAGTGACTACTAAGGACCTTACAATAGTATTTTTTATATCAAGCACAATCTCAAGGTTAATTTATGGCAACCTCATTCGTCCACATTATTCTGTGATACTTCAAGTGCTTTGCATATGTTTGTCAATCATGCATTCAGGCTTAAGTGCTTAACAAAAAGCACATAGTGATTTTGTCAATATGTTTGTTAATTTTCTTATCTGTGGACTGTGTACATGGAAAAGATCTTAACAAAAGCACATAGAGCTAGATGAACATGGAGGACTTGTCGTGGGCATCTATTTGTTATTTTTTACTACCTTTTTTTCAAAAAAAGGACCTGTTTTTTTATTTATTTATTTATTTATGACGGAGGGGCTTTCCGTGACTGACCTTACGGTCAAGTTGGTAAGCTACCTTCGCCTGTTTGTCCTAAAAGGAGATTTCGGGGGGTGCAACACGACGACTTCTCAGGAGGTCACCCATCCTAGTACTACTCTCGCCCAAGCACGTTTAATTTCGGAGTTCTGATGGGATCCGGTGCATTAGTGCTGGTATGATCGCACCCAAAAAAAGGACTGTTGTGTGCACTATGCAGAACGGAGATGAGACTGTGGTCCACCTTATGGTGACTTGTCTGATGATCAGATGAGTGAGGGGGTGGCTTGGAGCGGCAGCGGATATGGACATGGATTTCTCGTCACTTGAGGGGGTGTGGGAGGTAGTGAAGAAGATGAAACACACGGGGGACCAAAGCAAAAAAGCAAAGGTTTCTCAATCTTTCGTTCCTACAGTGGTGTGGTCCACTAGGACCGCCAAGAACCAGGCCCAATTCAAAGGAGTCACCCCATAAACAAAAAACATTTGGGCAAGCAACAATTAAATGCATCCAAGATTAAGGAAACTCTGTTGGGGCAAGCACAATTATGTTAGTGGGGGGCCAATTTTTTTATATTCTGGAGTATTTCCTTGATTTTGGCCCAGATGCCTCTGCAGTAGAGCCCTCCTCTATTGGAAGCTTTGTCGGGGATATTTTTTTCTTGTCATTGTACTTTCTTACTTTGGGCTTTCTCTTTTGTTTTAAAATGAAGTTGGATGCCTACTGTTCCTTTCACCAAAAAAATAGAATCATGCATCCAGGTTCACTTAAAGCGCACTTAACACTACTAATTTATACATGAGAAAAGGCAGCCCCTCATGTCTCCCAAGGATAAGTTGGGTCACATTTTTACCAAGCTACTTGCTCAAGGTCTATTCCGAATACTTAGAAGCACTCTGGATGTTCCTCCTCCCTCTCCTCAACTAAAGGGAATAGCGAAGCAGAGCCTCCGAATATTGGATTGGAATCCCAATTTGAAACTCAAAAGAAGAAAAGTTCTCCCACAGAAAATCAATTCCAAATATCCGCATCAAATAAGGGAAGTAAAAAAAAAATCCTAAAGAGCTTTGAATATCATTTATATACTTCATAATTACCATGATTGTTTAGGAAACCATAACATCAATTGTTTCACGCAAAGAAAATTTGTTTCCTTTCTCCCTTTCGGTTGAAAAAAACCAATAAAAACTTCGACATTCTAACACTGCCAGCACTGACATTACAAGAATCAAAAGCTTGGCTGCAAATAATGGCCAATTCGAACAGGGTAAGGAGCACGAACTCGGTCTGGACTGGACAGAGAACTAGGAGTTTGTGGAACATAAATCTATAGAACACAAAGGCCACATACCAACACCACAACAAAAATTTCACAAATTCAATCAATGATGTAAAAAAAAAAAAAAACCACTCAACCTATCCACCCAAGGTCAAATACACAACATAAAAAACCAATCTTATAAAATTAAATTCACTACCTTAAAAAGAAAAAGAAGACTCATTGAGCAAACATATAAAAATCACGATTGCACGAACCTGTGATGCACATGGACTTGTAGAGCTGCGCGACCTTGGCGTCTCCCTTAGTAGCCATTCGCGGCCTCTCCAAGCACTCAAGAAAAGCAAGGTCGGCCCTCAACAACTTCGCCTGGTCGTGTGTGTCGTAACCGATGTCGTGGCAGTAGCAACAGAAGTCCAACCAATCGATCGGCCGATAGTCCCAGAGCATGAGCCCGCCGTCCCTCCCGCTCGACCAGTTGGGCCCGCAGTAGTGCCCGTAGCGGGGGAACATCTGGGAGAGGAACGCCCGGACCCCGCCGTGCCACGGGATCTTGGCGACGTAGGGACGGAAGAGCGGGACGGCGCAACCGGAGAGGGTGGCGGAGGAGGCGGCGGCGGTGGTGGTGGGTGGTTTCGGGGGGTCGGAGGGGAGGGACTTGGAGGGGGAGAAGCGGGAGATGATGGAGAGGAGGGAGTGGGAGGCGATGGAGAGGTTGAAGAGGGGTTTGAAGGATGAATCGATGGTGGCGGTGGCGGTGGCGGTGGTTTGGGTTTGGTTGTTTGGGAACCCTAATTTCATGGTGGTGATGGAGATTGGTTGTGGATTGAGTCACCGATAGATCATGATTTGAAATGAAGAACCGTATTTGAATTAAAAAGTTGTGATTTTGGAGACTTTCGATTGGGTGGGATGAGGATATGCAGTGGAACCGAAAAGTTTTTTTTTTTTTTGGGTTTTTTGCATATATGTCCAGAAAATATTTTTATTTGATCAGGAAATTGAAATGTTAATGCAACCCTCTTTTACACCCCCACGTGTAAATAGGGGTGGTAAACGAGCCGAACGAGCCGAGCTTTGACATGTTCAAGCTCGGCTCGTTTATAAACGAGTCGAGCCGAGCCGAGCCGAGCTCACGAGCCTCAACGAGCCTAGCGTTCTTCTTCATTTTAGGGTTTTTAGGAATTAAAACAAAATTTTAGCCTAAAAGAGCCAAGTTCATGAGCTTAAACGAGCATAACTTTGTATTAATTTAATATTCTGATTTTATAAATGAGTTTAGTCAAGCTTCAACTAAGTTTTAATAACATAAACGAGTCGAATTTGAACATAAAATGAAGCTCGATCCAGGTCCCGAGCCTAACCGAGCTTTAAAATTTGTTCAAGCTCGCTCATTTATCTAAACGAACGAGCCTGAACGAGCTCAAACCGAGCCGAACCCGAACGGCTTGGTTCGTTTACCAGCCCTACGTGTAAACAACTAGGGGTGGTAAATGAGCCGAACGAGTCGAGCTTTGACCTGCACAGGCTCAGCTTGGGACCGAGCTTTATTTCGTGTTCAAGCTCGGCTCGTTGGGCTCGTGAAAAGCTCGACTCGGCTCATTTGTTAAACAAGCTAAGCCGAAGCTCAAATTAAGGCTCGGCTCGAGCTCGTTTAGCTAAAAAAAATATTGTTTAGCATTTGAAAAGTTACATTTCACATATCACAACACCTTATACATTTGAAAATAACATAAGCTCGGACTCGGGCTCGGCTCAGGCTCGGCTCGTTTTCCTTTTTTTTATTAAGTAAACAAGCTCGTCCAGGCTCGGGCTCGGCTCGGCTCGGGCTCGGTTCGTTTACAAACCGAGCTTTAAAAATTGTTCAAGCTCGGCTCGTTTATCTAATCGAACGAGCCTGAACGAGCTTTAACCGAGCTGAGCCCGAGCTGCTCGGCTCGTTTACCAGCTCTATAAACAACACATTTTTTTTATTTTAAAAAGATATTTTGATATTAATTGTATACACTATAGACTCAAAACGTGGATTTTTTTTTCAAGAAGATATATAACTCATGATGCAGCTGACTAACAATTTACATTGGACTGTGAATGAGACTATGAAATGAATAAATTGTAACAATAATGTTATGAGAAAATTAATACGTTTCGTAGTCCACTTGTAGCTCAACATATTATCTGTAAATGTAGGTCAGGTTATGCCCACCCAATCCCGTTTTGTTCATATTTAAAAACACATCGAGGCATTATATAAGTTAAAAGTAAAATTATGGATTAAGAATGAAATCTAACAAATTATTGAAAGACACAAAATTTTAAGGTTAAGATGCAACTAACAAAACTAGATCATCGCAATAATTTTCATTTACTTTAATTTACAATAACGAAATATCTAAATATTTATCAAATAATATTAATAGAATGTAATTACTTATTAGTTTCTAAATTAACAAAACAAAAAATACCAAAATAAAGTTGGGATTCAAAAATCAGATCCGATCTAAATAAAAACGACGCGGAAGAGGGTTGAGTTTGTTTTTTATTTGAAAAGTAAGGTTTGAGTTTGTTAAATATCAACTAGTTTGGGATAAAATATTCGAACTGATTCGGAATTTGAGACAGAACCTGGCATATAATTTTGTAATCTTATTGGGATTTGAGCATGTTCAAACTGAGCAAGGGTATTTATATAATTAATAAATTTGTTAGGGTTTTATTTGTAAAAGAGTTTTTTTCTTTCTTTCCTTGTTTAATGAATTGCGGATACGGCCCGCCACAGAGGGGAAGAAGATAACATTCTGAGAGGAGGTTTTTTTTTTTGTTAAAAAAAAAAATTATTGGCTGGATCCAAGAGTGGGGTCTTGGAGAATCTAGAATATGTGGTTATAAAGAGAGAGAGAGAGTGAACATTAATTGATGTGTCAGGTGTGAAAGGAGTTTTGAAATTCAAAATTCAAAAATCGTCTATTCGAAAATAAAGAAATCGAAGAAAGCCATGTCAGCTTTCTGTCACGTCGGATTGCTGAGGTGAAGACTGCGAGCCGGGCTACATTCGACGCTGAGTATATCATTTTCCATGGTTATTAAGAGCAGCTCTATCCGAGCTTTAAAAAAGAGATTTGAAGCCCTTTTTCGTTTCTTTTTTTTCCAACTCCAACCGAGTTTCAAAATGATAACTACAAGTTTTAATTCCACTTAGGGCTCCATCTTTGAAGACCCATTGTTTGAGTCTTCATATGTCACATTAAACGTTTGTAATCTCATAAATATACTTGTTAACTTAGAACAACTTTAATAAATAACATTTAATTTCTATAAAATTATAAATTCTTTAATTTTCTATTTGTATTTAATAAAAATATAGAATTTTAAAAAATTTGTGATAAATTTAGATACAAATCCACTAGTAACTTTATATATATATATATATATATATATATATATATATATATATATGTTTTTTTTATTTATAAATATAGAGTTAATATAATTTGGTTATTTGCATTATTTGTATTAAAATTAAGAGATAAATGTTACTAAACAATAAAGATGAAAGGGATAAATGGTATAATGAGAATTTTAACAAATCAAAATAATGATTTGAAGATACAAAAAAAAAAAGAAATTTGAAGATCCACCATTGAAGTTGATGGATCTTCAAAACAAACAGCAAAATCTTCAAATTGAAGATCCTATTGAAATTCAGGGGTCTTCAAAAATTCAAAATCTCCACTAAGACCCCTATTGAAGATGCTCTAATGCCTCTCATTCTTACCAAAAACTGTGCGCGTGTAATTTTACACTGTATTTTAGCGCTGATGCAACCAAACCATTGTATTATATGTCATTTTATCATAGTATATTGAATAAGTATTTTTTTTATTTTTAAAAAAGGAAAACTCTATATAACCCCTACAAATATATGAAAATCCAGATAACCCCTTGTAATTTTCTAAAATTCAAATATCCCCTCACAAACATATGAAAAATCCGAGGTATTTTTTTTAAAATAAAACATATGAAAAATCTCGTTTATCACTGCCTCGAAAACTCTCCTTATACAAACAAATATTCTTTGAAATAATTTCACTGGTACATCTATTTTTGTTATGGGTATGTCTTATAATACTAAATCTCTATTTTTCTTCCATGTTTATTATAGAATTCGTATACAGCTTATTCGGAATCAAACATCATGTCATAAGTAGATTTCCACAAATCACCCATTGATCTAGAAAAAAGCTACAAATGTCTTATATAAAATTTAAAAATAAATATATAAATACAATATACAAATAAGATCAATTTCATCTCAAATACAAAAATTACAATAACATTTGATATTAATAAAAAATAGACTAGAAATAAAATATTTTTAGGATCCTAAGGTTAGTAGTTTTATGAATATAAATTAATAAAACACGACTATTTCATCTCAAATATAAAATTACAATCACATTTGATATTTTAAAAAAAATGGATTAGAAACAAATAGATTATAATTTTTTTTTTTGAGATCCTAAAATTTGTATATTGAGAGATGAGATTAACAATACCTTGAATAGATGAAAAGAAGACGCATGGACGATGATTTGAGGACTTGTATACCTCTGTGTACCTTGGGAAAAAAAAAACAATGGTGTTCAAACCAATATGAAATCCAAGATAGCGTCTACCGTGATAGAAGTGTCGCAATACAAGTCCGAACATAAGATTAAATCAAATAATGACAAAAGAACAACATAGATTATTCCATTGTTACTTGATATTTCTTAATCATTTCAAACTTAATGTCTTTTCAGGCAATTAAGCTCCATGGCTCTCACACCACCAAAGATCAGGAAGGGCCATTTTCGTCTTTTCAGGCAAAATTATACAATTTGCTGTCCCCTGCCAGCCTGGACCCTGTTTGAAAAAAGTCTTTCTTTTATCTTTACAATTTTTTTTTTGGTGGGTATCTTTACAAATTACAATGTTTAAAGTCCTTTTAAAGTCCAATTCAGGAACAAAGCAACTTCAATTGGAAAAGGAAAACATGTCAATGGTTGTTGCTCGAGTCCGCCAGCCTCAAAAGAATACATTTGTTTAAATAATATAAAAAAAGAGATATATATTCAAAAAAAAAAAAAAATTGTTATGTCCTGGCCTTTGTGGATTAAAGTCAAAATAAGCAACTAAAGACTTCTCCTCCTCCACCTCCACCTCCAAAGCCACCACCTTTTTAGTTTAGTAATCCACCCATTTTTTCTGAACTAGTGAACAGTGATCTTTAGTCATGGCAGAGGTGGTAATGGCTCCTCTACTATCACTTCTCTTTGAGAGATGTGCATCCCTTCTCATGGATGGGTTTGGGCTATCATGGGGTGTCAAGAGAGAGCTGCAGAAGCTCAAGAGCATCCTCTCTGCGGTCCGGTCAGTGATCGAGGACGCGGAGGAGAAGCAGTTGAAGGACCGAGCCATCCGAGACTGGCTGGCGAAGCTGAAAGAGGCGGCCCACGACGCCGAGGACTTGTTGGACGAGTTCGAAGCGGAAGCTCTCACCTTGAGATTTGGGTCCCTCGGAAATCCCGCTCCGGTCAGGTATGCTCCCTCTTCAGCCTCCCCATGATGGGTTTTCTTCGGCGTAAGTTGCGGTGCAAGATCGGAGTGGTTGTCGAGAATTTTGATGCGATTGCGAGGGAAAGGTCCGATTTTTACTTGCGAGAGGGCGATGTCGCGGGCAGGCATTTTGGGGATTCTGATAGGCTGAACACGCATTCGTTTGTGAATGAACTGGATGTGGTTGGAAGAATGGATGACAGAGAGAACATTGTGCAATTATTGCTCTCACCGGGTTATGATGGAAGGAGCAGCATTTCGGTGATTCCTATTGTTGGTATGGGAGGGCTGGGGAAGACGACGCTCGCCCAATTAGCGTACGGTGATGCGAGAGTGATTGGACACTTTGATCTGCGGTTGTGGGTCACCGTGTCGGATGATTTTGATGTCGTGAAGCTTACGAGGACGGTCGTGGAGTTGGCATCCGGGGCTAAATGTGATTTTGTGGTGATGGATTTTTTGCAACAACGCGTCCGTGAAGTCTTAGAGGGGAGGAGGTTCTTGCTCGTGCTGGATGATGTGTGGAATGAGAATCGCGAGAGGTGGGAGAGGTTGGAGTCACTGTTGAGATGTGGAGGTGAAGGGAGTAAAATTGTTGTGACTACACGTAGCAAAGTAGTCGCGAAAGTCATGTGTGCGAGCGAGGTTTATCATTTGAAGCATCTCTCGGAGGATGATTGTTGGACTCTTTTTAAGCAACGCGCATTCGCAGATGGTAGAGAAGATCGATCCCATCTGATACCCATTGGGAAGGAGATTGTGAAGAAATGTGAGGGAGTTCCTTTGGCAGCAAAGGTGTTAGGAAGCGTGATGCAGTTGAAGAGGGATTTGGATGAGTGGTTGTACATCGAGCGAAGTGAAATATGGAACATACCCGAAGATGAGTTTGGGATCCTGCCGGTGTTAAAGCTGAGCTATCATAATCTTCCTTTGCATCTGAGGAGATGCTTTTCTTATTGCAGCATCATCCCAAAGGGTAGTGAGATCAAGAAGGAACAGTTGATACAACTTTGGATGGCTAATGGTTTTATACAGTCAAGGGGGGGCATGGACTTGGAAGTGATTGGGAATCAGATCTTCAATGACCTGTTGTGGAGGTCTGTTTTCCAAGATACGTATAGTGAAGATGATGAGGGTGTGATCAAATACAAGATGCATGATCTCATGCATGACCTTGCACGGTCCACGGTGAAGAACGAATGTTTCATTCTTGATGCTTCTTCAAATGTGAATGGCACTTTGAAGAAGGTACGTCACATGTCGATAGTGGAATGCTCATCATCGTCAATCCTATGTGAGGTGTTGAACAATTCAAGGACCTTGCATACCTTCTTGTTGCCTTCGGAGTATCGTTTTAACACAGTGGATCTTTCTCTCTCGGTATGGTCAAAACTCAAGTTTTTGCGAGTTTTGGATTTGCATCGGGCTTATATTAAAGAATTGCCAGTTCCAATAAGCAATTTGAAACATCTGAGATACCTAGACCTCTCTGGCACTAATGTTGAAATCTTACCTGAAGAAATGAGCGAGCTAGTCTACATGCAGACACTGAAACTCGATGATTGTTCGATGCTCGTCCAACTGCCCAAAGGTTTGCGGAAGATGAGTAGTCTAAGACATCTGCTTATCGATGGGTGCATCTCATTGTCTCGAATGCCCAAAGGGATGGGACAATTGAGTTGCCTCCGAATGTTAACGACATTCATAGTGGGCAAGAAAAGGGGGTGTAGTATAGGGGAGTTGCGAGGCTTGAATCTTCACGGCGCAATCAATCTATGCAATCTTGGAAATGTAAGGACAACGGAGGATGCAAAAGTTGCCAACTTGATTGGCAAGAAAAATCTCAGGTCATTGAGTTTATCATGGGAACATTCCAGTGATAGTGAACTGCAAGAGAGTGAGATAGAGGTCATAGAAGCTCTCCAACCGCATGCTAACTTGAGAAAGTTAAAGGTGATGAACTACAGTGGCTTCCTCTTTCCATCATGGATGATGAAAGCGTCTTTTCTGCCAAACTTAGTTGAGATGGAACTATCACTCTGCAGAAGATGCACTCATCTTCCTCCATTAAGCCAACTCCCACTGCTGAAGGTTCTCTACATAAATGAAATGGATGCTTTAGAATCCATTGGGAGCGATTTTTATGGGATTCAAGATGACACAAGGAAACCATTTCCTTCATTGGAAACGCTTACGTTGAATAGCATGCCTAATTTGAAAAGATGGGAGGGGCGAGTAGTGGGTGGGCGACATGTATACTCATTTTCTTGCTTGGTTTCTCTTGTGATCGAATATTGCCCTATGTTAACAGCTATGCCATGCCTCCCAATGGTTCAGAACTTACATATAAGAGAAGGAAATGCGATGTTGTTGAATGCCTATGATGAAAGAAATTATGAAATGCTTGGCACAGAAGTTTGTCTTAAGACGCTAAGCATTTCCTCCTGCAAGGATGTAGTTTCACTTCCGAGGGAGGCGATGAGTTTCCTGAGCACATCCCTTCAAGAACTGAAGATAGACAATTGTGAGAATCTGACATCATTGTCAGATGGGTTGAGATGTCTCACTGTTCTTAAGACACTGGAGATTAGCAACTGTTCTCAGCTGGATTCATTGCCGTTGTTACCCGATTCTCTTCAGTTGCTATCAATTCAAAACTGCGAGAAGATGTCCTACTTGCCAGAGGTGCTTCAACAGGCCGTCTCACTGCAGGAGTTAGTTGTTGGTGGCTTCTTAACTCTAACTGTTTTACCAAAGTGGCTCGGGAACCTTGCATTGCTTAGGGAGTTGCACATATGGAACTGCCCAAATCTGATGAGACTGCCTGAAGAGGTGCTGTATCTCCCTAGACTTGAGAAATTGTACATTTATGAATGTCTTCAGTTGGCAAGGCGTTATGAGAAGGGCAGAGGTGAGGACTGGGAGCTCATATCCCACATTGCAGATGTGGAGATAATCTCTTTGAAAGTACTAGAAGGATGAAGCAGAGAGGAACAAAATATAATCCACGTTATTCATCGTTCGGTGCTACATTTTCCAGGTTCCTACTTCTGATCTTTCTTATTTCATATTCTTTTTCTGTGGTTTGGTTTCTGATTTTATTCTTTTTAAGTGGTCTTCCAACTAATTAAGGAGTTGAAGTGCAAGGATTTGAAGGTTTAGTGTTTTTGGAAGTTAGGTACGACCCCAAATGCAGTTCCATAGAAGATAGTCTCACATGTTTCAATTTTCTAAAAATAGTAAACCCTGTCTAATGAGGTATATGCTTTGATAAAAAGTTTATGTTGCCCAATTTCGAATTGAATGGACCCATTTTTAACAAGTGTAATTTTTTTTTTAACGAGGTATATACTTCACTTAAGGAGATGTATACCTCGTTAGGTGGCTAGATATGAGACTGCTAACTAGTAAAACTATCAAATTTAATAATACCACTAATGATGAAAAAGGAAGGCATTGCATTAATTAGAATTTATAAACTTGATTGGCAGGTTCACAAGTGAGCTAAATGCATGAAGAAGCGGCAGTTGACGAGTCCTCATATTTTGAAGGATATTATTGACAGATGTAAGCCAATCTCACAAAATAGGCTGAAAAGTTGTGAAATTTAACCAGAAGTGGCCGTTCCACCAAAATGAAGTGAATGCCTTTTCTTAATTTCCGCAAGCACAGGTATCTCAATTTTACATTTGTAGATGCACTTATAATCCGAGTTGATTTGTCTCTACATCCTTAACTCGTACTGGAAATTTTCATAATGTACTGCTCCCCTGCATTTCATCTTGTATTGTCACACCCTATTATAATATGATTTTGTATTCTTCAATGGCCATCAACAATTGACACCAGGTTGTTCTGTTACAGACTATACCAAGAGAATCTTCTTGTTATTCTTAGTTGGTTAACATGAATCTCTTACTTATGATCCAGCACAAAATTCAGAAAAGTTTGGTCAATTTCCTTCTTGGAAAATATTGCACTCAGGAATGAGCAGTAACTTTTGTAGTCCCAGTATGTTTTAATTTTTTTTGAAAGTATATATCTAATGAAATACATTCTTGAATGGATTTAATCCACACATTTTTACATGTAACCTAACAGAGCATATACCTGTACAGTAGAGTATATACTCTACAAGAGATTTCATACATTGGGTTAGTATTACAGGAACAATTACAGGGCTTTCAATAGAATTTGCCTCTTTTACTTGTCCACCCTTGCCTGGTGTGCATAGAATGATGCATAAATCTAGGAATTGCTGAAAATTGTATTATATGTGTTGATTTATGTTCAAACAACTCTTGTTCTGCTTTGAGTAACCCAACAAATCATTATCTGATCTTGGCGCTGAGCAGATGAGAAGGATGACATCCTTCCTAATTTCAGAAGCTGAGGAGAAGCAGCTGTGGTTGCAACCCTGTGCATATGAGGTGCCATGAGATGAGAGTAGCAATTCGATGCTTTTCCAGATCAACCGATGCTTCCATGAGATCCTGTGGAACATTATGAAACGTATCGCGTGTTCCCATCATTCAGAGCTGCTGGAGGCTTTGCAATACACCCTGTAAATGATATGACACCGGTCCTAGGCTCCTAGCGTGTTCATGATACGCCGCAGCTGCTTCTGCAAACAACAACGATGCTCCTCCAGCCCCAGTTGCACCACCCGTCTGTCTCACAACAAAGGCCTCCGCCTCAGCCAAGACAGGCGCTTTGCTCAGGTGATGCCTGAATATCAAGGCGATCAATCGCACGTCCGGTCAGGGTCCCAAGTGGCATGAAGAACATGTACTGGCAATGCCTGTGAAATATAATGGATCACTGTTAACCTACCTGCCCGTGTGAGAAGCTTTGCCTGCAACAGTTGGA
The DNA here is from genome assembly GCA_030737845.1 of Acorus calamus. Taxonomy (NCBI): domain Eukaryota; kingdom Viridiplantae; phylum Streptophyta; class Magnoliopsida; order Acorales; family Acoraceae; genus Acorus; species Acorus calamus. The sequence continues at coordinate 20,754,432 of CM060873.1, read as the reverse complement.
ATATGCTTAAGGGCACTGATACACCCACTCTCAAAATTTATGACTACCATCTAACTCAATATATACTACATTATCTCAATATATTCTTTATTACAAAAATTATAAAAATATATGTATTTATTTTGTATGAGTATATGTTTTATTCTTTTTTTACCGCTATTACACCAGTTTTTTTATTATATTAAATGTAGTCTTTTATACATCGTTAACTCCCTGTAGCGAGCTATATTTCTCGTTGGAAATTTTTCATATTTTATATAATTCAATTCATTGGAGTATATATTTCGAACTACACAAGTCTAACCCATTTACAGGGAGAGACAACCAGCCAGGGAGAGACAACCAGCTGTGCACGGAGCTCCCATGCAATGGTTCTTTATTTTTTGGGGTGGACTTGATATGTTCAATCTTCAACCGTTTTGATTTTTCTAAAATATAAATACAACTAATTAAGTGTGGATTATTATGAAAAGTAAAATATATATCTAGATAAATTAATACATATTTTTAATTTAAAAAAAATTAATTTAGCATACACCCACAATAGATACACCATAATAGCGGGGTATACTAGTAGAGTGTATAATTGACTCGGACCGATTTCGGGCTGCTGGTGGAGCTCCAAAGGAGGCTCTGTGTTTTACTAAACTTTTTTTTTTTTTTTTGTAATTTCACTGACAAGAAATCCAAAAAAGTTATTTTGATAGGTAAATTAAACAATTTATCCCACACATTTTAGTCATAGATACAACATTCCATCCTTTTCATTTCCTCACTTATTCATACTCGATTCTCCTTGTATCATCTACTATAATAATATTTTACATTCTCTCATATAAAAGTACACAATGCTTTCTTCTAATAATATGAAGCCATCAATTGACAAAAAAAAGGAAAAAAAAAACCTTATTCATGTCATATGAAAAGGCTAACGACATAACATTCATCGAGGAAATCCTAGAGATTCCATGAATTGCTTCTGAAAACTAGATTGTGTGCTAGTATCACCATCATCCCAGGCCTGCCCAGCAAAGACATCCTTCAACATATTCACTGTCTCTTCTGGATCATGTACGACCCATCGGTGTTGATTCTTAGGCCGTCTCAATCCCTCAAGCTCAGCTTCCACGTCTTTCATTCTCATGCACGCCCCTGCCAGCTCCTCTACCAATTGGATTTTCCCTTTCGTTCCCTCTTTCACAACTCGATCCTCATAAAATGTGTTCGGATCGTGAGAATTTTTAACTTTTCAATAAGTGATTTTTTTTGGTGGGTAAGAGACGGAGACGACGGTGATGTGATATCCTAAATTAATTTAATTTACGAGTATAAAAAGATTATTAATTTTATCTATATTTACATTTAATAATTCATTTTGTTATTTCTATTTTTTTATGTTTTTATCGTTAACTTTGTATTTGGATCACATTATGTAAAATATGAGATAACTTTAAAAAAAAATTAAAAATACAAAGTCTATCCTTTCTGTTAAGGGGACATTCAAAAATATCGTCAATGTTTTATAAAATGAGGTTAAAAGTATGAATAAAATATATTCTACATTTTATCTAGAACAAATTATCCTACTTTTTCTCTCAAAACACGGACAATTGTTCATGCTTTATCATTTTTTTTCTTATGAAATATGTGATAACATGTGATTTAACTCAATTATTTCCTTATCCTAACCCCTTATCCCAATGCCAAACCAGACCTTAGATTTTCATCAAAGGATTAAAAATTAATATCTTGATTTATATTAATAAAATTTATCGGATACGGATACTGTTTGAATCGGATACAGACATATTTGTATCCGATCCAAAAAATTTCGTATACGAATAATTTTTTCGAATACATTTTTAGATATCGGATATTTTCTATATTTTAGGATATGGATTTGGATCGGATACTAATATTTTTTAAATAATCGAAAAGCTTAATCATAATTGTTTGACACTCCTTGTAAATGGGCTAGGTCCGTGCAGTCTAAGCAGCCTGATCCGACCATTTTATCTACATATATAAAATAAGAGCGCTGATACACTCTGTACTAGTGAAGCATTTATACTAGACGTACAGTATAACTCCACTGATGGAGTGAATAATTGATTGGTCGACAGTCTCTGGATGGTGGATGAGACTACAAAAGGGATTGACTGTATCAACACTTCTTGATAAATTAACTTAGGATGCTAATACACACTATCATTCCTTTCAAACCATTTGTAGCTCTCAATTTTTCCACAGTACATACTTGTTAGATACACGTGCTAAAACACGTGGTGGTATAACATTTTATATTATATATCGATAAAATTATCGTAAGTGTGTGTGTGTATATATATATAGTTAAAAGATATATCGCAACTAAATTATTGAGTTTGGTATTAATTTTTAATTTAAAAAATGCTATAATTAAAATACCCTACACGTGGAAAAGTTTGAAATAAATGTGATTAATATCTCACATTATTCATTAAATATATTAATATTAATATTAATATTGTGAATAAAACCAAATTTCAATAAAAAATCTATTGTTATTACATAAAATTTAAAGGTAAATCTGGAAATAAAAAATGTTACAAAAGAACAAATGGACTTATTTTTAGGTCCATTTTTCTTCTTTCTTGTTTTTTTTTGGGACATTACTTTCGGGTTAACCGGGGAACTACTAAATTATCTTTAGGTCCCAGGACTTATTTTTAGGTCCCAAGATTAGTTGATGTATCATTCTGGGTTCTTCTATTCAACAAGGGTTAATTTTTATCAATTTTTTTCACTTTTCCTGTACTTTTCTTTTATTTGTGTCCCTCTCTCTTATCCACACTAAGCCCCCGTTTGGATGCTGAATAAGATTTATTATTGGGTATTTATTTATCTGAGCATAAATAAGTATAAATAAGGATAAAATGATTTTGTGTTTGGTTGTGTTTTGAATTATTCTCGTTGAGAATCGTAAGAATAAATGTTTTGTTGTTTGGGTAAAATGTGAATAAAGTATGAATAAAGATTTATAAAATGTAAAAAAGTAATGATAGTTGATTTGACAGGTGATTTATAAGAGGTGATGACAGTTGATTTGACAGTGGGCCCACTTATTCTTTGAGTGGAATAATTTGGGATAAATTTTATTCTAGGGTTGATTGAATCCATATACCACTTTATACTAGCTTATTCTGGCACACTTTATCTGGGTTTATCCGGGCTTTCCAAACGGTTTTAAAATTTTATCCGAGTTATCCGAGGTTATCCGAGACTTATCCGGCATCCACATGGGGGCTTAAGAGTAGTCCCTCCCTCCCTGCACTCCCATCACCCCTCCATCCCTCCCGCCCCTTCCCTCCGGTGACTCCCTCTTACCACTTCATCTACCACTTCATTCACCCTGACCTGTTAACCACGTACCCAAACATGTTAAAATTGTACACAGTAAAAAAGAGGTAAAAATAAAAATGTTTACAGTGGAACTTAACAACCATTACACAAAAAGACCTGAAAATAGTAGACAATGGAATCTGGGGACGTAAAAATAAGTTCAATGTCCTAAGAGCCTAAAAATAATTGAAGGGTTCATGGAAGACCTGAAATTAATTCCCTTTTTTTTTCTTTTTAATGTAAATGAATGTAAAGATTATATAATTTCAATAAAAAAAAGCACTCCAAAATTGTCCCCCAACATTTTCCAATTACTTACTAATTCCATATGAATCCTCTCTCTTGCTTGAGAACTTAATTACCAATTAAAAAAACAAAAACTCAACACAAGAAGTTTCATCATAATATATGGAAAAAGATACACGCAGCCCCTTGTAGCCCCAATTGCATTACATCCCATTTTTCTTTTTTTTTAAAAAATTATACACTCATCATTTAAAGTGCTTATATAAAATGAAATATATACTTAAATACATTAGTATATTTTTTTCATGATGAAAAAATAAAAAACAAATTTGAATCATATACTATTATAGAATCCTACACACTATGATAATGCAGTATATACTACGTTATCATAGCGTATGAGACTGTAAAATAGATTGCGTGTATCATTACTTTATATATATACAGCAAATAATAGTCCAAATGGGTTTGCGTCAGTCTGAAGTTTACTTCATATTGTTTGAAAGCAGTACAGGTTCTGTAATGCTCTTAAAGGACATAAAGAGTAAGACATCATACAATCAATATGCTCTTCAAATTTCAGAAAACCATCATGAAGGTTGTGGTTGATATAGATACACATGTTGCACTTACCAAAAATAAATAAATTGATAATCCTTCACACCAAATCTTTACAAACAGAACCCACGTAGCTCTTTTTAATACAAACACTTGATAATGAAATAACAAATGCCAACTGTAACAGAAAGAACAATTTTGAAGAGAATATACATAGAATATTCGACGTGGAATTAGCAGCATCTCATCTATTGCTTGTACATTAAGGGGAGAAGCTTCTGTACACTAACCCCTGTGAATGTCTCATCCAGGGCTTGTCCATGGAGGGGAGGCTTTGTATACGATCCCTTGTGAAGACATACCGTAACTCAGGTCAAGATTGTGAAGCTGCTCCATGAGTTGGGACCGTCGCTCTTTAAAGAAGTCAAGACGAGTCGTCAGTTCCACCAAAGCGGAAGAAGTTGTCGAAGGGTGTCTTTGAGATTCCACGCCCTAACGTGGCACCATTGCTTGTAAACATTTCACGTTGGAAGAATAATTGATATGACCAAAGAGATTTTTTTTTTAATCTTATTTAAGGATCTCACCTCCATTGCTCTAGAATTCATTTCGGCGGATATGCTTGTGGAAGCCTCTGTACTTTTTGAATCAGTAGGACTGGTTGAATCCAAAGACAGCTTCCAAGAGATTTGTCGATTACTGGATGAAGGTAATGTTTGCTGCTTCATGTTCCTCCACCCTGTTCCAGATGAGCCCTCCTAAATAAGTTCTAATTATGGTTAGGAGCTTGAGAGGTTAAACATATGTATGCAGGCAGACAAATCTCGGTATTTATGCATATCATGTGATTGACTTAAGCAGAGCACAAACATTTACAGGGAAACCTTTTTGATGTCCATTATACCCAATTTTAAGAGAGTTTATCTCTACATGGTGACTAATGATACTTAGTTCTTGGATGTAGAAAAGATAGAGAGGTCACATAAATACATCATTTATTAGAGAAAAATTACTACAATTAGAATAAATCATGTAAAATTTATTTCAACTGTTTTCTTCCTTATACCTCAAATTCAGTCACTTATCCCATAAAAACTTAACGCTGTACACATCCATAATGGGTAGTAACACAAGTTCAGAAACACATCAAAGTATAAATGTTACCCGCTGTGGTCGTTCCTTTTTTCTCATGTCCCTTGTTTGGAAAACAAAAATTCTGCTTAATTGTTAAAATTGTGTTTCAAATAGTGGAATGTAAAAAAGTTTGAATTGAGTGAAACATCAATGTCTAATGGGTGTTGATCATTCAAATAGGAAGAGCTTTGTTTTATCCACTTCTATATAGATAGTCAACACAATATTAAACAGTTTGTGTTTGAATTAAAATATGTCAATCACTACACGTACCCTAAACGAAGGCAGCAGCACAATTTTATTTCTATGTGATCTTAAGTGAGATAATGAGAAGGTTTGGACTGAAGTAAGGGCACCTATGACAATTTTTTAAGGCAACAATAAGAATCGTAACCATTAGAACAAAGTAGAAATAATCAGTTGAGCATAGAAAATATATATGCAAAAGATGGTTAGTGAAGAAGACATAAATCAACTAACAGAAACACAACAGCATCGACTGCAAAACAATCACATTTTTCCATTGACTAAAATTAGAAAGCCCAAGTGCCTACTGCCTTAACAATTTATGATAATAGGAGCAGTAATCCAATCTGAGATGCAAACAAATGGACACATGATTGAGGCATACCTCACTTCTCTGCTTCCTTTCATTGTTACAAAAAGCAAGGGTGGTATCAAAATCTTGTTGGAGAGCTTTTCTGCAGCAAACAGATATTTACATAGTTTAAGGGCAAACTAAACCAGGCAGGCTCAGTTAAGCTTGCATAATGGAATGCATTTGGACTATTACTGCAGAAGACACTTTGATGAACATAAAACATGTAGTGTTTTAATAGTTAAGGGGATCATTGTATGATAGGTGCAAACCTAACCATTGGATCTAAAATTTGGTGTCATGAAGACTTTTTTTTTTTTGGGGGGGGGGGGGGGGGAGGAGAGAGAAATGAAACAGGAAGATTAAAGATAAATGGAGTACATAGACATGACTATAAAGGAAAAGGAAGTAGATGAGAATCTACTAAATCCCGACAAATCTGCACAATCCCTACCAAGGATTTAAACCCAGATTTAGAAATATAACAAATAATATAAGATCTTTATAAACAACATTCTACATATGAAATTTTGCAAATCTCATAAAGAAGGTTTTGCACAACTAGATACCGGTCACATGCACTTGCAAGAGATGAATACTGATGCTGACGTTGTTGGTTGAGTTGGAGGTGGAGTTCAGCAACCTTCTGCTTCAGTCTTGCAACATCAGCCTCTGCAAGGGCAATTTCCTCCAGCTCTGCCCTTGTCTTCAGCATGAATATGCACCATCCAATTATATTTAATAAATGCAAAACTGCAATAAGAATTTGAAGCTAAGAAGAACACAGCAAAACCTTGGAATCCATACTCCTTGAACTTGGTAAATGTCCCGAGGACATGCTCAAGCCAACCTCTAATGCAGCTCTGAGATCTCTCTCAGCTTGTAATTGTTCTTGAAGTCTAGAAACCTAAAATAAGATACAGAAATATGCAATAACATTTTTAGAAACTAATTCAGCACATCTCTAACTTTTCAGGAGCACAACAATATTACCATAAAAAAATTCAGAGAATTCACCAACAGCTTCAGTCATTCTCGTGGAGGTGAATGAATATGTGATAATCTTTTTACCGTTTTTGAGAAAAGGCCCAACTGGGTGGTGTAACATTTCATTATAGGAACAAAAATAAAAGCTAATCAAAGGGAGTAACTAGAACAACCATTCCCTAGACTTCTAAAAGACTCCAAAACAATGAAAAGTTATTCAGAGGTAATAACAACCCTACAGCTTACTCAACCGTTCTGCTGAGAAATGGAGAGGAGCACCTATCAAAATCATATATAATAAAAAAATATTGTTCTGGGCCTTCTGGCACAGGTCACAATAAATATATGTTGACATATTTACGTCTCCATAGAAACCTATAGATGCATACATGAAGTAAAACATTCTATTTATGTTGCAGCAAGGTTCATTCCAAGGCCACTTTTCAATAGGGGAATATGTTGAGTTCAGATTTACAGCTCAGGTCGAATATGGACACGTTTCAATAGCAAAAAAATAGAGCCATAGAAGTTTATTTAAAAATGTGAGACGGTCATATAAATCAATAATTGCTAAGTCAAATTTTGTTTTTTAATACAATACTATTGGCATTGAATGATAATTTTATGGGAATAGTGATGAATCAGCCCCTTTCAGAGTAATACACACTTTCACGTTCATGGTGCATCTATCCTCCATTGCTAGAAAGTACGGAATTTTATAGTGCAAATAGAATGAATGACCTTTCTAAACATTCCTAAAAAATAAAAAAGGTGGACAAAATTCTGATGTTTGATCCTATTTGAGTCCATTAGAACACCTTAAACACACTTATTTCATCGTCTAATGATTGATCCTCTTTCAAATGTTGTTGACCATTCAATTCGAGAGACAGATATTGCATCTGTTTAACTCCCAAAACTTCCATTCAAATGAACAGAGCATGTACCTCCCCTCACATGTTTTGCATCATACTTTGCAATCATACAAAGTGAGTATTGGCATGCGAGTACAAAAATTGAAGGACCAATAACTAATAATAGCAAATGAAAAAAAATACCCAATAAATTTGTGTGGTGGATAAGAAACATGCCATGAATTACATCAGACCAAACAGGACAAAGAACTCTGCAAAGAAATATGAGCAAGGCAACAGATACACTTCAGATAATTGGTTGACACCATCTTCAATAGAAGTCTGAATGAAAGGGATTTGAGTTGTATTGCAGATTACATTATCCAGAGACAGGTAAAGACTGAATGTAAAGCAAACTTCAAGTCATGATTTATAAGACCCAAAAGAGAAACATATTTGAGGCCTAACAAAGAAATAATGGATTGACAACAAATAACAGGTTGTCTCCACTTATTCCAATCTCGAACGCTGATGCAAAGTCAAGTTCAAATTATTTTGGATCATTAAACTATATGATATTAAATCTAAAATGGGTCAAAGACTGAATGCACTTCACAATAACAAAATAGGAACCTATGTAGTAAACTTCTTAACTCTTACATCTTGTTCAAGTGCCAAGCGTCGTTCATGCAAAGCTTGCTTTCTTCTTTCCAAACTTGCCTGCAAAATTGCATTCCCCTTTGCCTGGCACAGGGTACACCTGTAAGAAAACCTGTGGCATTCTATGATTATATGAGCATATCGAAGATTTGCTCTCACCTCTTTTGCAATCCGATTCTGCAAGTCATTCTTGGTGATCTCGAGTCTTTGAATAGCAAGCCTAACATTCATAGCCAATTAGTTGCAGGGGAAAAAAAACTTGAGAAAGAATGAAAAAATGTAAAAAATGATGATGATAGAAAAAAGTATGAAATGGACATAAAATTAGACAACTATAGATGAATAAAGAGAAGAAAAAATATAAGCCGATATAGAAGGTTTTTCTACAACCAAAAGGAAATTGTATAGATTTCTCATTTCTCATATTATGGTGATTTATACTGTATATTTCAGATATCCTAGTCCGGAGCCTGATAGTGATGCATTTCACTCACAAACATAAACGACGCACAATTTTGTGTCAAACATGAAAATGAAATCAAATTTTTCTTGATGCATTCAGCTATTGAGACCAATGGGTGATGTGCAATGACTTTGTCCAGGATTTTGAGTTATGTCATGATGTGCAACAGATCAAACAGGAACAGAAAAGAACCACCACTTTTTCCTGAGCAAGTCTGTAAAGTAAGCAAAAGGATAGGACAAAAGCAGGACTAGCAAGGCTCGATAATGAAAATGAATGGACCATGGAAAAGCCACTGTCCTTGTCAGCAGAAAAATCAATGGTTACAAATTGGGATATGTTGCAAATGAAATTAAATCCCAAAAACTATTAAGAAGATAATTTGATATAACAGCTTTTTGGAAGGAACAAGTATGCTTGCTGCTTTCAAGAATATCAACTGTATTTTATTTCATGATTATTACTAAAAAGAAGTTTTACTTCTGGCTTCATTTCAGGCACATTAGTGAGCAGAACCTCGTAGATGTATTAAAGATGGGGAAGCAATTGGAGCAAGATAAGAGGGGAAGCAGTTGGAGAAAGCTAAGAAAGTTGTAAGGAATTTTGAGGAAATTATGAAACTTACTCTTCTTCACCAGATGAATCTACAGACTCCATGGAGAGGTTCTTTCTTGCCTAGAAAAAGTGAATAATATTTATTAGTACAAAAAGAAGTCAACAATAAAATGATGAAACCAGACAAACAGTGATTCAAGGGAATATTAGTTTCCTTTTTTTCTTTTTTTTTGCATTATCTTTTAGTTTCCACTTGTTGGAAAATTTAGCACAACAGTTAAAGATAAAACCAAGAAAGGCTATAACAAAAATCATTGTAGAGAGCATAAAACGCATATGCTCTTTGACATTTGCTTGCTATAAAATTCACCATAAGGCAAACATTCTACAGAAGAAAAAATGCAACTAAAAGTTCCAACAACAAAAAAACATAATTCAAGCATACATTTGGGAGGCATATTTGGGAGACTACAACGTGAATCTTTTTGAAAATGTGGTAGAGATCCAATATAATGGAGGCAAAATATCTGCCAAAAGAGATGCAAAAGAGAAAATGAAAGAATAAGATGCAGGGGATGAGGCTCACAAAAAAAGGGCCCTCACCCCACCTAAAGTTTGCCTTCACCAAAGAAGGATACAAATTCAGCCTAACACAGTATAACCACAAATTCAGTCCTTAGCAAGTCCAACAATGGATCCCCACAAATATTTCCAATAGAAAGGAGTGGCCTTCAAGATGATCTCATTCCTTCTTAGCCATAGAGTATAACACACCACACAGATAATGACTTGAGAGACCTTTGCTGTCACACTGCTGTCACCATTTTTCTTCATCCTGCTCTCTTTTGTTGGTCCCAGGGCCATGAGTCAAATCCCATCAAATTTACAACCCAACCAAATCATCCTCCATAGACAGGGTAGTGGGCAAAAAAGACGGACAATGGATTACTCCTCATCTCCACATAACACACAGTTCACCTCAACTTCTAACACCTATTTCTGCATGTACACTTTAGTGAGAATATTTTTTGGTACAACAGCCAGAGGAATGACTGGACCTTAAGAAGAGCTTTTGAACCCCCAATTTTCATTGTATTTAGAAATTAGAAGTCATAGCCTCAAACAAAGTAAAAACCTTCATCAGCCGCAAAAAAAGATGATGCAGATCGAAATGTGGAACAAAACATTGAACCCATAAATTTAAAGCAAGACTGACTCAACTAGAAATCAAAGTATTCATAAGTTTAAGAGCCGTTGAAGCTTCTTCAAAACGAACTACAACTTTTCCCAATCTACTCTACTTTCATAATCCCATGCAAAGAGGGGTATTTATAGCCTCCAAAAGCTGTTGGAAATCCCAAAATTGGATGGAATAAGGGATCAGCCTTGAAGACTGGCCATCAGTTGCAAATCAAAGTAGTCACCCCCAACAGTTACTCTCAACTTCAACCGTCCCTACCATGTGCACTGATTCTTCATAGGTCTTCTTGGAGTCTTCATCCAGGTTGATTTTGAGTGTAACTGTCCCTTGATCACGACCCCTTCTTCCTTATTTCCTCCTTGATTCATTTGTACAAAATTCTCATCAAAACTTTGATGGGACTTCGAATGTGATGGGAGCCGGGAATTTAAATTCAATATTTGAATTTCATTTGACCTATTTTTCAGGTGACCAAAGGTTAAATGCCAATCTAACCACCCTAAGTGACGGTTTTTTGCTATCGAAGGGACCCCCCGTGGCTGAACTTACGGTCGAGCTGAGAAGGATACCTCCGCCTGTTTGCCCCGGTCCCGGTTACAATTGTTTGTAACCTACTAGAGTCAGGAAGTTCCACTTTATGGCCTTGATGATGGCAACAGTTAGACTAATTCTAACCATTTATGACCTCAATCTTGGCTTTTACTCTTTTCATGTAAATGTTCTTTATTTGTTCTACCACCACATCAGCTTTCACACTGCTACTTACAGGGTTAGTGGACAAAAAGATGGACAGTGGATTACTCCCCATCTCCACATAGCACACAGTTCACCTGAGCATCAGCCACCTATTTGTATCCGTACACTTTGTTGAGGAGATTGATCGGTACAACGACCATAGGAATGACTGGACCTTAAAAGGAGCTTTTGAACCCCAAATTTCCCTGTATGATGTAGAAGCGATGGCCTCAAACAAAGTAAAACCCTTCATATGCCATCTATAACAGAATCTCACTAGAAAGCCTTCTGAATAATTTGGTCACCCCATTACTAACCTCTGCTTTTCTTTCCAATTCCATCCCTTGAAGTTTGATCAGCAGGCCTTGAAGTGTTGTTGCGAGTCCAAACTAATATGCTATACGAATGTTGTCCTTTATCTTCCCTTCCCTGAAAATGCAAAATATTGAATAGCCTAGGGAAAGTGATGCAAGGAGGATCCTGGAGAAGCCATGGATCCATCCAAGCCCTGATTTTGAACTCATCTCCCAATTTGCACTTCACAACCTTGCTAAAATAATCTGACAGCTCCATAATGGTCCTCCATATTACAGACAGATTATCATGGGTTCTAGGTTTGACAATATATTTAGCATATCTCTAAACTCTAAAGAAACTGCTATTAATTTCTTCCCAAAATGAATCATTATCATCCAGTTTCCTCCAAATCCACTTATAAAGCAAAGCATCCTTCATAACCTTAATGGTTCAGTATGCCCAAGCCCCCATCTTGCTTTCTCCTATAAACAGATTTCCATTTCACTAGGTAAACTTTCTAATACCCTATTGAGCTCCACACCAAGGAACATCCTGATCATAGTGTCATATTTTATTGACTTCCCTTAGGAATTCAAAATTGTGAGGTAGAATATACTTAACCAAGCCCAAGTCCCCAAGCCCAACATCCCCCCTACCCTACTCCGACTGGCTGGCAACAGAAACCTTCCATTCCTTCCTCTCCTTCGCCAGGCTTACCCGCCCAGTTTTTTTCCCAACCCGTTCAGCTGCCTCCATCATCCCACTCTCCTCCAGATGGACAGCTCCACCGTCCTCTTTCCCTCATCCAGTTGGTCCAACCCATCCAGCTGGCCAACCGCACTAACCATCACAGTCGTTTTAGGCTAGCATTTTCTGAAACATCACTAGCAGAAAAAAATGTCAAAATCAAATCTCTACTAAACCTCTAATCTTCTATGCATGATAACAAAACCGAATTCATTTAGACAAACATTTCAGAAAATACAGCAAATAACTTACTCGGTTGCGTCCCCAAAATTTTGAGCGTCTTGTACTGTTATTTGAGCCATTTTGTTTAATGAAAGGCTTTTCAGAAAACAATTCAACCCTATGGTCAGGAATTGATATTCCTGAATCCATTGAGGATAAAATATCTCCCATTGACTGCTGAGGCTCCTGAGTAAGTAAATCACCAGAATTTTCCTTCTCAGATAATGACTTTTCCTGGCTCTTTTTTGACAAAATTTGCTCATTATATTGAATGTTGGGACTTCTGATCAACTCCAATTCTGAGGTCTGATTCTCCATTGGGAACTCAACCTCTGAATCATCAACTCTGAAAACCTGAAAAAAAGCATTATTTACATCAATGACCTAACTTAATGTCCAATTATAATAACCTACATGGAAGCACCAGGTTTTAAAATACCCACAAATCACAAAATTTATATCAACAGTACACAGAAAAATTTGTCTCAAATAAGTATAGTAACCTTATAGTCATATAGGTCACTGCCAGCACAACCACTGCTTTCGCTCAGTTTTCCACTGAGCACTCGTTCAGGATCATCATCGATTTCAGGATCAATATCATTTTCTGCATCGTGGTATCCATTTTCCTTCATATCTAGATCTCCATCATCGGCTGACACGTCACTCCCACTATCCTCCAATTGAGAATCAGGGGAAAAAGAGCTTCTACGTAAATTATCATCCTGAAAAATAAATAGATAGCATTACAAATATGCACCACAAAACTAAATATTTTTACAGCAACTCTTCAATAATAAATGCTGTTTTAGCATGCTTTTCACACAATGTATTACCTCGATGTAATCCAAAAAAAAAAACACCAGAGCGGTGAAAAGCCAATCAACAACACACCACTGTACACAAATTACTAAGTCCAAATAAAAATTTCACTATGTAAAATGATATTCTGAAATTAATCAGATGACAATGTTAAATATAATAAATCAATAAAAGAACAACAAATTTTCTTCCACCACAGTTTTCCAAAATTGAGCGCAATCATATAACTGATCACATGTCTACGATTGAACCGTGAATATACATGTTCAGAAATGATGAATATAATCATGTTAAGACCTGGTAAAGAACTTATTGTCCAGCAACAATGAAAAATCTTACATCAAATATATTTTCATAATCCTCCAAAAGAGCAGTTATGATGGCTTGAGCATTATTTGCAGCATTTGCTGCTGCCAGCAGCTGAGCAGCACTATCTCCACTCATGTCAAAATCATCTTCTAACTCACATTCACCAGCTAGAAGAGGACGCAACAACAAAGGAGCCATGCAAGCCGCAACAGCAGACGGAGTCATCCGATTCTCAGAAGTGTGAGCCGCAATAGTATGCATCATTTTAAGAACCCTAAGAAACAAAACTGGGGGAGTTACAGAAGAGTGACAAATAAAAATAAATAATATTCAAAAGAAATTATATAGAAATGAGTCAATGACACATAGATGAAACCTTATCTGCGTTTTACAAAAAGTCTTAAACTCAGATTGTTGAATTATATCATCTGAATATACTTCTGTGTACATGCATTTTGACATTGGGAATCAATCCGCATGCTTATTGACACAATGAAAAAAAAAAAAAAGCCACATATGATTCTCTGTATACTAGGGCCCAAACTGTATGATATGACTGTAACCCAAACCCTTTTTGTTCTCTGTATAATCTTTAAACAAACAAAATTATAAAACCAGGTCTTCAAAGTCACGCATCACTGATGAGACAAGACAGGTTGACACAAATTAAAGATAGCAGCATAAAGGACAAGCTTAAAAGTAAAAAAACCCAAAATGACCTAAAAGGAAAATGACAAGCCTATAAAGAAACATTTTAAAGGCACTTACCCCACTACATTATATATATATTATAGGAAACATACAGTTGTTGCTGTTATTAATTTAACAGTTGTTGCTGTTATTAATTTATTATTTGTAGTGTACAAGTTGGACTCCTCCATTGTAAAGGATATAGGTGGTTCTGACTAGTACAGCTTGTTATTGTTTGTACTAAGTTGAACTGTCATATGGTGTGGTACATAGGAGAATTCAACTTGTATTATTTCTTATTATTGTGTGTGTACTATTTTGTCATTGATTGTAATTGTGCCGTACAGGTTGGACTTTTATGGCATGGGACATTTGTGAACCCGACTTGTATCACTGAAATTGAGATCAAAAGCAAACACTTCATCTAGTCCCTTGATGGCATACCAAGCCCAAGTGTGCCAACACTGACAGAAGAAATTAAAAATTACATGTCAGGCTTGAAATGAATTATTAGCATTCTCGAGTGCTCTACAAACACACTCTGCAGCGACACATGGGGCCGATAGAATTCTATAACATGACATGACATAGCATTTTGTGGATATATTAAGGTCATATTAATTTACAAGTTACAACAAACATATAAACATATTTCAAACTTGAATTTTCTGTGAAATGGAGACAATGGAAGTCGAATCTTAGCATCAGCGGAACATTAAGAAAGCCTAAGAAGGAAAAATGTCTAAAAGAAATAATATCTGCTTTGGAAATAAGAAAAGGAAAAAAAACATTATGATACCTCTGCAATAATCGCCGATTTGGTTCAGGAAATGTCTCCATTATAGCAGAACGCAGAGCACTAACACGAACATCCTTATGTTCAAGTCCTTAAAAAAACAAATTTAGCAGCAAAGAAACATCAACATGCACAGTCATAGACACAAGATGAGAATAATAAATTTTTAAAAAATGTTTTGAGCCATTGAATACTCCTCAAATATCCACAAATTGAAACTCATCATTCTGTGTGTATTCTAAACATAAACCCATGAACAGAATTTACCCAAATTATCAAGGGAATAATGCAGACTGCTTCCTTACCCAAATAAAGGCCACATTCATAAAATAAAAGCTCTAAATATCTTAGTAAAGTACGATGTAGAAAGAATCCTCAAATACATAGAACAGATAGAGAACAAGAGAGGAAAAAACTAAACTATGGCTCATCAGTCATTCTCTGGAAACCCGACCCAAACTAGCAACGAGCCTCTAATAACTTACTCTGGTTTATAAACCTCTAAATTTGTGCCAAGTACACAGGTTTATTATAATCTTTTCTCCATTCAACAGACACCAACCTCCCGCTAAATTCTAGACCATCAAAAAAAATTGAGTGGGCCCATCAATTAGGAGAAAATCCCTTCTGGAAGTCCTAAAAAGTTATTGGGGCATTGCACCATCACCCAGAGCAGTCCCATATAAAGAAAGTGCTGGGATGGAATAAATTGGAAATGGCCCTAACTTGGAGTATTTTTTACACAAAGTGAACACTCTTATGAGTTGCACCAAGGACTTTGTACTTTAGCCAGATAATTTTACCATTGCTCCAAGCAAAATCCTTATGAAACTAATTAATATATTTTGGACACTTGAAACTCTTCAAAATAAATTTCAAGAGATGATTGCTTCTTGACTATGAATATCATTTTTGAATGAGACCTTTCAAAATTGCTTGGAAACTGTTCGCATTTATGACTTTCAGAGGGGTGTTTGTAGGTCCTATTTCATCCATTTTCCCCATAAGGGGATCCATTTGATATCTAAATTCATAGGATTAAACTTTGTCTGGTGTCCTGACAAAGGTAGGGCATTCCAAAGGGAATCATATATGCAAAAACTTTTTTCAACTGATGCATTGCTGAAAGGTTGTCATGTTTACGAAAATTTCCTCCATATAGCTGTCATAACGCACAGTCAAATGAATTTAATAATCAACATGTGTACTCAAACACTGAAATCTACATATAACAAATGCATGCCACATAATTTAGCAGATTCCAAGAATTCACTACTGTCTTTCAATGATGATTTTATATGAACCACTGCCATGTGTGTCATTTGTAGTTCAAGAAATTTATTCCAAACAGGTACCAAGAACGGAAAGCCTTATTCGATCAACATGGGTGGGTTGGGGGCACAACTCAAACTCCGACACCACAGGATTGACTAGCTGTCAATCTGAATCATCCAATCCTGAGGATTCTGCCAATTCATAACACCAATGCCAGTTAATGGGCGGGATCTGTGGTGACCTTGGATGAAAGAAAGAACAAAAAGAAAATAAGTGCCACATCTCAAGTTTTTCTACTATGATTACTCCTCTACTTTTCCTTTCATTACATATTAACTTCCTACAAAATATTGAAATTGGAGATAGTATAATCCACACAGTGCAATAAATGATCATAAACCAAATGACATCATCAGACTACACCATGTTGAGACAAAGTGTGGAACAATTGTTATTGCCAGAGAACATAATCAAATCACTGCAATATGTTGCATTAAAGAGTACTCATTAAACAACTCACTGGAACACATGTTTGACTTACTATATGCTTCAAGTAAAGCAGTGCAGCAAGATGCAGGAACTGGGGATGATGGCAACTCTCGCAGAACATGCTGCATAAATAAATTATAACGTGATTATATCATTAAAGAGAAAATTCAATGAAAATCCACGTCAGAATTATAATAAAACCTTCACACAGTCACCAACAACATGAGCATCCTCATCTGCACCAAATTCAGTCCTCCCTGATACATATCAAAAATATAAATATGAATTTCTATAGGAGACAGCATCAACATAACGCTCATTAATCATGACAATGAGGATAGAACCAAATGGTGTTGTAGAAGCCTAAATTATTTCACATGACTTGAGATGATGTAATATGATAATATGAGAAAATTCTAAGGAAAGGACCTTGTTCATACTCTTGAACTCTGCGATCAACCTCCTCAACATCTGCAGATTGTCGCAAGATGCCTTCAACTTTTGTTCCTGGGGAAAATAATTACATTTCACTTGCATTTGTTGATTAATATGAATGGTAAAAACTCCCTAACATGTCAAAAACTTCATAAAAATGAGTGAAGAGGACTACTTTTTGTAATATACTAACATGCTCTTTGCTTCCATAAGAGGTAAACAATTCCATACAATCAAAACTCCTAAGTGGTAAGCCTGAAAGCATTCCCTGTCAACTTTGTTTCAAGCCCTGGATAGATTCGGGCAACTATTTCCTATAATCCAAAAGGCCACTAGGTCATGGCATAATAAGTACCCAATGCTTGAGAAGTATGATCAGCATCTTACAGTCACAATCAGGCACTTATTATGCCAAGGCACCATTTTTATCCAATTTTTGTTTGGATCCACTTTTTGTAAACGAAATTTGCTGTAATCAATTAAAAGATGTTGAACAAACCCAGATATGAAAATCTTTTTTTTTTAACCAAAAAAAAAACTAGTAATCTACTAATCTTGTATGGAAGTGAATGATGAGTGACATGTTAACTTTCATTTTACCAAATAACATTGAGAACAACCTTTTTTACTAAATTTGGATCTTGTGTACAGCAGCAAGTACTAGTGGAATGGGTATCCTCAATTTGGAGGATATGAATAAAACACTTCTATGCAAGTGGCTATGGAGGAAGCTTTCTTCAAACAATCATGTAGTATTTTGTGATCTAGGAAGCGGTGACACTTCAATGAACATGTGGTGTCCATGTCCAACATTTATCAGAGGCGAGACTACACGTGTTCAAACATGTCCTATACATGTCGAAAATTTGAAATAATTTCGTGAAGGCATTGGACACAGGATGGACAAGGCTAGGGATGGCAACGAGATGGGTTAGATGGGAAACTCACCCCGACCTTATCCTCTTGGGACAGGCTTGGTCCCCTAAATTTTGGATTCAAACCCCACCTATTCTAACGAGATGGGTTAGATGGGAAACTCACCCCGACCCTATCCTCTTGGGACAGGCTTGGTCCCCTAAATTTTGGATTCAAACCCCACCTATTCTAACTCGATAAGATGTGGGATGGGGTTTGGTTTTCAAGTGCAAAACCCATCCCACCCCGTTTCATCCAGTTAAACCATAAATATATATCATATATATCATGCAAAATTAAATTGTGGTACGTAAATAAAATTCCACCATGTAATATTTTTCTTTTTTTTTACAATTGATGAAATACCTAAGCATATATCAAATAATATTATACAATATAATGATTATAGTAATTATTTAGTTTTCTAATTACGAAAAATAAAATATATTTAATAAAATTTGAAAAACAGAATTCTTAAACCTAACACAATCTAAATCGATGGGATGGGACAGGACAGGTTCAGTTTTTTAAGTACCTGATTTTACTTCAAAACTGGACCAATACTTTTAGCACAAAGAATTTTGACGATGTTAGTTAAAAGCATCCAAAACATGAAACTCAACATCACATGCATTGCAAAGTAACAATGTTTGCACTTCTAAAAGGCAGAAAAGCTGACTAAGAAATAACGAGTAACAAGAATACAAATTCAAAGTACAATTTACCAAATTTCTCTAGAAAACGAAGAGCTTTTTCAAGGAATGATGGTCCCCCATCAATATCTTCTAAAGCTAGCAAAATTGGCCTTCCAACAACTAATGACTTTACAGGACGCTTGTCTCTCCCTGAAGCATATTAAAAAATCATGTCTAAGTAGAAGAAGGAATAGAGTTGATGTTCAAGATTGAAGGAATAGGGATAGCAAATAAGAATTTAGAGGTAATTCGAACATTGTTGGACTGATCCTTCAAAAGCATCAGCTGCGTCATTACGAAATATTCCATTGTGGCCCATAACAAGGGCAGCATTTGGTGCCTGCGCCAAAGCCTGTTCAAGTGCTGCTTTCCACTCATACAGATCCTCTGACGACTCTGCCTGATATGTTCAATATCAAATTCCTTAGGCATATCATAGGCCATTTAAAGTAAAGAAGAATGGTACGAAGTGCCCATCAGGAAATCACAAAAAGAAACCAAAAACCAATTGAAAAAATTTAACCCCATCCAAAAAAAAAGGAAGAAAGAAATAAACCAAAACAAATGTGGATGAATAAGTAAATAACCTTAAGTGTAAATGCCCGTCCATCGCGCCCCTCAGGGAACAGCACAGTTAAGAGTTTTTTGTCTTCCCTTACAACCACACTGATAGTATATTGTTAAAATCAAAGTTTAAAGAGAAGGAAAGTATTCGTGACATAAAACAGTTGCATGACATACCTTCCTGAATTGTTCAGGTCAATGCCACCCAAGGTGCTATTGACTTCACCGCCTCTCTGAGGGAGTGCACTCTGTGAAGTAACCAAATGCTATCAGTATTTTTAAGGAACACCCCAAATGAATTATTGATATTTCTTTCAAAGTGGAAACATCAAACCACAATAAAAAATTCTTTCAATTTAACATTCAATTTATAGATCTTTATCCATCATTGATTACTAAAATGATCAAGAATCTGCGTTACACTGCAACAAAATATTCAAAAGGAAAAAAGAAACTATTCAATTTAAGTTTTAGTATTTTGGGAGTTTTACCCCAAAAACACTATCTTATATATCCACATAGCGGGGGTAGAATTCCTATATTCTCTCCAAAAAAATTGTTTAATAATGAAACTTAAACATAATTGTCTTCCATTCAAAAATATTTTCATGAGGCATCACCACCCACATCCCTGATGCTATCTTAAAACAAAAACTCACCTGCCCCCTACCAAGCAAATGAATAATAAGAGAGTTTAAAATAAATGAATAAATTAAGTAGTTCGAACCTGAAATTTTATCATCAATGGGTGCCGAGACCAACATACCCCAAAGTTATCTGTTAAGTCATTGTATAGAAGGCTCAACAAAGACCCTTCCCGTGTGATCCAATCTTCAGGGTTCACCAACCAAATTTGGATAGTCACTTGCCTCTTAAAGATTAATTGTTTTATGTGGTTGATCTCAAATGATAAAAATTTTACAAAACTATTATGTGCCAAGTGGGAAAATGACAGTGGTAGTACTTGTGAGCTTTGTGGTGCAGACGATGAGATGTTCTATAAATTCAAGCACTTGGACAAGGGTAGGAAAGGTTCTTGGAACGCGGTATACCTTCTTGGTCCCTGAAGGTATGTGGGATTGGTTTTGACAAAGAAGGCAAAGAGCGAATTGAAGCTACTAGGACAAGTTTCAAGACATCATCCCTCACACGATGTGTTGGGGGGTTTGGATAGCACGAAACGAGCTTATTTTCAATGGAAACACATCTGCGTAGAGTACATTTGGGTGGTGATTACAAACTCTCTAAGTAATTTAATGAAGGTGCTCCTCGGTGAAGAGTCATTGAGCTCAATTACGGGTATAAATTAGATTAGGTGACAATTAGCTCAATTAAAGGTACACATTAGACTGGGTGGCAATGGTTATTGTGGTGTAATAAAGGGGTTCTCTGTCTAAGGACCTCACCTTTTTCTTTCTTTAATTACGCTTTTATTATTTTTACTATTATTGGAAATCCCTCATTTCCTTCATTTGAGGGAACCTACTACAAATATAGCCCCTATCTTTTTTATTATATCTATATTTATAATTCTACATAGGTCCAATAAAGAAAAGAATTAATTTCAGAGTTTCTCAAAACCTAAATGATCAGATTATATCTGATTTAAGAAACAATTTCTCAAGATAGCATGAATCAAAAACAAGAAAAAAATATTTATGTGAAATATGATGGCTTCAGGTGGGTGGGTGTTTTTGTAAGGCAGTCCCACAAGATTTTATTAACCGTAAACTTTGGGGGATGTACAACAAAAGAATAGGAAATTTAAAACAAAACCAAAAGGGAAAGAAAGGAAAAGGAGGGATATCGGGAATATCATCAGCCTCACAGCAAAACAAGGGATCAAACCCCAAAATAATTAGGGAAAAATCTTCTTAACTCCCTCAAATTTTCTTAAAATCACAAAAAATCCCTCGAAACTCAAAAAATCATTCTAGGTCCCCATAAAGTGTATATGGTTAATGAATTTAGTCCCCTGGTCAAAAGTATATCGAAATAAGTCCTCAAAAATTTACTAAAATTGGATTCAGTCCTTAGAAACTTTATAAAATTAGATTTAGTCCTATTGTATGATAAAAATACCCCCGTCATTTTTCAACATTCCATCTCCTGAAATGTCATCCTTAACTGTAAAAAAAATAGCCCTCGAGCCTCATTTGATCTACAAAATCAAGTCATTTTTTAATATTTTCACGTCTCAATCTCATCACAGAGACCGAATAAAAAAAATTACAGTTTCATCAACTCCATTACAAGATAAGAGAAAACAAATTAAAAAACAAATCATAATTCTATAATAGATTTTCAACTCAAAATTACTAGCAACAAAATGCAGAACATCTTGATTATAAAACTATAATTTTTTTAAATAAATTTAAATAAATTAGTATATACTTTCAGATAATCACAACGATTTTTTGTGATTTTAAGAAGATTTCAGGAGTTGAGATGATTTTTTATTTTACAAGGTCTTTTTTCGATTTTCATAAGTTTTCAGGGAGTTATATCGATTTTTTCGACAAAGAAAATAAATTTTAAAATGGTATAACAATAATTTACCATGCTTGGTTAGGGTTAATCACACATCTGGTTAGTTATAGGAACTAAAATGAATATTTTCTAATAAGATGGGGACCTAAGGAGATTTATCAATTTTACATGGACTTTTTCTGATTTTCATAAGTTTTCAAGGCGCTACATCGATTTTTCCCAAATAATTAACTTGGACAATCATTCAACAAGAAGCCTCCTTCTTCCAATGGAGTCTTCCTGCCTTCATAATACTTCACATCATTCATTCCTTGTTATCCAGAAGGCCTAATAGACAGAAGAGGTATCATTGATGGCAATTTGCTCTTCTTGCTTTCTTTTTCATATTTTGAAACAGATAAGAATCGATTGAATAGAATCGAAAAGAGAAAAAAAATCTCCAATTTCACCATCATCTTTTCCAAACAGTAATGTTGAATGGGCAATTGATGAAAAGATGAATTGCATCGTCCTGTTCTTTAAAACGCTGCTCATGGAGTGCATTACTCCAAGGTGCTCAGCTGCACCACCCTTTTTGATGAGCACTTTGTCAAGGCAGAAAATTTGCATAAAGCGTTGCACCTTTGGAGGAGTTTTGACTCTCCAAATCCCTCTTAAGCAGTCACAATCCAAATCACTCTTAATTGATAAGCATCAGACTAGTGAGCTGAAATTAATTGATATGCATCTGCCACACTCCCCTTCACGACAATAGCCACTCTAAGTTACTTGGCAACAACTCAGCTGGAATTTGCTGTTGTAGCCATCTGCGCTGCCAAAATTCAACTTGAAAGCCATTACAAATCACGAGCACTCTATCCAAAATATTTGAGATTGATCCCCACGTCTCCCATTGCCTTCACTTTCATCAATACCAATGTGGACAAAAAGAGCAGAAAGGACAATGTTTTTTCATCTTTTGACAGAGAATGGCACAGAAATAATTGAGTCAGCAGCATCGATAGTGGGTGCAAAGCAGATCTCACTTTTCATGAAGTCATTGTCTCATTGATGGGTTCTTGTTAAAGCATGTGAGGCTTCGGCGGAAAAAATTATGGAATCCATGAGGCAAGAGGAGTAACCAACAAAATATAAAATTCAAAGTTTACTTTCATGATATGCCAATCCATGTGGCTTTGTCTGCTTTAACTGGCATGAGACTTTCATAGTTTCTGGTTGCCTTTTTTTTTTTTTTGGGGGGGGGGGGGGAGTTAGAAGGGAATGGTTTATTATTGCCCACTTAGAATTTTCTTGAACTAATAGCATTTTATGCTTAAATAATTTCACCCCCAGTGAATCATATCTAACATTTTCTTGAACATTCAATTAGATTATCAAGTATTCAAGTCTCAGTATTCGTAAATTTAAAACATACCCAAATCAACACCAAAAAATCTCTACCAAAGGCACTGCAATTATTCAAATCCATCTTACACAAAATAGATTATCAAACATAAAGTTTTTGACATCCAGTTTTCCCTTTATCACTAGAAGAAATTTCATTGCAGCAAACTATGTAAAGCATTATACTAAATGTTTTAATAAAAATGAGGAAAATCTGAGCACAGATGCATTATGATAAATGTTGATTGAAGATCAGATGATGCTAACCGGATCATTTTTGAAGAAAACAAGAGACGTGCGGGTAAGGATAAACCACCGCTTCTTCCAAGATTTCCAACCAATGCCTGCAAATTTATCATCATGAATTGTCAACAGGACAAAATTGGTATAAACCACTAAGTATTGCGCATGAATTTTATTCTATCTATTTGTTTATGAACATCGTCGATTCCCAAAAAATAAAAACAACATATACAGCCATTGGAAATGTTTGAAGACAGACAATACAATGCAACAGCGGATAGCATACTTTTTAAAGTTAGAAGTCAACCATCTGAAGACTTCTTCTGGGAGTGGCACTTTAGCATTATGTTTGGAGCACTTGATCGCAATTAAACCTCCTAAGTCCTATCTTCTCTCCAGTCCTCCTAACATGAAATCCTAGAATCCTCGGATGATGAACCTGGCATTACATAGCCAGTTCATTTGTTTCTTTCCATCTTTATGGGAAATCAACAAGAAACTCTTTTGGTATCATATGACCCATATTGGCCAAACATAATATCCTCAACATTTCATTCTATTGGGATGCTCATTCAAAAAAATAAAAAAATCTGGAGAACCCAAGAGGATCAGAAAAAGAAGGGACTGCTACAAGCATAAAATAAAAACGAGGAAGAAGAGCAAAAACAGAAAGAAGACCCCCCCCCCCCCCCCAAACCCCACATTTTGAATTTCCTTCAACCTTCACCCATATCTGGAAAACCTTTTTTATGCCTCCAATCCTTCCCTTCTCATCTTTACAATGAGATAACTTACTCTTCCATGTTCCACAATGCACGACATCAACTAAAATTCTAACTACATTACAAATTCATCTGTTCTATAGACGATACGATAATACATCATAAAACATCTCAAAACCACAAAAAAACGGTCACCAACCTCTCGAAGAAATGAAAAGCGGTCCACTCTTGAAAACCTGCCAAAACCAGACCAACTCATGAAAAATCACAGATTCAAACAACCAACGTCAGACCACACACCAGACAGAATTCCAGTTCAACCCACGGTGTTAGCCGCCGAGGTCCTCAGTACCGGCCGCTCGAACGCCGGCGCCGCAGCAGGGGCCGACGACATCCCCCCAAAAAAAACGCGGCCGGAGCCAATGCCGCCCCAAATCAGGGCATCAAATCGGACAAAAACATCAAAATCGCTATCAATATGTGGTGGGAGGGTCTGCTATGATCGAGATCTCACGTTCTTCTCGAGAGAGAGAGAGAGAGAGAGAGAGAGAGAGAGAGAGAGATGAAGGGATGTCTCTTTCAGTGACACAGTAGAGAAGAAGCAAAAGCAACCGAATCTGTTTTTGAGAGACAGAGAGAGAGAGGAGCGTGTTGAGGAAGGTGTTATTAAATTTTTGTTGGTGGTGGTGTTGGTTTCAGAGATTAGGTAGATTCAAGGGGTTTTAAAATTTGGGGAAATTTTTATTTTTACTTTTAAAAGTTTGGGAGTTGATGTTGAGAGCTTTTATTAGTGAGAGAAGTTTTTACTCACTGGGTTGAAACAGAAGGCAGGTGTCTTCTTTTTTTAATTCGAATAATAATTGGATAAGGATCAAATATATTAGACTCGGTTTTTTTTTTTTTTTTTTTTTAATGCATGTTTGTCTGCAAAAGTTAAAAACAGCTTTTAGATTTTGAGGTCACATCAATTCAATTACATTATCATTTAAAAGCTAAAAGCTGTTATCAAATATGTCAACTTAAATACATCATCATTACTAGATTTTATCTATAAAACTGTGTCTCAAAATCTGTGTTTTATAAAGCAGTCATCATCATTACACTTTCAAATTATCATCATTACATCTTCAAAACATCATCATTTACCCTCAAAATGTGTGCATAAAGCTGCAAAAGCTAAAAGCTGATTTTCAAACCGTATTTCCAAACACATTTAGGGTCCTTTTGGAAACACATATTGAAAAGTAGATTTTAGAATAAAGCTCTTTTTAAGATGATTTTAGACCTTTGATTTGGTTTTTTTTTAATTCAGGAATCAATATTTGGAAGGAATTTAATGTTTGGTAGAAAAAGTTGCTTTTCAATTCAAAAAATCGATTCCGACCAAAAAACATTCTTTTTTAGATTTTAAAAACACGGATTTCGAGAGAGAAATTAAAAGGAATCCAGCTTTTGATTCTGTCAGAATCTAACCCGTTTGGTCGTACGTTTGGGCGGAATCCGCTTTTTAAAAAGCGGAATCGCCCCTAAACGCGCTACCAAACGGACCCTTAGACTCCATTTGGTTGCACCGATTGGGCAGATTTTGCTTTTTGAAAAGCTAAAATTCCAAAATCGTGCAACTAAACAGGGCGGATTCCGGCGGAATCAAAAGTTGGATTCCTTTTAATTTATCTCTCAAAATCTGTGTTTTAAAAAGCTCAAAAACTGCAATTTTCGGTCGGAATCGATTTTTTGAATTGAAAAACAATTTTCTCTACCAAACATTAAACTCCTTTCAAATATTGATTCATGAATTAAAAAAAAATCATCCTAAAAAAGTCAAGGTCTAAAATCATTATAAAAAACAGCTTTATTTCAAAAGCTACTTTTCAATATATGTTTCCAAACGGACCCTAAAATAGAAATCATATATGATAAAGTATGTGTTTTGATAAAAAAAATATATCTCACTTTATTAGTCTATTTTAAGTTGAATAAACTCGAAGTGTAAGAAAAAATTTAACGAGACAAGACATATTGTTATGCTTCATTAAATTTCTAACAATGTATATAGAAATGCATTTTAGACTGTAAAAAAAAATGTAACAGTGTCCAAACATGTGTTTCATGGAATAAATAGATAAAGCTATGAAATAATAAAAGAATATTGATATTCTAAGTCTTTTATAAAATTGTGTTTACGTTGATATAAAGAATCACATATAATTTACCTCTTATATATATCAAAAATTCATATGTTAAATCAAATTTTTATAATTCTTTTTCGCATGTTATTCATTTTTTATCATATATAACTTATTTGTCATCAACTAAACAACAAAAACGTTACTATTATGTCTTTAATAAAAATAATTTAAAATATAGCAAATAAAAAATGATTTATTCTTTATCTATATTGAAATAATTAATTCTGTTATCTATTTTGGATTAGACGATGGTAAACAAAGAAAGAAAATAACCCACCCAATTTAACTTTAGCCAATGTTTGGTTAGAAAATAAATGATGGGTTATAACTGTTTCACTTGTTATACAAAATTCAGAATAAAGTGCAAAGAATACAATTGTGTCTGAATTAATTTTTTATCCACTTAAAATGTAAAAAATTATTTATTTCTTACATTTTGTTATTTTGATAAATTATAGATCTTTCGTCCTAAAAAATTAGGATAATGAATCCTCATAAATCTCATCCGCCTGGAATCTTGATTAGATCAAAAAGAAAATGATGTAACACAATCACAAAATCTCTTATGATGCAAACTTGGAGTCAAAGAGTCTTGTATGTTGATGTGACCTGACATTTTTATCTGAAAAAGGCTCTTAGATCAAATGAAGCATCACGAAAATAAATGTTGATTTAACAAGTAGTTAAGATGATGAGAATAAAAAATTTATCTATTTTATTCATATTTTTATTTGTTACAATTGAAATAAAAAACGAAAATAATTGTTCTTTCAGTTTTTAAGTGAAACAAAATATTATAATTTTATTTAAAAATTAGAGCAATTGTCTATACTATTGGTTATTTTTTATACTAAATATGATAAGTTATCATCTCCATCATTTATCCCCATAATGACTTCTTATCATACCACTTCAAACCAGTCAATGGATTTACAACCTCATTCACACTTTACTAATAAAACAAAGTTATGAATCTGATTATAATTTTTTTCACATTTATTGAAGATATTTTATTTTTTTATAAAAATACATTCTATATTAAAAATTAAAAAAGTTGTGGCTGACTATAAGCGGAACGTTTTTCTCATCTCTCCGTCAACTTGTCTTCCAAGCAAAAGATGAAGGACCTTGAAAATGGAAACAGCTGCTGACTAATCATCATTTCTTTTATGTTTTGACTACAAACAAATACTTCGCTGTGCTCCAACGTCACGGAGCGCCACGGACCGTTCCATTTGGCTTTCTTTTCTTTTCTCTTCTTTTGGATTCGCTTCGGCTTTTTTGAACCCAAACACGTGACAGCCGGTATTTGGTGTCACACACGTGACAGTCACACCAAACTTTTAAAACAATAATATATATATATACACAATAATGTATTTATATATTCATGAGAAGCGGCTGGTGAAGTATATCTTTGTCTTGTGTTGTCCACTCGTTGAGCCCACCGTTGCGCACATGTACTGTCTGATAGGTGTCTCACTTAAAGCCATGGCAAAGACAATAAATGTGGCACAGCCCAGGGAGTGAATGCCACCTTGCTTCTTTCTTTTCCCCACAAGAATCATGCTGGAATCATCCTGGATGAGGTTAATCCAACTTTTCATTGTTCTCACATTGTTATTAAACCTTGTTTTTAAGGGAAAGCTGTTATTAAACTCACCTCAATCAATTTTGTACACTCAAAACCTAACTTTTATATATATAGTTGAATGATAATATGCGGTCTGTATAGTCCATTTAATCTGCGTGTATACATCATTTAAATGGATATGTCAATAAAAAAAAGCATATATCTCATTGAATGTATTTTTATTTCAATGAGTTATGTAATACTTTAATTATGTGTTTGTTTTACTGACGCATATACCTCTTTGAAGAACAAGAGAAGAAGGGGGAGGCTCAACTAAGACGAGGTCGAGGTGGTGGGAATAGAGAAGGATGGTAAGGGAGGTGGATATGATGGTGGATGCGAAAAGACAGAGAAGCGATTATGTGACGTGATAAGGAGAAGGAGTTGGAGGTAGGCATGTCAACAAGTCACAGGTCAACCACCGGACCCGAACTCGATCTAATAAAAAGCATAAATATCCAACCCAATCTTATGAACCCGAGACCTGATTGACCCAACCCAAATACTGTGATTTTTTTAATTTATGATCCAACCTAACACCTATGATCCAACTCAATATTTATAACTAAATACTAAATAATCATTTAAAATTTTAAGCATTTAAAATATTTTTACTTCATGTAAAAACAAAATAATTCAAACCGCATTTCAAATATTTTTTCATAAAACATTAAAAAATCAAAATAGTGAATGACTATTTATAATTCATTGGACTTATTTATTCAAGCTTATCATGTAAAAATAGAAATGAAAAAAAATTCAATCAAGAAAAATGTGACTTCCACCACCTCAATGTACAATAATACTCTCTCACTAAATCAAACCCTCTTTACATTCTTCTCCTCATCTCCTTTCGCTTTCTCAATCCCTTTGTTTTCTTCCCCCAAAATAGAAGGCAAGAGGGAAAAAAAAAAACAAAGGTAAGAGGGGAAAAAAAAAATGAAGCCGTCTTAAGAAGTTCTTCGACCTCTTTAAGTCCGACCTAGGCCTATTAGTGGGTCGACCCGACCCGACCCAATTCAAGACCCGAAATACATCCAAGTCAAAAGACCCAGCAATCAAACGGGTCTGGTCCGGGCCCACCCCGACCAAACCTGGACCCGCCTGTTGACAGACCTAATTGGAGGTGGATGTGAAAGTGGGGTAGGGTTAATGTTTCTTCAATAAATATTTTCTCATATATTTTTGGGAGGTGTCTTGATAGATATTTCATCTACGGACCCACCCCTATCTCTCTTATATGCCCCCTTTTATTTTTTTTATTTTCTTTTATCTCTTCTTCTCTCACCTCCTATTCAAATTTATAACTCTCACTTTTGAATATAATTATCGGTAGTAATGTCTATCTTTTAAAAAAATATATAAATAAATAAATAGAGATGAAAATGAACACACCCAATCATAAAACAAATTATAATAATATATTTGGAAACAAAATTGAAAGAATATTTAAAATGCCATTTCTTTCGGTTCAAACCCATTTTCAGTCCCTAGCCATTTTAACTTTTAAGAAAGAGAGAATTTTTTTTTGAGAAAAGAAAAACAATCATATTACCAAGAGACATAACTGAAACGTTCTTCTATATCTTGTCATTGCTAATACATTTTTTATTAATATATTATAAACTTGTTTTTAAAAATGGGTTAGTTGAAAAAATTATACATTTGAAAAATGCATAGTGATTAAAGTTCGTGTGGTATAAGTCATAAAAGAATTGCAACCAATGTTTCTCTACCCTAAAAAAAGAGAAGTAACAGTTTAACAAATCAACAAATCTAGATAACCTACCCAATCAGGCCCTCTGTACTTCCAGGCTGCCACTGCCAGAGAAACAGCGAAGTAAAAGAAAAACCAATTTTTTTAGGGTAATTAGCACTTTTAACCCTGAAAAAATGAATATTCGTAAAAATAGCCTCACCCTTCGAATATTAGCAAAAACTAGCCCCGGTGAGAGATTACACTGGGGACGGATTATATATAATCTGTCTCCAGTGGTTAATTTTTTAAAACAAACGAGACCCGAGCAGCGAGAAAACACACAGGTGACGGCATGTATACATGCCGTTTCCAGGGCACGGGATATAAACATCACATGCCCTCTTTCATCTCGCAAGAACCCCTTTTTTTCCCTTATATCGAGCGTTGGGACCAACGCTTGGATCACATCCACCAGTTCTCTGTCACCCGGAGTTCGATGAGATATATGGAGTAGTGCTGGGAGAGAACAGTCAAACACATCACACCTCCACCACCCCCACAGTACCATCCAGGCTATGTTGCACCTTTTGTTAATATATGTCAGACTCGGTAAGAATTTTATATGTGTGTTAAATTTTTAGAAAGCCATAAATGAATTTATAACAACTGTTAATATATTTAACCTTTTGTTAACAGGGGGGTTATGCAGAACATCAGTGAGGTGCTCGCAAGGGGGTTGGTGTTATACCCCAACTGCGATGAGTGGGGTCGTATCATTGCTGTGGCACGTGACTATGCGGAGGCGATGATGGAAGACATGGAACAACATTCGAGTACCTCCAGTGCCACTGCAGATGCTGATGATGCTGAGGATGTGGTGGATTATAGTTTCGCTCACACTGAATTCACAATTGATGAGTTCTTCAGTGATGTACGACTCGAGGCAGAAATCGATGAGCAGCCACAACAATCAGTCCCATTTTAAATCAAGCTCCACAGATGACACTCCAGACATATATTCGTGGACCACGCATGGTTTGGTGTTCTTCTACTACTGCTGGTCGGGGATCGGACGAACAATTTACCACTCCGCCACAATCAGGTGTGCCATCCACAACAACTGACGTACCCTCTTCATCAGCACCTCCTGCTCCAAGAAAAGCTAAAAAGAAAGGATTTACGAAAATATTTGGATGATTGTATTTATGGGACGACATACATATTTGGAATATTTAGTGATGTACAAATTTGTGTTTATATTTATGCATTTTCATTTGTGTTTTGAAATTAGTCATTAATTGTAATGGAACCTATATGTTTGTTCAAGCAGGATTTCATGCAGGTGAACCAACAGAAAAAAAGGCACTGCAAAGGCCTGAAAACTGAAAACGGCTCCAAGGAAACGGCATGTATACATGCCGTTTCCACGTGACGGCATATATACATGTCCGTTTTCAGGGAACGGCATGTATACATGCCGTCACCTGTGTGTTTTCTTGCTACACGGGTCTCATTTGTTTAAAAAAATTAACCACTGGAAGTGTAATATCTCATCGGGGCTAGTTTTTGCTAATATTCGAAAAGTGAGGCTATTTTTGCAAATATTCATTTTTTCAGGGTTAAAAGTGCTAATTACCCATTTTTTAAATCAAGCTTCTAATAAACTAAACTTGTAATGAAACATCACACGTGCTCATGATTAAAAAGAGAGGAAATGGTACATTGTACATGTTTGGGTAATGAAATATATTATTTCATAAAGATATAAAATACATATTAACACCGCTATATTTTAGAGCCCAATGGATTTTAGTGTATCAAAAAAAGAGTGCGCGCAGAAAAAAGGATCAATGAATAATTATTCTTCAATTTCATAGATAATCATATATTTTTCACAACATTATAGACAGTATTACATATAGTCTTTATATATTTAAAGTGTATATTTTGTATAAAGATATATATTCTCATTAAAAAAATTACATATTCTAATGAATTACGTATACTCATGCAGAAAACAAATAATGAAATGTGGCCAAATATATGACTTCATCCAAGGATAGCATGTAACAAGTTCACAGATTAGCAATGTAACAAGTTCATAGATTTTAAATGATTTGATTTGGGGTATGGTTTATAGGTCTGAGCTGGACCAGCCTGACATATAACTGGCCTTATGTAGGGGCCACGAATTAGAATTCCAATTCAAGCATGGCTCATGCAATGTTGCACTAGCCTAATATAAGTCATTATTGTATAAAATAGTAACATGAGACATAGGGATAATAAAGAACAAAAACAAGCTCAAGATTGAGTACTGTATCAGATGTTGCTATTTCTGTAATAATTAATAAGCATAATCTTCTTTACTGATGAGGGTTAAAATAATAATAATAATAAGCCTATGAAGATGATTCCATTAGTTCTTTGCTTTATTCCCACCAAACATATGTTAAACAATCTCATACTAGTCTCCTTGTATATTAAAGGAAACCCTGCTAGCAGTAGTACAATGTCCACAAATAGACAAGCATATCAAGACATTTGAAAGGGCAAAAAGTAGTAGGAAATGCTAATAAAGTGCTCAAGAGAATACTTTTTTTTTTTGGAGTACTTTTTTAATGAATTAATAGTGGGTTAAATTTTTCCCCCATTGAATATCATAGTGGAAATATAAAAGGGCAAAGGATGACTGATGCACTTTTTAATAATATTTTATGTACATCTGTGGATGAAAAATATTATGGATTGGACATCTCAGGTGGACTAGTTTGAGGACCAAAAATGATATTCTAATAAATTAGATATATTTTCAACATATTTGTTATCAACTGATTTTAGAATACCACATCGACTTTCCATAGAGACGACTATACCAATGCCACAAGAGACCTTTTAGTCTCACAAACTTTCAATACCATGGACTTACAAATATGTGAGCTCTGAAAATGCAGAGGACCATAAAAATGTTGATGTTTTCCCAGCAATACCGTGCAATCTACAACCACAAGAATCACGAAGCAATTTCACTCTTTTTTTTGTGGAGCCAACAAAGCAGGCTCACGTGCCCGCGTGTGCTTAGGCGAGTTGGTGAGCATAATGAGGTGGTGTTCAAGGGGTCAATTTTTAGTTTTTAATTCAAAAATGTGTAGGGGAGAGTCATCTCATGCATCAAAGGGTGAGGTGTAGGACTGACGGGTGTAACCCGAGTTCATGTGGGCGAAAATATTTTGAATATCACAGAATAAGAGATTAATGTGTGAGTTGGGTAGATCATTTATTTACCCAACTCTGTTATCTTTAGGGTGTTAATGATGGCCACAAGAATCACGAAGCAATTTCACTCTTTTTTTTGTGGAGCCAACAAAGCAGGCTTATTAGAATAAAGGAAAAGAGAATTATTGTTATTGTATTAGAGGAGTCAAAGACTCTATTTATAGATACACAAAGGAAACCTTAAATATCAGAAAAGGAAACTAGGAAAACTAGGAAACTAATAATATCACAATAATTATAATAAAGACATAATATTCTCCTAATAATTATTCTTTAACACCCCCTCTCAAACTCTGAAGGGTAGAACCCTTAGAGTTTGCACAAAAATGAGATGGTGGTGGAAACTGGTGGTGATTGGCGCAGACGGACGCATCCATTCGCTCCTGCTCTTTGAGTCAGTAAGAGTCGCTCCCGCTCGTTGAGTCAGTCGGAGTCGCTCCCGCTCTTCTTGAGTCAGTCGGAGTCGCTCCCGCTCGTTGAATCAGTCGGAGTTGCTCCCGCTCGTTGAGTCAGTCGGAGTCGCTTGGATGGCGCGTGTAGCGCGTACAGGCAACAGAGACGGCGCACGGACGATGGTACTACAAGCAAAGAAGAAGAAGCACGACGCAAACGGCGATGTGGACGGCGCGTAACAAGAGACGCACGGACATAGAAGAAGAAGAAGAAACGACTGAAGCCTTTATGCAACACTGCAAACGCTGATGGCGAAGCGTAACGAATGATAATGACGACGGCGCGACGAGCGCATATCTCAAGGAAGACAAAGATCTAAGGAAGAGAAGAACGACGAGCGCACAAATACGACGAAGGCGCACGGAGATGACGGTGCGCGAATACAACGACAGTGCACAAAGACGACGGTGCACGAGGACGACGGCGCACAGAGACGACGATGCGCGAGGACGATGGCGCACGGAAACGACAGTGCGCGAATACAACGACAATGCACAAAGACAACGATGCACGAGGACGACGGTGCATAGAGACGACGGTGCACGAGGATGACAGCACACAGAGACAATGGCGCGCGAGGACGACGGCATAACGAAGATGCGAACAGGATCTCAAGGAAGAAGGAGATCCAAAACAGAGAAGAACAACGATGGCGTGCGAAGACAACGACACGCGAAGACGACAACAACGACGGATGGAGACTTGCGGAAACGCAAGGAGACACACAGAGGCTGCGACAACGATGCATGAGAGGCAGCCACACGATCTGATCTTCGATCCTGGAGGCAAGGCCGGCGGTGGTGGTTGGCTGGCAGTGCCCGCGGATGAGGAGGGCGGCACTGGTGGCAAGAAGATGGCGCGGACAGAGATCCACGGATCTCGCACATGTTGCATGCTCCGACACGTCCAAAAATCACGTGGAGTGATACACCGAGACATGCATGCATGTAGACGACAAACATGCTTAGATACTGGGATTATTTGTGATTGAGCGAAATCTCTGTGGATGGGTTGTGCGGATCCGCGAAGGAAGGACTCTGCATACGATCGCGGATTTCACGCGGCGGCGGACAAGGCAGACGTGCTCAGACGTGGCTGCGGACGGGGCTGCATAGCCGGGGTTGTGCGGACGAGGTTGAGACGCACAAGTACGAACAACGACGTGATGAAGACGACGACAACGCAAAGAAGATGACGGCGCGAACAACGAAACGAACAACGGAGATGAAAAACACAAACAGCGAAAGAAAATATGGGTATCAAAAAGTCCTCCCCCGCTCCGATTGAAGACTCCCCAATCAGAGCGGGGAAGAAGAAATAAATTTTTATGGATCTAGGGTTTCTGAGGTGGCTCTGATACCATGTTAGAATAAAGGAAAAGAGAATTATTGTTATTGTATTAGAGGAGTCAAAGACTCTATTTATAGATACACAAAGGAAACCCTAAATATCAGAAAAGAAAACTAGGAAAACTAGGAAACTAATAATATCACAATAATTATAATAAAGACATAATATTCTCCTAATAATTATTCTTTAACAAGGCTCACGTGCCCGCGTGTGCTTAGGCGATTTGGTGAGCATAATGAGGTGGTGCTCAATAGGTCACTTTTTAGTTTTTAATTCAAAAATGTGTAGGAGAGGGTCATCTCATGCATCAAAGGGTGAGGTGTAGGACTGACGGGTGTAAGAGTTCATGTGGGTGAAAATATTTTGAATATCACAGAATAAGATATTAATGTGTGAGTTGGGTAGATCATTTATTTACTCAACTCTGTTATCTTTAGGGTGTTGATGATGGTCATCCATCAACTTTGTTGTGCTTGGGGTGTTGATTTCTTGTAACGCTCATTCAGATGTTGTCTATTTTAATTTTTTTAAATAGATATGTCCATATTTTTTTTTTTAAAAAAAGCAAACCCACATTTATTTAATTTTTTGTTTAAAAGAATCTAAACTAAGGAAAACTCCCAAACAAAATGGAATCATCTTATCTATATATATCAATAATCATTTTGTACCATTCAAAAAAAAAATGGCAGTCCCTGCCATAGCTACTACAAAGGTACAAATATACATTAATTATAAGCATTCCCATCTTTCCCAGACAATTACTGGGACATCTTGTCTCAGAAAATAAATAAATTTTCTTCTTTAAGTTGTTTTCAAACGCTGTCCTTGCACATTTGGGATGCTTCTGAAAAACAATTAACACGTGTTCAGACTAGTAAGGAAGTTCTTTCCGGATTTCATTATTTTTTGTTCTACTTATTTATAAGTTCAGGAGTGAAACAATTGTTTCTCAACACTTAAAAAGGGTCAAATGTCCCCTAGCGCTAAGCCAAACAAACCCTAAGTTTCATAACCCTAAGGTTTAATTAAGTCATATAGAGTTAAATGAGCACCCAATGAAGACAAGCCATACAAGTGGTGCAGATCTATGTCATGTGGAGGAAGAAACCACGGAGCATTTATTCATTCAGTGTCCAACGGTACAACAGATGTGGGGGTGGGTGGCAGCAGCGATGATATATAGCTTAACATGAAGCGAGGTGATATTCAACAGGGTTGTGCTTTATGTAGGAAATATTTAAGAATCAATGATCTGTATTAATTATCAAAGACAGGAGATTTTTTGGGAGCTTCTTCTGTTATGTATTCAGGGTCGCTTTTGGGACGTTGATAGATACCTCTACTACTACACCCGAGACTGGTGCAGGTGGCTTAGGGATTTTTTTTTCTTGACTTTTGTATTTGAGCATGCACTATATCTTTATAAAATTGGGTTAGGATGCCAATTTTTTTTTTTTTTAAAAAAAAACACAATCTAATTTGAAAAGCGAATATAAATATAAAAAATGAGGAATAAGTGATAGGTTAAACAGTTACAAATTAGAATAAAGTGTGACAAATTAGAATAAGAGTAGAAAAATATTTATCCTTTTTTATCTCAATTGTGACAAATTTGAATAAAAACAAATTCAACAGATTTTGACTCTCTGAAATTGGGATGACTTATCTTTAAAATCATATCCCCTTGTCAAACTAAGTCCAAGTAAAAAACTAATAAAATTTACTGACTGAGATTTCCATACAATGGGTTTCTAGCTTTTGCTAGAACACACATTACCATGCCAATAGGCACAGACAAGGATCGTATTTATTAATATTAAAGTTCCATATCATTCAGGGCTTGAATCAATCCATTCAAGATGTTTGCTTTTTCTACAAGAGAAGGATTGGTGGAAATCCTCTCATGTCGGGTACCCTGGTGCTTTTGTAGTCTACTAACGTGAAAATTGTAATGGATAAAGGAATCAAGTTATATTAATTAATTGTGTTGTCGTTCACTGTTCCTGTTCATTTAAAGCTTCTTTTCAAGAAAATCATTGAATCCAAACATTTAAAGGAATTTTCTATTATTTGGAACATCCTGTTGCTGTGAGATAAAGCCAGTTCATGGTAGAGACATTATTTTTCCAGTGCAAGGTAAGTCCCCTAATTACATGGAGAGCCATGAATCTATAAATACAATGTATAATAAGTTCCATATATTTCCTTTAAAAAATAATAAATGTCATATACGATATTAATGAACTTCCTCAATACCGATGAGATGTGGAATATATTCCGTCAACGCAAGAAGAAAGGTGATCGTAGTAACGAAGTTAAATTTTAATGGCTAATCCCTCATGCAGTTTGTTGGTGTATTTGGTTGACTCAGAATGAAGGAGTCTTTTAAAAGAAGAGGGTATATGTGGAGAATACTTGGGCGCTCATTTCGTATATGCTTAGAGATTGGGTGATGATAATTCTTTAAATGGATAATCCTTCATCTGTTATGGGCCACTCTTGGTTTGTGAGGAATTAGTCTTTGTGTATTATTTCTTTCCAGAGCTTGATGCTTTTCTATTTTTTTTCTAATTATTGTATTGGAGATCCCTCGTATCCACTTGTTTGGGGGCTTTTAATCAATAAAAGTTTCTATTTTTGTTCAGAAAAAAAAATTTAAGAATGAATCCAACCAGTTCTTCCAAAACATATTCTTGAGTCAAAGTGTCATCCAAGTATTTTAATGTCCAATAGAAAAGTTTTTGAAAAAATTAAAGTGTCCAGGTTAAACTGATAATGGTCCATTTCTTCAACCACTGCCTTTGTGTGGGGGTGCCATATTCTTATAAAATTTGTGCTGATGTTCGTTTCCTTCATCTTCAACTAATTACATATGTTCTACTTGAACTGTATATAGCTAAACTGAGTAAGATGTGATAAGATTTTCTCTGTCTGTTTATCATGTCTGTCTCCTGCAAAAAGTATTTGTTCAATTTTTCTTGTGATTCATTGCATGTTTAAAGTTCAACAGGATTGTGATGTGTTTTATCTGATGGCAGCTTGGTGAGAGGCCTGCAAATATTTTAAAGCGTCTCTTTCTAGTACCCAAGCCAACCAATTTGATTATATCTCGTTCAGGTCAGTCAATCCTTCATGTTTGCTCTTTGCAGCTTCTGTGTGTACAAATCATTGAGTTAACTGTATGTACTAAAATTGTGGGGTGCATGCTTTATGGTTTACTTCTTTCTTCCTTGTTAAAAAATATTTAAGTAGGGCTTAGAGACATGCTCTGGAGCAAGCCAGTGAAGCCTCCTATTAGTTTTCAATTTTTATGTAGGTATCAACTTCCAATTTGTGCAGTCAACAGTCTTAATCTAATAGGGATATTATGGTGAACGTGAGTTTGTATAGGGGTCATAGAAGAAGAAGAAGGGTACATCTCAGGAGGATCACAGACTTCCCTTTTTAATGTCTTCCAATAAGAAAGCTACTATTCATCTTGTAATTGTGGTATTAATTGAGATAACACCTTAGTTCTTATTAAACTAACTATATATTCTTCGTATTTAAGCTCAAATAATGTCATATTTATTGAATGGTTTATGGAATTTCCTTTTAATGTCATGGCATTCAATTAACTTTTTCCGAAAAAGAGATGGCAAAGTATAATGTTTTTAAAGGCCTTCGTGCTTGATTATTTGTTTGCTTAAATGGAAATACAAAGGTTTAGTACTTTAATATAGCTCGGCTATGAATGACACCGACTTTGCTAATTATCACTGAACTGGCTAGGCATCAATGAAGGAGGTCGGACCTCGTCTCAAGTTGCGGCTATATCAGGTAGTTCTGATTTCAATGGCGATTGTATTATTTTTATGGAAATCGACGTGCATGGACATATCTGATGTACATGGTCCTATCTTATTCCCATTTTTTGCCAGATCAAGTTGGGAACAGTTGATCAGAGTGAAGCTCAAAACGAGTGGGTCATAAGACCTTATATGTTGCTGCCAAAAAACGAAAAGTTCTTGGAAACTGATCAAAACCAGGGATCTGAAGCCTGTCTGATCTGACATTTTTGGTAAAAAATTATTTTCTTATCTTGATATATTGAGACAGTTAATTTTATTGTTGAATTGGAAAGTTGTTTTGTGTAGTCTGTTTTAGTCCTGGACACAGTTTGAGCAAATCAACCCTACTACATGAAAATAGAAAACTTGATTCCCATAATGAAGATTCCCAGTGGATTGAAAAATGAAGCCAGGTCAATATTCACCCAGAAACAAATAAAAAAATAAAATAATCACCTTCCAACTGTTAATATTATATAGATACAACAGGCACAGTCTAAAGAAAACCGACCAAACCTAGGAGTAGGCAATGTTGACAGGGTATTCATATCACTCACAATTGTATTTTGAAACCATTCTAAAGAATTATTGACATACAAATAATGATATCAGGGCAAGCTACAAACACAAATTAACATATGGGGCGAACTATGGAAATCAGTATATACACTACATGAAATAAAATGCCTAAGAGTAGAGAAGAGATGAAAATGTTTCGTACTTTTTTTTACGGAAGAGAAGGGTAGGGAAATTATTATTTCAATACCTTGGTTGAAAAATTATTAAGTAAAATTATTAAGAATGAGGTGAAGGTAAGCCTCAGACATTGTTCCATTTGCTTTCTTATCTTTAATATCATGACGTGTCACCTGCACATTAACGATGAATTAAGATCCTTAAAGCTGAACTTAATAATCGCACATTCAAACCCACAAAAATGATCCAATCCATATATCACATTGAGCAATCAAAGTAAGCAGTTAGTCCAAACGATAAATGACAAACAATCAAACCATCTGGTTCACCACAATGCTCATGCACCAAGATAACATCGGTGAAGTCATGTGCATGACAAGTTTCTATAATTTCAGAGATAACCTGAAACCAAATTATAGACAGGTAATATTAAATTATTAATAGGTCAATAGGTCTGAACCCACTTACACTGAACATTATTGAACTAATACTATGAGTAACAATTTCATCAATGAGATGAAGGAAGCATCATCTGATAACTAACCTGACCGCCTCGATTCATCCTTTGTGCATTGGGAAAGACCAATTTCAACTCCTATGGAAGAAAAAAGAAACAAGCCAAAGAATTGTAACCAAAATGAATGGATAGCCCAGGTTTTATCAAAATACAAGTATTTCACGGGTTCTGGTGTATGGAAAGGAGAATTGCCAACCTTAACAAATGAGTCAGTGGGGCACTTGATTTCGAGACGTAGTCAACAAATCTTTGGGTCCTTTTTGCATAAGCATACTCATCATCGATGTGTCTTTGGTACTAAACCCACAAACAAGAAAAATTCAGCTAATACTTTCATCAAGTGCAAAATAACATTTCACGATTGTGTGAGGTGAAAATGTCCTCCTTCTTGAATGGGCTGGATTTGAGGGTGGTTCGGACTTGGTTTGAAATAGATCCGCGAAGAGACGACAATGAGGGTCCGCTGTGGAGGAATTGACAAGGTTTGTCCGGACTGAACCTGATGTAGATCAGGCTGCCTACGTACCCTTGTTTGTGGGATCAAGCCACACGTAGTTCCTTTTTGATAAGTACCTCTGACGATGAAACCCAATCTCCATTAAAATTGAATTTTAAACTTGGGTCTTCGGTTCTCTTGTTTTTTGGGGAAGAAGAAGTCTCATCCTCTGCCCCTCCTCCATCCCCATTTCTGTGAAGGGGATACCCTTATATTTATAGTGGAAGGGGGTGTGTCTGTTTTCATGGAGGTGTGAGCATATCATGGGATAAAATCTTTCACGTGGCTCTTGGATCGATCGACAAGTGGGATCTATTTTTTGACGGTTTGTTACGGCCATTGTGTCGGGGAATATTCATTGGAATTCCTAATATCTCACCGACGTGGACTTCGTGCTTTTGATTCAAGTCGGACAGAAGCTATGCCCCCATTCACCCAGTTCTGGTCGGACGTCTGACTAGACTGTTTATTGGCCTGACTTGAGATGGTGATGTGTTATAACGAAATGCGATGGGTCAGGACGGTATGACCTTTTAAACGGATCCTAAGACGTGACAGATTTTGACTTTACAACAATAGTGTGCATCATAGGTTCAGAACATTATTATTTATGCAATACTTATTTAGGAAATTGACCTAAACAGTTCTCAAGGTTTCCTTTTGTTTATCAATAATCAAGATCTACTAGAAAACAAAGCAAGAAGATGAGATTCAGGCCAGTTGAGAGGAGAGCAAGATATAAAAGTTAGTTTTCTTAATAAAGTTAGTGTTTTAGTAAGAGTTCAATTCTTGATAGCATTTGTCATTAAAGTTGTAGATCCCAACAGCTAAACACACTTATATTGAGCATTTTGAGTTTCCCGATGGTTTTTCTTTTGACAAAATAAATTTAGATAAAAGTAGATTTTAGTTTTTTTTTTTTACAAAATAAATTTAGATAAAAATAGATTTTATAGTAACCAACCACATAAAGCATTATATAACAATTCTATGACAACTAATTAAAATTTCTCTATGAGGAACCATCAGTTGGTAGTAGGGGAAGGATCACAAATCAATCCCCCTATGAATATCATGAATAATGGATTGGATTGTCTGGGTCAAAGCCCAAATAGGTCTCACAATTCAGTCAACAATTTCATAATTGACCAAATGCACCTTGAAAAAAAAAACTAAGAATCATAATTTATCATAACCTGCATCTAGATGTTCCAAAATCAAAGTTAACCACACCCTTTGAATTCAAACCACTTCCATTCAGTTTTTCCCCAATTGGGCGAGGCATGAAAAAAAAATCAAGCATGACATTAGGAAGTGACAGTTCTGAATCAAAAACAATGTTTGGTTCCATGTCTAACATAAACTAAAGTTGGTAATTGATGGTAACATCATGTGCGAGTTGTGTATGACACACGAAGAATCCTCAAATCACCTCTTTTTCCAATGCAATTTTAGTACTATGTCTGATGTGGAATAGAGTGACAGGCATGTTTAGGACTCATTGCTCGTTACAACATGTATATGACATGCGGTGGTGGTTTAAAGTCTAAAAGGAAAACAGGAAACTGTAGCAAGTGCTTCATATTCATTATGCTCATTCCTCACGCTCATAGTCACAAAATTCGTGTATTACAGATATTTGACAAGGATTCCATTCGATATGGAGTATATTCATAAATCATACGGTGTAAGTACAGTAAAAACTTCTATAACCGAGTTATTATTTTGAATTATGGAAAAATCTAGATCCAA
This sequence comes from Acorus calamus, assembly GCA_030737845.1. Classification (NCBI taxonomy): domain Eukaryota; kingdom Viridiplantae; phylum Streptophyta; class Magnoliopsida; order Acorales; family Acoraceae; genus Acorus; species Acorus calamus. The sequence continues at coordinate 20,712,072 of CM060873.1, read as the reverse complement.
ATTGAATACCTAGATTGCCATGAGCCATACATAGATCACCGATGACCTTTTGCTTTGTGGGGCTATTGTTAGGCTTTGTGTGGCCCAATTAATTGATTGTCTTTTGCTCTTTTATCCTTTCTTTTTGTCTTTTTATTATTATTATTTTTGGTATAAATCGGAGATCCCTCATCTCCGGTCATTCGAGGGACAATTTTCTCTTAATGAATTGTTACAATCTTCATTAAAAATAAATAAATGAATACCTAGAATTCTACAAATACCAAATGCACAGTTTGACAAACATAAATATATTCAACCTATTAATACAGGAGGTATCCACTCACCCAACTTTTTGAAAATAACCCCTTGGAAAAAAAATTCAGTTTTGGCCTCAGGCCAATTTATTTGCAAAACTGGACCCTCGGCCTGTTTCAACCCCGGTCAGTGCGCCAACATATGTCACAACAGAAACATGATTAACAATCACGTCTCCGATCCCCCCTCCGCACGTAGCGTGTGCGAGCAACGCACCCGGGGAATCGGCCCCCCCCCCGGGAGACGTGATTACATATCACATCTCCCTGGAAGACATGATTTTTATTCAAAGTGTCCCCCCTCCTGCACCTATAAAAAAAAAGAAAAAGGATGGAGATCATTTTTGGGATGACTGTATATATTTACCAAACTTTAATATGAACTTTATATAAATGTGTTATTATTATATTTGTATGGTTTCATTTTCATGGTAAGATTATAGATTTAGACATGATTTTTTCATTGTTACAACGTTACATGTGGATGATTGTTTACAAAAATCATTAAAAAAAAACCCGGGGGGGTTTTTTCACTTGCGCACACGAATCACGTCTCCCAAGGGACTGATCCTCCGCGTGGGCTGCATACACGGGGGGGGGGGGGGATCAGCGGAGACATGATTGAATAATCACATCTGCCACCGTGGCATATGTTGGACCGGTCAGCGTGCCACATGAGCGCATTGACCGGAATCAAAACATGCCTAGGGTCAATTTTACAAATAATCTTAGCCCTGGATCAAAACTGAAAAAAAAAATTTCAAGGGGTTATTTAAAAAATTTCCCTTCTCTTTTGTCTTTTGTTTTAATTATTTTTTATATAAATCGGAGATCCGCTCCTGTTATCTTCATTAAGAAAAAAAAAAAAAAAGATCCCTCAGCCCCTGTTATCTTCATTAAAAAAAAGAAAAAAATACCTAGAATTCTAAAGATATCAAACGCGCAGTTCAACAAATAGAAATATATTCAACCCATTGGTACAGGAGGTATCCACTCACCCAACTTTTTGGACATTCAAAAAAGTTATATGCATCATGTTGGAATATATGGCTTATTCAAAAGAATATATAAAATAAAAGGACAAACCTGCTGTCTGATCATCTCCTTCCGGAGCGCCGTCTCCTCATTCCGGAGCTCCGTCGGCATCGGCTTCCCCTCTATTCAATCAACAAAACCTCAAACACATCAACAATAAAAAGTCTACGAGAGACAACGAGATGTAATTTAGGGGTTCTTTTATTATTTATTTTTCAAGTTAAAACCTTCAAGAGCTTTCTCTGATCTTCCGCTTCTTCTCGTAGAGCAACCTCTCCTTCCCTTCCAAGTTCATCACGAAGGCAGGCGGACGTACAGAATCCAATTGCATCACAAATACCCAATTGTATTCTCAATATATAAAAATCACATTTAAAAAATATATATATAAAAATCACATTAAAAGATAAAAAATAGAAGCCAACAATAAGTATACATCATGATTTCAAAAGCTATACAATATCACCCACTCTCCTCAACCTCCCCCCAACACCAAAAGCATGCATCCCACTCTCCCCCTCCACCCAACTACACCCAGTCTCCTTCCTCACCCCTCTCACCCTCATCAACTCCCTCACCTCATCCGCCTCCCTCCACCTCCCCGCCTCCGCGTACATGTTCGACGTCAACACATAGTACCCCCCGTGCCCCGGCCTCAGCTCCAACAACCTCTCTGCCGCTCCATCTCCCCACCTCCACCTCCCCATGCACCCGGCACGCCCCGACCAAAGCTCCCCACACGTTCCAATCCGCCTCGAACGGCATCTCCCCGCACCAGCTCCGCCGCCTCCCCCACAAGCCCCGCGCGCCCGAGAAGGTCCACCATGCACGCGAAGTGCGTCTGCGTCGGCGCGACCACGCCCTCCGACACCATCCGCGCGAAGTACCTCTTCCCCTCCTCAACGAGCCCCCCGTGGCTACACGCGCACAACACCGCGGTGCACGATACGTGGTCGTACTCGACCACCCCGCCCTCCATCGCGTCAAACAATTCGATAGCGGCATCCAGTTCGCCTCGGATGCCGTAGCCCAGTATCATTGCGTTGTGCGATGCAACATCTTTGACGGGCTTTCGGTCGAAGACCCGCCTCGCGAGGTCGATGCGCCCGCACTTGATGTACATGTCCAAGATCGAGTTCGCCACGAAGAGTGCGTGTTGCGCAGCTTCCGCACGCACGCGCGATGGATTGCCTTCCCTTGCTTGATCGCGGGGAGATTCGCGCATGCCGAGAGCGCGCCGACCAGGGAAATGTTGTCGTAGGCGATCCCTGCGAGACCCATTTCGGAGAACAGGCGGAGGGCCTCTGAGCAATGCTGGCTATGCGAGTACGCGGTGATGATGGCGTTGTACGACACTTGGTCTCTCTCCGAGACATCGAAAGCGTGCCTTGCGAGGTCTAACCGATCGCACTTCGCGTACATGTCGATGAGCGCGTTCGAGACGAGCTGGTCGAAACAGGATCCGTTGCGTAGTGACCTCGCGTGGACTTGCATGCCTTGTTTTATAGACGATACGCGCGCGCAAGAGGGCAATATGTTCGTGAAGGTGATCGAGTTGGGCGTTCTCCATGGCTCTGCATCTCTTTCACGAGCGCCATGGCTTTCAATTCGGCCTCGTTTTGGGCGAAGTTTCCGATCATCAAGTTCCATGAAACAACATTCCTTGAGCCCATTTGGGCGAACACACTTGACGCCTTGTCTAGACGCCCCAATTTCCCGTACAAATCGGTAAGTGAATTGTTGACGAACACATCGCACGTCGTGCCCCTCCTTATACTGTGCGCATGGAGTTCCTTGCCTGCATCGAAAAGATTCAACTCGACCAAAGCGGGCAACAGCGTAGAAACCGTGATTGAATTCAGCTCAACATCCGCTTCAAGCATCCCCTGCAAAACACTCAAACAATCACTGTAACACCCGGCATTTACATATCAAACCGTTCCCGACCCACACGTGCGAATCCAACCCAACCTTCAAAGCAAGCCCGTGAACCCCCCGCCCGAAGAATCCATAATCACCCGCGGCGCAAACACGCAGAATGCTAACTAAACTAACCGAATTCACCGCCAAACCCGACCGAATCAGCCCCAAGAATGATTCAAGCGATTCTCTCAAGAACCCATTATCTGAAAACACCGAAATGATCGAATTCCAAGATACAACATCTCTATCACGCATTTCATCGAACGCCCTCCACGAATCCCTTAAATCCCCCGCGGCGCCGTACAACAACGACAACGTGTTGCCGACGAAGACGTCGCCGGTGAAACCCAGCTTCAGAGCCGACGCGTGCGCCTCCCTCCCATTGCGGACCGCCGCCTCGGAATCCGCGCACGCCTTGAGGAGGAAAGGGAATGTGCGATCGTCGGGACGGACGCCCGCGCGGACCATGTCGTTGTAGGCGCGGAAGGCTTCGGCGTGGGCGCGGGAGTTGGCGCGGGCCCTGACGAGGGTGTTCCAGAGGAAGGCGGAGCGGCGGAGGTGGGGAGGGGAGAGGGTGAAGAGGGTTTGGGAGGTGGAGGAGGAGTAGGAGAGGATGAGAGCGGCGGTGACGGTGAGACTGTGGCGGAGGCCGAGGAGGACGGCGCGGGCGTGGGCGGACTTGGTTTGGGGGAGGGTCTTGGCGGAGGAGATGAGGGAGAGGGTTTGGGAGATTGGGTCGGGGGGAGGGTGGGGAGGGGTGGGGTTCTGCATGTGACGGTGGTGGTGTGGTTCATGGGGTGGAGGGGCTTGCTTGGATATGAGACCCTTGAGTGTAAAATGGGGGAGTAGGGAATTAAGATTTTGGTAGACAATTTTTTTAGGATTTTTAATTTTAAGTTCTCGTAAACTATCGAAACTAGCGAGAAATTCCTCACTTCTTAATATTTTAGTTTTAGTCACTATATTTAAATGATAATTTAGGAATATATTCCTCACAGGGACTAAAAAAAACTTAATAATTTAGTAATAAATCCCTCCCATGGACTTATTCCTAAATTATCATTTAAATGTAGGGACTAAAACCAAAATATGAAGAAGTGAAAAATTGATCGCTAAATTCCATAGTTTACGGAGACTTAAAACTAAAAATCCTTTTTTTCCCTTGGTAATTTTGTTTTTATATGTATTTTTTTTATCAAATTTTCTCTTATCAAAAGTGACAAGATTCAAACCGAGAACCCCTCGGTAAAAAAGGGTGCATCTACCCACCCGCTGGGAGATACAAAATTCATGTTAATGGATTTTTAAATCGTGGTTTATCCAATCAAGACATAGTTCGGAGATAAAAATTAAACGTTATTCGATTGAGACATCAATTTATGGATAAAAGTCAAGCTGTTATTTGATTGAGATATCAGTCTGTTGACAAAAAGTTAAGTGTCATTCGATTGAGACTCTTTATTGTAGACATAATGTCATATGTTATTCGATTTTAAAAAGATTTGTGAATATTTTAATAAGTGATGGACTTTTGTTGTGGATTTTAGATAAAAATATAAAAAAGAAATATTTCAAAATCCTACCAAAATGAGTGAGATTCTTATAGACTTTAATTCTAGCACTGTGAACATCTTTTTTTTTCTCTACAAAACACCTCATTTTTTTACTTTTTTTATTTTTATGTTGTTTTTATGGATGTTAGTTATCTCATGTCTTCATATTTATTTCAGATTTTATGATTTTTCTATTTTTCATCTCTATTATATATATATATATAAAATATAACTTTTTTTTTTATGAATGTGCATATGTATGAAATATTGATATCACCTCATATGTTTTATGAATATATATATATATATATATATATATATATATATATATATATATATATATATATATGAAAATGATAGATTTGCTTGTATTGTAATCAATCATTTTGATTATTAAATAATATCTGCCTAAATCCACCGTTATTTTTAAAGACATATATTAGTAGAAGTCTATAAAAATCAATAGAAATTCATTTATGAAAGTTTATAAAAGCATAAAAAGTCTATAAGAGTTAATGGAACTCCATTTATGAAAGCCTGCAAAGTTTACAAAAATTTATCAGTTAAATATTATCTATAGAAATTTATCAAAATGTCAATCGACTACCGAGGTTTTGATTCAAAGATGAAGATCATAAGTCAAAGTCGCTATTGTATCTCATCAGATTAAAAAATTTATAGTAGTATGCACTAATGCTAATATATGTTTTAATTAATGAATGAATGATTTTTCACTCTTTGGACATGTATCATCCATCCAAACATGTGTTGATATTAAATTTTTCACTAGTTATTGTCAATTTTTAATAAGTTACTGACACGTGGCGTTAAATAAAAATAATTATCAATCTCTATTATGGTATATGTGTCAACATGTCGTGCATCAATATGGTTCATACCAATTAATTGAATGAATAAAAAATCACAATTTTAAAAGAGATCTAAAATATTAATATTATATTATTCTAATTTATATCCATGTATTTTTTGCCATATTCGCATTATCACATATGTTATTCTATCTAAAACACGGCTAAACGTGTTACACTGTACCTATGTCAACATATTAGTTCCGTACATTTTTGGGTAAACGTTCGTACATATAGAACTAACTCCTCACACGTTATTTAAATCAATCACCAAAACGTGACGTGTCCATACAACATCATGAAGCTATCATCTATATATATAATAATAATAATAACTCTATTATATATAGAGGGACAGCCGGCATGTCTTCGTCCAGTAGTACACGTTAACGTCAAAGAAGATTAGTGCGAAACACTTTAATCGATTAATAGGGCATTTTTCAGTTAGACCCCAGGTATTGGAATTTTTATAAAACAACCTATATATGTGTTATAACCAGGTCCCTAACAAAAAATGGTTAATTTTGTCTTTTCCTGGTATTATTGCAGATCCACCCCCAGGTTCTATCAGTTTCACAAATAGAACCTATCTGTGTTATAAACAGGTCCCTGATTCAAATTTCAAAATTTATAAAGGTCCATAATCTCAAAACATGACTTTTTATACTTCAAATTTCATGAAACATCATCCAAAGATCTTTCAGACCATTAAGATACTCATAAAATTAAGAAATATAAATATTTAGTTACATTTAATAAATTCAAAATTTAAATTTTAAAATGTGTCCTGTATCCTTTTTTTATGATTTTGGCTCTATATGTATCAAATTCATAAAATTTAAATTATAAAATGATAAAATAAATATTTTAGTATCTCATTTGAACGCACAAAGTTATTTATTTTAGGATCTATATGTATCAATTTTTCTTTAGATATGAAAAGAAATATTTTTTTGTGTGTATAACTTCAATTGGATATTTAATTAATGTTAGATACAGTCTCAAATACAATATGAAATAGTAAACATTGCAACATTTTGAATTTAATATATTTATTTTTTTAATCAATATTAAAAAAAATTAACAAGGTATATATCTTACATACGAAGATATATACATCGAAAGATGACTATTAAATAATTGAAGAGATATATGAGGGTGTATTTCGAGTTGTAAAAGTAATTATAGCTTATAATTAATTCAGTTCAAAGTTTTGTACTTTCACTCTTTTTTTATTTTGTTGTTTTTACATATATGATTTTGCTATCCATATCATTTTGAATTTCAAGGTGGAGAGTCCTTGGCTTTATTAATGGATCAACAATGGAAATGAATCTCAACAGGAACACTTTTGAACTATGTTTTGAAAGACTTATAATTATGTTACGTTAAGATGAGGATTTTAATTATATTGGACTTGACATAAGTCATGTTCACATCCAAGTTGAAAATGTAAAAGCTACTTTCATTAACATAGTTTTTACAAAACTCAGTACTACGCACAAAACGCGTACACTAAACTAGTTTGATTAATTGGGGGAACAAAATAAAGACCGGGTGAACGGTGAACACAGTGAAGTATCATGAAGCCTTCACCAAGTCGATAAAATAAATAAATAGTCAATCAAACATTTCCATTCCAAATGATTTCTCAAAGTGGTTTAGGTGACCTAAATGGTATACTATATGACATGTCCGTATAAGGTCATGTTGCATTAAATAAATATGTATTACTAGTTTAGGCAACCCTTCATAAAAAGATACTCATAATGTATTCAAGTTGTGTACCCCTTGATGCAATTCGGATTTAAGGCGTTACAATTATGCGGAAAAGGTTTGTATTTATTCTGAATTCGGAATTCAAAAAAATATTCAAATAGCTAGGATGTTGTAAAAATAACACGAGATAATCTATCTCCTTTGAAATATAACTATAAAATTATATGTTTGTATTATATATAAATTCAAATATCTCTTATAATTAATTGTAAAATTTAAATAACAATTGCATTAACATTCTATGATGCCTAGAAGTCTTTTTTTTTTTGCTTGGGATATTTATTACAATATTCAACTTTTTTGAGATCACCATATGTGCTATCTAATTAATATAACTTTGAAAATGTTAAATGTGTTTATGTTTGCAAATAGTTATAAAAAATATTTAATTAAAATTTTGTTTCAGCTTTTAATATAAAATATTATTTTTAAAAACACAAAAATGAATTTTCTAGAAATTTAATTTTATTAAACTAATTTGTATACAAAATCATACATCACTCATTGGTGTTATATTATATATATAATAATTTTGAGAAAAATAATTAGAGGTCTCTGTGATCACCCATCTATTATTTTTAGGTCCCTGAAAAGTTTTAAGTTTTTTTTAGGTTTTTAAGGCGTTTAAAAATTATTCTTAGGTCCTTCTAACCGGATGTTGTTCAAAAATTTTGAAAATGCCATCGCTCAATTATGCAAAAGTTAACAATATATCGAGGAGTGTTAACAGTCTAGTGTACTATAAATACTTAACAATGTACGAATGAGTATTATTAGTGTACTGAAGATATTTAACAATGTAACAGTGTATTAAATTAATTAGGCGATAACATTTCCAATGTCTTATGCCCCGTTTAGATGGGGGAATAAAAGGGGGAATATGGGGGATAAAGGGGAATAAGGATAAAAAAGTTGTTTGAGTGGGTGGTATAAAGAGGTATGGCTATGCAGAATTATATTATAATAAGCTGCTATTTGTATTCCGAGTCTCCTATGAAAAAGTGTTATTCCTCTATTGGTATAAGAAGATTCGTTATCAAATCACATGTTATCACATCAAATCACATGTCATCACCTTTTATGCATCAATGAGACTCACATCTCAGATCAACTTTTTCCATTTTATTTTTCATCAACCAAACACTACAATCTTTATTGTTACATTTTTCAATAAGAACAACTGATAATATAACAAGAAAGAAAATCACTTATTGCATTGATAAAATCAACCATTTTAACAATAAATATAAACTTTAAAATAATTTATGTCTATGTTCGAACGAACCCTCGGGAAGAAAATTTCAAAAACTCTAGGGATTAGACGGTTGACCACGGGTCACATTATTAATTTAGATCCTTCCAAAACAATGACACCAGAGCGAATACCGCGTCTGGGAGAATGAGAACACTGTTGCCAAGATTTCCCACCCACTTTTCTTCGATCTTTTGAAAAAAATAAAATAAAATAAAAAACCCCCCGCAGCTTAATTAATACCTTTCCCACCCCCACCACCACCACCACCACCGCCAACCATCCAGTGCCGTCGATTCTGATCTAACTTTTTTTTATTTTTTAAAATCTCTCCAATCGAAGTAGAAAGCGATTACGAAAAGCAGTAAACCATGGAAGAACGGACCGCTCAATCGCTGGTCCACCGCCTGAGCTCCGCCTCGGACCCCACCTCCCTCTCCGAGGCCCTCGCCGAGCTCCGCCTCCTCTCCAAACACGACCCCGACATCCGCCCCCTCCTCATCTCCGCCGGCGCCGTCCCCCTCCTCCTCTCCTCCCTCTCCTCCTCCGTCTCCGACCAAGAGAACGCCGTCGCCGCCCTCCTCAACCTCTCCATCTCCTCCCGTGCTTCCCTCATGTCCTCCCCCGGCCTCCTCGACGCCCTCTCCCACGTCCTCCGCCACGGCCTCTCCCCTCCCGCCGTCCAATCCGCCGCCGCCGCCCTCTTCAGCCTCCTCACCGTCGAGGACTACCGCCCCCTCATCGGTTCCCGTTGCGACATCGTCTCCGCCCTCATCGACCTCATCAGACCACAAAACCCTAAAAACACCACCAGATCCGTCAAGGACGCCCTCAAAGCCCTCTTCGGGATCGCCCTTCACCCCCCGAATCGGCCGTCCATGGTCGGATCCGGCGCCGTCCCCGCCCTATTCGACCTGATCATGAAGGACGGTCGGATCGGCGTCGTGGAGGATTCGACGGCGGTGATCGCCCAGGTCGCCGGGTGCGAGGAAAGCGTCGGCGCCTTCCGGGAGGTGTTCGGGGTGGGGATCCTCGTCGATCTGGTGGACCCCGCGGAGGGGGGGTCCAGCGATCGGACGAGGGAGAACGCGGCGTCGGCGCTGCTTAATCTGGCGAGATTCGGAGGGGTGGGGGTGGTGAAGGAGATCCGTCGGATCGATGGGTCGATGGAGGGGATCACCTATCTGATGGAGAACGGGAGCGCGCGAGCCAAGGCGAAGGCGGGGCAGCTGATTGATGTGTTGCTGATGAGCAGCGACGGTTGGGATCATTGGGACTCTAGGTATGGCGTCTCTTGCTCTTCAATGGATTCTTCTCCTCATGTTTCTTCACAGTAATAGTGCTTTCTCTTGTTCTAATTTGATTGTGTTTGGAAATGTTTTTGTGTGTTAAAATTGACAATACATGTACATAGGAAGATAGGGGTTTATAATCATGATTTTATGGATATAACATCTGCTGATTGTCTATGTTTTTTTTTATGAAGCACATTGGATGATCATAAAAGCTTGTTCTTAACATCCTACCAAAATTAGATTTTGAATGCAAAAAGGCTCACATTTCCCAGCAAACAAATATGTGGATTTTTGCAATTCCTGGTAATCTTAGGATGGAATCAATCCATCCAAGAATACCACCCACCAAATGGGATCTTAGAATATAACCCATCCAAGAGCTTCTATATCACACACTTAATGTTTTTTACCGTCTTAAATGCAGTCACATATACATCGTTAGCCCTTTTCACTCACGGTAAATTTTTCACATTTTTTTTTGTAAATTATATCATTCTTGGAGTGTATACATCACATTTTATAAAAATATATACCTCATTGGACGAAGTATATGATTTTAAAAAATATGAAAACACAAGAGAACTGCGTTATTGTGTCGGGGACAGAGTGTAACATTTTTCATTTCAAAAAGGTTTTAGGCCTTATTATAAAAGTTTATTGTTTTCTTTCCACGGTTCGAATTATGTATTCATCCTTTAGTTTTTCTCATCTGTTTTGAAGAGTTTTCTGATTTGGACTTCCCTACATAAACAATTTAAAATATAGGTGGTGTATTATTTATTGTTGGTTGGATTTGAAAAAGACGAGGTTGGTGTAAATAAGTAACTTTTTCAATACAGTAGGTGATTCTTTCCAGGGAAGCAAAGGGCAACTTACATGGTTTTCCAGACTTTTCTAAGATGGGTCGACTACCATATATATCTTGATGAATTTTAGCGGATTGTTTTATCCCATGCTTCTTTAATATATTTCACCATTTAGTATATGTGATGTGTCATATCCCGTTTATAATATATAGATTCTCCTATTGGCACCATATGTGGCTATCACCCCAAAAGAGTAATGGATTTCATTCAACTCTTTTAATATTATAAGTTTTCTCATGTCATTAATAAATAATAAGTCATAGTTGGTGTACCCTTTAATCTGGAGAGAACAGTCCTTTTCGCTGAGTCTATATCATATATATAGGGGATCCAGCTTTTGAATATTTGTTAATTTCCCTTTTGATACTTTTTTTTGTGATGATTTCACCTTCAAATTCTGTAGTTCAGCTCTCCTTAAGCCCGTGGCCATTTTCATCCACCGGGAATGCTTAAATGAGAGATTCTGATAATAAAAAACAATTGTCAAAGCATGACATTTTTCAATCTTATGACATTAAAAGGGGGATAATGAATATGAATTCTGTCATTTTTTAATCTTATGGCATTAAAAGGTTGATAAAGATTACAAATTTTTCTAAGCCAACCATTGAATAAATAGATGATTGACCACTTGTTCGACCCCAGTTTGTGTCCAAAGACAGCCCCATCTATTGAATTGGTACATGATGAGGAATCCTAATTGTTAGGAAAATACCTATGAAACTATGGATGCAAAAAAAAAAAAAAAAACTATGGATGCACAAAATAATCCACAAACCCTGTATATTAGGTAATCCTAGGGATTTGTACTTAAGGCCCATGAAAGCTTGATTAGGTGGTATTTGTGAATTGTTGTTAAACACTTTTTCCCCCTCAATTTCACTCCCATATGCACCAATAGTAAAACATTAAAGTATATACTCACATTAACGGGGTATATAATTTGATAATTTTTTTTCACATTTTCTATAAATACATGAATGCAATTCGTTGGAGTATGTGTTTCATTTTTTATAAAAACATGTAAGTTATTAGATGAGATATATTATTTTTAAAAAATTTAAAACACGTGTAGACTGAAATTGGAGCTGGAAGAAATTGTACATAACATTATCCATTGTGATATATACCTTTTTAACAAGTTCTAAGCACATTCTATAAATAAGTCCACACATTCATTTCATTGGAAGTACCTATTTCATTTTTTTTAAACAAAAATACATATATCATTAGATGAAGTATACTATTTGTTTGTTTTTTAAAAAAGGGTGTGGATTGCATTTAGGCCTTTGGGGCTGGAAATGAGGCTTAATATAACATTTTTCTTAAAAAAAATTTCTTCCACTAAGGGTACGTTTGAAAACACGTTTGAAAATAAAATTTTGAATAAAGTGACTTAAATAGACTTGATTTACAGAAAATGTATTTTCTGCATTTTTTTAAAAGCAATATTTTTGTACTAAAAGTTTTAAATAACTTTTTTAATTAAGTCTGTTTTTTAAAATGTGTGACAATAATTTTTAGCTTTCTGTTTAATTAAAAATACAATCATCTTATTTAAATATTGTAAAAGCGCCCCTGAAAAAACAAAGCTACAATTAAAACGTAATCGGGGATTGGAAAAACTAGGTCATCTATGATCTACATGAGGTGAGGGCCCATCCATATTATTTCAAACTTGTTGAGGTTGACAAGTTAAATCATAGTGGGTTTCCTTCACCATCATACTAAATATCCTTTGCCAATCATGACGCATCAAGTTGAACAATAGCTTGAAATTATGGAAACTTTGCAAGTTTTCGTGTCCCTTTATGTATATTTTATGTGTTCTTTCGGCCAGCGTTGACTGTCAGATTCTAGATTTAGGGTCTGTTTGAAAACACAGATTTAAAAGTAGCTTTTACAATAAAATTATTTTTAAGATGATTTTATACCTTGATTTTTTTATGATGTTTTTTTTTAATTCAAGAATCAATATTTCAAAGGAGTTTAATGTTTGGTAGAGAAAATTGCTTTTCAATTCAAAAAATTAATTCCGACAAAAAATCGCTGTTTTTGAACTTTTTAAAACACGGATTTCGAGAGAAAATTAAAAAGAATCTAACTTTTGATTCCGCCAGAATCCGTCCCGTTTGGCTGCACGATTTTAGGATTTTTGCTTTTCAAAAAGCGGAATCCCCCCAAATCGTGCAACCAAACAGACTCTTAAAAAGAAAAATGTTAGGTACAGTCATTTTTGAAAAGTCTACAAATACTCTCCATGTGTTTTAATTTTTTAAAACTAGTAAATATCATTTAATGAGTATATGTTTTCATAAAAAGTGTATATTGTACTATTTTAAATTCAATTGATATATTTTTAGCAAATATAAAAAATATTATCGAGATATATATCTCGCTGTATGACTGCAAATATGAAGTCATTAAAACATAGTGTTGTTACATGCATTCCTGCATGCGTAATCTAATCTTGTTGATGAAGTAATGCTTCTTTAGATAAAACATGTTATCATCATCATCATCCCGTTACATGGGCCTCAAAGTTTAGGTCCCATTGAAAAGCTCCAATATGTATCATTATATCATTGGTTCTCATTTAACTTTTTAAAAAGAAAAAAAACTGCAAAGACAGTACTACCATTTCTTTAAATTTGATTTTTTTTGTTCCCAAGAAAAGCAATTACTCATTCATCCTAATGCATAACCACCTATGAATGCAACACTCTATTTTTGAAAAATTCAATTGTTTTTTTATCCTCCTATGTCATATGCCACTTCAAAAATTCATTTCGGCTGACCTCCTCATCTCCAGCGATCGGTGTCACCACCCTTGGATTCCTCTCGTTGCCCTCTATCATATGGGAGGTGGATCGGCTATCTTTCGAGCCCTCCTCCGACCTCACCTCTTCTGACCTCCACCTCTTCTGACCTCCACCTCCACCTTCACCTTTTTTCACATACTGTCACAAATACATATGAATATATTAGTTTTTTTAGATATAGATACAAATTTAGATACGATCCCATATTAGGTTTTTCATATACATACAAGGTTTTAAATATTGATATCGAAACACCCCCCCCCCCCAATCGATATATCAGTTGGTATTTTTTTTCTGAATCATTCGGTTGTTTTAAAAAAAAAATCCTCCTATTAACGAATGAATTGGATTATTTTTTTTTTTTAAAAAAGAGCGAAGAGATCAATGTATATTGTAACCACCTCCTACATTGAAAGAAAGAGTAATTAGGGAATTATATGTGTGTCACTTCGTAGAGTTTGTGATAGGGGACTATAAGTTGGAGCCAAAAAATTATTATTGTTAGTATTAGTATTTTGTGTGATGTTTATATGATATTCATTGGATTATATACTTTACTTTATGAAAGTATGAAAAAATGATGTTATTACACAGTTTTTATATGCATCCCCCATTGCGATCCATTTAAATAACTCGTTTGATGAAACATATAATTTCTTGTTTTCTTGCTAAGGGGTCCTATGCAATCTATTAGACTATGTACTTTATATTTTTTATGAATGTATTATGAAATACGTTAAAAAAAATCAAAACATGTGCAGATGTTGCAAGCGTGCTTGTCCTAAGCATTATCCTATCTAAAATATTTAGAGTTAATTGTCCAAATATCCCTGCAGCCAACCTAGGGATGCAAGTCAGGCGGGTTGAGTTCGGGTTGACCTCAACCCGAACCCAACCCGAAATTAAATAAATCAACCTGACCCGACCCGACCCGACCTTAGACTAACCCGACCTCAACCGGATTTTCAACTCGAATTGGACCAACTCGACCTAACCTGAATTTCTAACATGATGTGTAAATTAAATTAATCAACCCGACCCAACCCGTAAGATTAGTTAGGTTTACCTAAAAATTGAACTACCCATATTAAAAGCTTATAGAATGAACGGCCATAATTTTTTTTAACCATTAGTTTACAGGTTCGGGTTGGGTCGGGTTGTGAGTGAGACCAACCCGAACCCAACCCGATTTGTGAGTCAACCCGAATTGGCCAACCCGAACCCGAACCCGATTTGGTCAACCCTAACCATGTAAAAATCGGATTTAACCCGCCGGGTTCCCAGTTCAACCTGACCCAAGTTGTAGCCCTAAGCCAACCCCCCATTATTTTTGTACCCCTACATTTTAAAAAAAAATTTATGTACCCCTGTAACAAACACCCAATTCTTTTTTTTACCCTTCTCCCTTTAATTCCTCTAGCCCCACAAAATCATAGTTTCCCCCTTTCCTCATGTAAGTGCATATATATTTTCTGTAACTTTGCATAACATAAAATATAATTTATTTAAATATTATCTGTAAGTGTAATATTATGTATTTCATGTAAAAATGATAATTTGTAAAACACTAGATAAATATATGTTAATGCATTACATCTAAAAATATTTTATCACAATAAATACATCAAAGCACTTGAATTAATTGAATGTTTGCGGTCCAACATTTTTTTCTTACTCTAATGAACTGAGCTGTTGTCTTCCATCGTATCTTTTATATCCTATTCTTTGAAATCGAATCTACTGTTATACCTTTGAGTCAACAAGCGTACTTCATTAAGGAAAAAAACGCAATCCAAACTATATTAGAAATGTAACAATCAGTCAAACACTCAAATAAATCAAACATCAACAAATGTGTACTTCATGATATTATAAGAATCACACATACATTAACGTTATGCATTAATGTATGTTGCTCTAGTGTTTTACAAGTTTTATTTTTACATGACATAATAATGTACTTACAGATAATATTTATAGAAAATTTATATTTTAAGTTTTGTAAGTTACAGAAAATATATATTTATTTATATGAAAAAAATTACAATTTTGTAGGGCTAAGGAAATTAAAGGGGGCAGGCCGGCAGGGTACAAAATAAAAAATAAAAAAATTTAAGTGTGTTTGTTACATGAGTAGACAAAAAAATTTAAAAAATGTGGGGCACATGAATAAATAATGGGGGGTTGGATGCGTGAGTACCTGGGCAATTCACCCAAATCTTTTATGTAGCTATGGTGGCACCGGGGTTTCACATTTATTGCTCTTTTATTCAGACATTAAACCTGTCAGACATACCTTTTTTGGTTTCAACCTGTCCAACATACTTGTCATGTTCAATCTTTCAAACTCAATTAAAAACATTAAGTAGTCAAGCTTTTTTTGGTTCATCCTGTCAAACATGCTTGGCATGTTCAATCTTTCAAACTCAATTAAAAACATTAAGTTAGTCAAGCTTTCAATCTATCAAACACTGTAAAATTTGTCCTCATCAAGCCTCATAAGGTGGTGAAGGAATGTATGCACCAGGATATTGTACGAGAACAAGTTCCATGAAGTAGATATCCATGTTGTTATGTGCCCCATAGATGGGTGTCCACTCCTTATTAGGGTTTGAGACAAGAGAAATATAGAATTTTGAATAAAATAACTTTAAATAAATTCGATTCCTAGAAAGTATATTTTTTTTCGTTTTTTAAAAGTATACATACAAAAGTTATAAGAATTTTTTTTATTAAACTTGCCTCTGAGAAAGTGTTTGGAAATACATTTGCGTTTTTCGGTTTTTTAAAAAGAAAAAATACGCCTTAACGTCTTTCCAAATGCCACCTAAACCTTCATTAAGCCTTTTCCATTTCTATTACAGGAAAAATGATACATTCAATCATGTCTAGAATCGTTTTATACAATATATAATTCTGCATCATATATATTCAATTGTCAAAAATGTAAAAATATATGCATTCAATTCATTCGATAATATGTTTCATTCTTTCATAAAAGAATATAATTTATTAGCTAAAAATATATTTCAAAAAAAAAGTGGGATCAGCATAAATGATTGGCTGAGCATATAACGTTTTCATACTTGAATGCCAGCTCAGTACATCTGTAACACCTGTGCATTTTCTCTTATTTATATATTTGATTTAAATATATAAATAAGATATTTGAATTAAAATTTATGTATTTTTTGTGTTTTTAAGTTTTAGCCCATTTTTTTGTATGTTTTTAGGTCCATTTCAGTTTGTAATTTTTAATATTATTTGATTGCAATTTTTAATTAAAATTTTATTTATTTATTTATTTTAAATATATATATATATATATATATATTTATATTCATTGCCTACATAAATGCATTTTAATTAAATTTGAATGTTGATCATTTTTAGATACATAAGATATTAGATTAGATAAATATTATTAGGTGGGTGTGTGTGAATGTGCATGAGATTGTTTAAGCCCATGACGGGCCTTTGAGGGAACCAAGAGAGCCCATATGCATGTGGAAATCATGCACGTGAACAGTGCATGTAATTTCCTTATATGACATCTCTTCTCCTTTATATACTCACTGTTAATGAAAAAAAAAAATTAGGGTGTTCGGCTGTGTATCCTATTTGGCAGAGAGAGGATAGAGAGAGAGAGAGAGGTACTCTTCTTATTTTTTATTTTATTTATTTCTTCTAAATTATTGTTATTTATTAGTGATGTTAGATTTATGTTTAGGTTATTGAGTTTTTGTTTTTATTTTTATTTAAAGATAAAATTAGGGTTTTGATTTATTTTCATGGTCAAATATATTTTTATGTTAAGAGATTTTGAGTTTTTGATCAAATCAGAATTTTGATATATATGTGTTCATGTTTTTAGACTCTTTAGATTCTTATGATTTTATTAAAAAAAAAAACTAGGGTTTTGATATACTATTTATTATTATTAGATCTATATTAGGTGTTTGAATTTTTGAGTCTTCATAAACTTAGGGTTTTGATTTATTATTTATTTTAAAGATTAGATCTATGTTTAGATTTCTAAAATATAAGTTTTTAATAATATTAGGGTTATTATTTATGTGCATACTTAATAAGCTTTATTTAATTTTAGTTTTTACTAATTAATAGTTTATTTTTATAGAAAAAAAGGTATTTTTATATTATTTTATGATTTTTATTATTTTATTATTATTTTGAATTTCTGGATTTTTGTCTTTTCTGTTTTGTCTTTTCTGGTTTCGTCTTTTAGTGTCTGGTTTTATTGTAAATAAGTTTTTGATCTTTTTCTTAGGTTGTTGTGTATATGGATGAGTTTTGATTGTTGGGTATAAAAATTTAATCCTAAAAATTATGGATAGGTAACTAGGTCTTTGGCCTAGGCTTGAATTATAGGTTTTAATTAATAATTTGTTTGATTTATCTAGGTTATAATTTTTGTTGTGGGCTTCATTCTATGGACCTAGAGTCTATTTGAGGTGAGTAGGCCTATTGATTTATTTTATGTGAGTTTTTCTCTATATCGTTGAATTTCACGTGTTAATTATATTTGTATGATATTATGTGATATCTACGCATTTATATTATTATTATTTTGTATGATTTTGATATTTTACATATTGATGAAATTGCATTTCTTACTGAATAAAGTTGCATGATTTAATTTATTCGTCTTGTCATTTAAAATAGCATGAATTATGCTATTCATATTTCAAGAATTAACATAATACATTTTTGATGTTGATGTTTTTGAAATAACATTTGAATTAAAGATTTTCATTTCTAGACTTTTAGAAAAATCTAGGACTAGTGGAGACAACCTAGTCCTGGAGATTGTATCAAGATGCATATCATGACATATTTTCTGGAATAAATCCCCCCGTAGTATTTCACCTTTGGGGAGGAAGGTGTAGGACTCGAAGAGTCCGAAGATCGGTGAGGGGTGTGGTAAAGCATTCCTTACAGCGGCGGATTCCTTTGTTTGGAGTCTGCAGCAACCGGGGCATCCTGTGCTGGTGTTCTCGTAGTGATGGCAGCGGCGACCCATCAGCGTCTTCTAGATCCGACGTCTCCTCGAGGGAGCTTTTTGAGTGATTTAGTCGCTTGGGGCTTGGCACACCTGTTTTGGGGAACGGTTCTTCCGATTGAGAACTCTACCCGGTCATATCATTTAAGCTGCCTGATTTCTATGACGTGGACCAAGGATTGGGCCACGTGATTGCATTAAAATTATATTCTATTAAGCTCATGAATTTAATTTGATTTTTAAAAGAAAATTCTTATATTTTTTATGTATAAATATATATATATATATGATGATATTTTTTTTACTCTCATGATTTCTCTGATGTGGGCTAAGGATTGGGTCACGTGCGTATTAAAATATATTTTTTTAAAAAAAATTTCATGATTTTAAATTGATTTAATAAAATAAAAGATTTATTAAATAAAATTCTAATTTTCATAAAACTTTATTTTTATATATACTGTCACGTAAGGTAATTTGTCAGTGACTTATTCATTGAGTTAATCACTCACCCTATTTGATATGGGCTGGTTGTTTCATAACAAGGTATTGCGTATTCTGAGGATTAAGATGAAGTTTGGACTTTTCGCGTCTTTCAGAAATTGCTCCGAGGTAGCGGTTCGAGAGTAAATTATAGTTATGACTGACTATTTATGTTTGTTTAGTTTAGATGGCTCCCACACGGGTAGTTTGTTATGTATTTTTTTAGTATCTTGTCTCCGCAAAAAAACTCTGATATATTGTAAAGTTATTGATGATTTAAAACCATTGGTATTATTTATTTTATTATTATCGGTTTTATTATATTTATATTATATTGATATCATATAAAAAAAAAGGAGCTGCAAATTTTGGTCTTGTAATTCGATTAAATTTAGTAGCGACTCATTTACCGTCCGATAAACGGTTAGGTAAATGTGGGGCGTTACAACATCACAATGGTCAATGGGCAATATAACCTCAGGTGCGGTTATTCCCACCATCTCATTTACTAGTCTCACCACCTTCATAAACCCCACCTTCCATTTTCTTTTATATCAAACCCACCTTCACATAAATTGAGCTTAAAATTAACCCCAGCCCCACCACCCTCCCACTTTGAAATCAAAATCACTCCTCCCCTTCTCCTCTGTTTTTTTTTCCCATCTCCCAGTCCATTTCTTCCCCGCCATCGTGAGCACCCGTCGACAAGCCATGAGTGCATTCCGCCGTTCATCATGGATAAATGTTTGGGATTTTTCGAATTTCTTTTACATTAATTGGTTTTGGTGGGATTTATGAGTTTTATTGATTGATCTACATCTATTTTGGGTTGTCATAGAAAGCTAAAGTTTTAATAGGAAGTTATGGTATTTTTGGATAAATGTAAGATTTGGACTCAATTTTTTTTTTCTCTGCAAACTATGATTTTTGTTTGTTTACCTACAAATATTTACGTAGCTATGGTGGTACCGTGTTTTCACATTTATTGCTAATGCACCAAACTTCAATTATTTTGTTCAGACAATTGAACCTATCAAACATATTTGTCATGTTCTATATTTGAAACTCAATTCAAAACATTAAGCTAGTCAAACTTCCAATCTTTCAAACATGGTAAAATTTGTCCTCATCACTTCATCAGCCTCCTAAGGTGGTGAAGGACTAGAACAAGTTCCATGAAGTAGATATCCATATTGTTGTGTACCCCATAGTTGTTCTTAGTCTACTCTTCTGATATCATCAAGGTTACAAGACTAGAGAAAAATATGATTTTGGATAAAATAGTTTAAATAAATTCGATTTCTAGGAAATATAATTTACGTGCTTCTTAAGAAACATACCTTTTATAATTAAAGCTGTAACAAAAATTTTAATTAAACTTGATGTTGTAAAAGTGTTTGGATATACATTTGTGTTTTTTGGTTTTTTAAAAAGCAATAACACGCTTAAACGCGTGTTTCCAAACACCACCTAGCCTCATCAAACTCTTTTTTTCCATTTTAGTTACATGAAAAATGATATAGTCAATCTTGTGTGTAGGGATGCAATGGGTCGGGTTGGAGTTTGGTTTACCATTATCCAAACCCAACCCTCCTTCTCAATGTCAGTCTCGATACTCACCCCACCTCATCTCAGATTCTATAATTTGAAATTAATATTCACTTCATTACATTTTGGGTTTTATATCTTCAAATCCATATTCGTCATTGTTCGATCACTATATTAAATATAATAAAAGAATTATAAGGTGTAACATGGGGTGGGATGATAGGAAAATGACAATCCCACTGTCATCCCTATCTCATAAACTTAAAAAAATATTATTTAATAATATAATGTGGGGTGGAATGATTATCTATGGGGTGGGATTAAACACCCCCTTAAAATAATTTTGAACGCAAGGAAGTTTCACATTAGAATTGCTCTTATTCCGGACTTTTAGCTCAACTTAACTCAGTCAGACCGAATCGTGATGCATCCGCGCAAGTTGCATGACACACACAATGATGACATGTGTCAGTGTACAAGATAAATGATGTAACAAGATAAATGATGGAACATGATTAGGCGACAAATCCATTTAGTAGTAATCTTTTCTATTTTACAGTGTTACGTACAATGTTAACTACCTGCACAGACTATGATGGATATTTGAAACATATATTTATTTTTTATAAAAATATCCATTTTATTAGTTCATATACACTATTTTTAAATAAATAAAAACGGTGGATTAATTGCATAGGGAATTGAAAGCGGATTAATTAACTAACTCGGATTGGAGTAACATTTTCCTCTTCAATAAGTTGCGTGGAAAATATATGATTTGTAACGTTATTAGAGCATTTCAATGAATATGTTAGTTAACTAAGATGTTAGAGTATCATGTCAACACTTTATCACTCAACTAGACACTCATTTACTACATCTTTATTTAGTTGGTTGTTGTTACTTCAATGGACTAGCTAAATAACTAGTCAAAATAATAGTGGGCTCACCTCTCCACCCACTCAAACCTCGACACCTACAAAAATAATATTTTTTTGAATATTTTAAATGGTAGGGCCCACGTTTGGATGGTTAAAGCACTAGCCAAATTTAACAATTCCCTTAACATATGACAGGTGGGGCCCACATTTAACATGTCCTTAACACTTCCACTGGAGCACTATTTTTATATGTTTTCTAAAAATCTGATACTAACTAATGAATTAACATGTCCATTGGAGATACTCTTATGCGAGTTAGTAAAACTGATTCAGTAAGAATCTAAATATCAAAACTAATTCAAATAGAAACTCACCCCTCTCAATTTTTTAAGATTATTTATTTAAAATTTGTCTGTAAAAACAACTTTTTATAAATATAAAAATTATTTAATCGTGCAACTGCATGTTTTTCTTTTCCACGTGACATCCCCTTTAGGATCACAAACTCAAGAACAAAAGTGATAATTGGGTATAAGACAAAAGCCACTGCACACAAGCAGTGACTAGAAAGTCCAATATGTCATTGGAATTCTGTGGTCGCTTCCAAACCAGACATCACTCCCATGCAAATTAAAACAACCAATAAAATCTCTTCTCAGAAACTCAACATTTCATATACAGCCCCCCACCAACACTTCAAAACATTCACCAAGTGTGTGAGAGTGAGTGAGAGAGACATATGGATGAGTATGTGCTTTTGGTCCTCTTAATATGGACAATGTTGTTGCTAACTCTGCCTCTGTTGGTGCCTCCATTGCCGCCTCCGCCGCTTCTCCTCCTCGTTCCGGTCTTTATAATGGGCTTGTTTTTTGTCTTCGTCGCCTTCCCTTCGATTTTTCTTGGTAGATGAAGAGCTGAAGAGCTGGACTTTGATCTTCTTCGTTCATGCACTGTTCGATCGACAACCAAAAAGTAAAAGAAAGGTAGAGACTAACTTGGAAGTCCGTTTTTCAGTTAAAACAATTTTGAATATAGCTTTATAAGAAGCACATTTTTATTAGAATTCTGAAGAGTAAGAGTGTTGGTACACTCAGTTTTTTTTATAATTTAAATTATAGTTTTATATATCTTGTTATAGATTCAATAAAACATATATTTCGTTAGATAATGTATCCATTATCATCAGTGTATTATGATTAGTTATAGTATTTTTTTACAGAGCATATATTCATCATTGAAATATGTACTAACAATAAAAATCAAACCACATGAATACTATGTGTGAGACTAATAACAAGAGAGAGAGTGGTTCACGTATTGATGCAGGAATATTTTATTTTACGAAAATAGGTAGGGTTAATTTGTCTATGATGCTCCGAAATAAACTCATGAATTGAGGGTTTTACATATTTTATGGTTCTATAACAAGAATGAACGCCAAATTGAGTCTCTATCAGTGACTTTTTAACATTAGAAAATGAGGCATTAAATAAGCTTATACCAGTTGGTCATTCATGGTATTTCTTTTTAAACTTTAGATTGGAAAATTTTGACTAGAACTAAAGTTTTCCCAAGCACACTTGTCGAAGCACGATTTTCAAGACAGCTTTGAAAAGAATTTGTTGCTTACCTTAACCCATAGGATAATGTTACATACAATCTCATTTTTTATTTAACATAATATTACGTACACACTGATAATGTTTTTGTCAATTAACATAATTTTTTCCCAACTGATTATGGTTAAAATTGATTTTTTGACATTCAAAACACCCCAAACTTTTTACATTCTTTCCCGGCTCAAAAAACAGTGGTGGAAATAGAATGGAAGAAAGCTTGTATCATTGTATACTTATTTATAAGTTGGATGATAGAAGGGATCAAGGGAAAGAAAGACGTTTCACAAATTGAAAGCAGGTGATATCTTGGATTTTTTATATAAAGTTAACGTCATTTTATTAACATCAAAATTAAAAATTAAAAAAAAATCAGAAAGTGAAATAGAGTTAAAACAATGTTTTGAATTTATCAATAAAAAAAATAAAAAAAATCAATATTCATTTCTTTCGATCACTTGTTTTGATTTTTTAAACCCAGAGAGTGAAATAGAGTTAGGGCTCATTTAAAAACAGATTGCGAGAGCTTCTGGATTCATAAAAAGCTGTTTTTTTTAAAATCATTTTCAGACAAAAAAATTGAGAACAAAAGCTGTAGATAAATTTATATAAAAAAAGTTTAAAAATTAAGTTTTTCAAATACAGTTTGCTACTAAATCAATTTTAAATCTAATTTTTACCTTGAATTAGTATGTAATAATGCAATCAAACGCAACTTTAGTTTGCCTCGAGACAAGTGCACACTCCATGATTAGATATTTAGATTGATATCACACGCATGTAAGAGTATCTGAACAAAAAATAATGTGACAAAAAATATAAATTTGAAATAACAAAAACAACAAAATTAATCTAATATGGCGTATTAACTAAAGGAAAATGTTAGACAACGATTCAGTCGTCTAGTTTTTAACCATAAAAAGTGGTAAGTTAGATCTGAAAAACAGTGTTGAACTCGTTCGAGAATCTTCAGTTTTTTAAATATCAAATCCACCCACATACGAATCCAAACAGAAACTAAAAAAAACCTTCAAATTTTTTGATATTTTAAGACTGGATTTGCAGGACCAGTATCATCCAACTTGGTAATGAGAATCATTTCTCATCATTGTTCAGCATTTGCAGGACCAGTATACTGCTACTGTTGTTTGTTTTCTCTTTCACAAGTTGGGTCATTAATAATTCAACATTATTTTTTTCTTATTAGGTTCTCGAGTACTTGCATGTAAAACATTAGCCTCGCATGGGTTCCAGCTTTGTCGTTTGTCCTTGGTTGGTGCCATTTGTATACATGTAACATCAGGTTTGATTTGTCAACCTATTTTGAAATATTTTCATTGTCTACATTCACCCTATGGATGTGAATACAACATGGTGTTAATGACACAGTTCGTACTTGTCTTGATATTTATTTGGAATGGTATATATTTCATGTAAGAGAACACGAAATAATATTTATTAAAAAAATGAATTTAAACATATATTTTAACAAATTATATAAACATATTTATATAAAAATTAAAAATATTATATGCGTTATATCTAGCAAAACATACGTTGGGTCAGTGAAATGAGACTGCCCTGCTATGAATTGGAAAATAAAATCCAAGCCAATGGTTTTTGGAAAACAAAAATTAAATTAAATGGGCAGATTTACAATATTGCCTCCATGTAGCAGATAAGGAAAACTAAGCCCCCGTTTGAATGTCGGATAAGCCCCGGATAACTCCGGATAACCCGGATGACATTTGAGCCCCATTTGAAAAGCCCAGATAACTCCGGATAAAGTGTGCTAGAATAAACTGGTATAAAACGGTATATGGATTCCAATCAACCCCTAGAATAAAAGTTATCATAGGTTATTCCACCCAAAGAATAAGTGAGTCCACTGTCAAATCAACTGTCACCTCTTATAAATCACCTGTCAAATCAACTATCATTACTTTTTTACCTTTTATAAATTCTTATCCATACTTTATTCACATTTTATCCAAACAGCAAAACATTTATTCTTACGATTCTCAACGAGAATAATTCAAAACACAACCAAACACAAAATCACTTTATCCTTATTTATACTCACTTATACTTGGATAAATAAATACCCAAGAGAGTATGCATGCTAGCAAAGGAGCATAACTCCCGACTTAGTGCACAATACTACATGATGGATAAGTTTTTTTTCATCTTGACCAAATTTTTATTTTTGGAAGGTTAAAAATGGTGGATCTTTTGAGAGTTTTGGGAGGGAAGATGGGGGAAAATGTGAAAAAGAGAGGGATTTCGAAAGTTAGGATTAGGTTATAGGGGTGGGGGTAGGAAAGTCATTTTAGCTTATAGGATTAATAAATTAATCATGGTTTAAAAAGGGGTTAGAATGGCGACTAACGGTGAAGTGGTACATTTGCACGATTTATAGCTATAACATGGGTGTATTTGTAACGACGGAAATTTGAGGGGTATTTTCATAATAACGGGTTTTAAAAGGGTTATATATATTTTCATAATAAAGGCCCTATAGAGCTGGAATAATAATAATAATAATAAAATTGTTTCACAAATTTAATAGCTATGTTTTCTTATTGATCAACAGGCTGTAGTGAGTTTAGACCTTGGATCCTCAATAAGACAGTAACAGATCACTTTGGATCCCTATGAGATCCAAAAATCAAATTTAATTACCAAAAAAAATGCTATTACCTAACTCTTATTTTATTTATGAAATATAGGTTTCTTTAAACATGAGTTATAAACACAACATTTTTTTTTAATTTATGTTAAAAGATTTAAACATTAAAAAATAATAAAATATTTCAGTATATGTTTAAAGAGTAATGAAAAATACTAAAAGATCACAGAGGAGCGATGTGTGTTGAAATGCAAAACACCACAAAAGTATATGGAATGGAAAATCTATTTTTATTTAAAACAGAAATAACAAAGACAAATAAATAATAGAGGGTTGATGCATTCAGTTCTTTATATAGTCAATTTTGTTAACACCATGTAACTGACACGGCATATATTTAATTAAAAAAACATAAAAATATATAATTATTTCTTATCCGTATGTACTTAATTTTCATAAATAAAAGAATATATTTTTATAAATTAAATATGTGATTAGAAAAAATGAAATATCTTTGTAGCATGAAAAAGTGATTTGTAAAAGGATTATGCACAATATTTTTCATAAAATATAATTTAATTTTTATTTTTTACAAGGTTTGATACACTAAGCCCTTAAAATCACCATAAAATCACCTCCGAATCAAATTTATTTAAATGTTATTTATATTATATCTAACATACATTCTAATGTACCACCGCTCGAGTGGAGACAAAAATTTTCGCCTAGCCACCCACGTTAGAGCCAAAGACCAGCGCCAAACAGCAATGGGTCGTTTTCAGATAAGCCCCCAGGTTTTAGAAATTTTACCAAAGAACCCCTACACTTGTTATAAACAAGTCCCTCATATTTATAATTAGGTTCCTAACAAAAACGGCTAATTTTGTCTTTTCCTGAGCTTTCTGCAGATCCACCCCCATATTCTACCAGTTTCACAATTAAACCCTATCTGTGTTATAAACAGGTCCCTGATCCAAATTCCAAGATTTACAAACAGGTCCCTAATCTCAAAAGCATGATTTTTTGGACTTCAAATTTCATAAAACTTCTTTCAAATATTTTTCAGACCATTAAGATACCATAAAATTATAAAATATAAATATTTTAATCACATTAATAAATAAACTCATTAAGATATCCATAAAATTATAAAATATAAATATTTTAGTCATATTAATAAATACAAAAATTGTAAATAGAATCAGACCTATTTAAACTCATAAAATTATTAATGGATGTCTTGTTTTTAAATTTAAAACTTGTTCTGTTTCTTTCTTTTTTTAACTGATTTTGGATCTATATGTATCAATTTTTTTTAGATTTGAAAAAAGTATTTTTTTAGATTTTTTTTATGGCAGTGTTTGTTTTTATATATTTGTAATATATGATGAATTCCATAAATGTGGTTTTTTTGTCAAATAGGGTAAGTTTTCATCTCATATAATTATGATTTTGCTTTCATTTTTTCTATTTTTGATTCGTCACATAGTAATTTTAAATGTATAACAAATTTATTAGTTTATCGTGTTTATCTGTTTATTGTTATCTTGTTTAATATTTTATTTTGAATTTTTAACAATGATCGTTTGTTCCATTCGTTTTTATTTATTAAAAAAATTATATTTATTCAACTCTTTTTCTTGGTGTTGTTTAATTGTTATCTTGTTTAATATTTTATTTTAAATTGTTAACAATGACATTTTGTTCCATTCATTTTTATTTATTAAAAAAATTATATTTATTCAATTCTTTTTGTTAGTGTTGTTTGATTAAATGATTGACTCGTTTACATGTAATCTTGTTGGATGAAGGTTTAATTTTAATCCAATGTTCTTATAATAGCTCACAATTTTTTGGACCGACAATATTCCTCATATTCTTATCAAATTACTGATATTTTTTATGTTGAGAAGTTAATACTACTTATTCATGTTTGTTATTACGCGCATTGCGCGTGCCCTTGATTACGCATAACTATCAATAATTTATGCTGCTCAAGTTAACTCATACTTAACTCAAATAATATGCAGATGTACATACTTTTAACAACATGACATGTCAATATATTTTCAAGAATTATACCTGCCTGTATAATTGCATAGAAATAATATTTCACTTACATAAATCACACTTTATTCCATTAACCCACACTAACTCAGTTTCTGTACTTTCATTCTTTTTTTATCAAACTATTTATGTTTAAATAATGTTTTGCTACAATAAAACGTAACTAACTTTGTTGTGAATTCCATAGTAAAATACTTTATATACTATTCATTTTTAGATTACCAAACTATTAGACATTAATTTATTTTAGAATTTACAATTCATCTATCTGTACATCACACAAGCTATCACATTTATTTCTTCGAATTTTACATGCATATATCCATGTCTATAATCTTCACAAATTATTTGCCTTGAATGTCGCTACCAAAATTTACATACAGGTGTACACACTGTTGTAAAAATAGTATATCAATATTTTTTTTAAGAACTCCAACCTATGAAGCATCCTTTTATCTTAAAGTTCGAATCCGTTAATGTTTTACAGGTATGTCAAACATCAAATTTCTCTTCCAAAATATTTAAGTTTAAAAAATATTTTGCTACAACAAAGCATCATTGATTTTGTTAAGAATTTCATAGTACAATACTTTACATATTATTCATATTTAGATATTCATAACTAAACTTTCAAACATTACTTTTTTAAAATTTCTAGCTCATGTCCTCAGAACAATGTGAAAAGTCATATTTTTACTCTTTCTACATACACTATTATATGCTTAAAATCTTCAAAAATTATTTAACTTCTTTGTTACCACTAAATTTATAATACAAAAGTTCCATAATTCAGTCCTTCATACATTATTCACTTATTCAGTTATGTTTAAAATTAAATTATAGAGTACAAAATAAAACTTTAAACATTTAGCTTACTTACTACATGTCACACTGCTTTAAGTTCTATTGTCTAATCAAAGTTGTATTCTTTTGTCAGAAAAATAGGAGTCAAACAAAGAGAGCATCGAACAAGAAGAAGAAAGTGTTGCTTCTATCCATGTGTGTTTTGGAAAAACTACAAATACTCTTATCTCTTTGCTGCTAATAGAACACTTTTATCTTAATACACTACATCACATACATCATATCAGATACACAACTGCAATCATTTATCTTTAAGAATAGCTTCATACTAAGAGCAATTTAGTTTTATATATAATACAGAATATAGATTTCAAAATCTAAAAAAGCATATTAAAAATAACAATACTATAAAGATTTATATTAAAAATGTATTTTTATATACAAATATTATCTATACTACCTATAAAAGTACCAATCCTTGAAAAACTTTCATTGGACATGTTTACCCTTATCAATTCATGATAATCCATTCATATCCCAAATGATATTTCATCATACAGATTTACCCTTTCAAATTATTCTTATTTACTATTTAACATTCTTCACAATCAATTACATGATATCGAATTTTTTTTAATAAATTCAATTTCATTTTATATAATTATATAATATATCTACATATATTGTATTGTAGCCGTTAGAAAATCCTTATATATAATAGAAGCCCTATGTTTGTAAGTATAAATAAAAAAATATACAAATATGGAAGGGAGATAAAATTCAGCCAAAAATTAATTTATACCCTTTCAGTTACATGTTGTTTACCCTCAACAATTCATGAAAATCTATTCCTATCGAAAATTATTTTTTATCAAACATATTTACCCTTTCAAATTATTCCTATCTAAATTTTAAAAAAATCGTAATATTACATGCACATTTTTGTTTACCCTTAACAATTCATGAAAATCTATTCGTATCGAAAATTATGTTTATTCAGACATATTTACCCTTTCAAATTATACCAATCTAAATTATAAAAAAACCGTAATATATGTTATATTACATGCAAATTTTTATTTTTATATATTGTTTAGAGATTTAATAAATAATGACAATCTATCAAATTATAAATTGTACCGTGAAGTTTATGTTTAAATCAATGTATCTAAATTATTACAAAATCCTAATATATATTATATTACATGCCCATGTTACCATATTAACCTATATATATTAAATTTCATTAATAAAATTATATAAAAATTATTAACTTTTTATATACTATAGTATATATTTTTTTTGAAAATTAGTATATAATGATAATGTACATTGTTGAAAAGTCGCACTAAGTAAGTCTGATCAAAAATTATTTTTGATCAGACATATTTACCCTTTTAAATTATTCATATCTAAATTATAAAAAATCCTAATATATGTTATATTACATGCACATTTTTATTCTTATATAGTTTTTAGTTCTGTTTTTTTTCTTCTTAAAATGACATGGAAAACCAATCCACCAAAAAAACCTCTAGAATTGACAACTATAGCTCAGATAATTTCCGCCATTTTGTCTGTATTTTTTTATCAGACATATTTACCCTTTTCAAATTATTCCAATCTAAATTATAAAAAAACCGTAATATATGTTATATTACATGCACATTTTTATTCTTATATATTTTTGAGAGATTTAATTAATAATGACAATCTATCAAATTATAAATTGTATCGTGAAGTTTATGTTTAAATCAATGTATCTAAATTATTATAAAATCCTAATATATATTATATTACATGCAAATGTTACCATATTAACCTATATATATTAAATTGATTTTATAGACTGCTATTCGCATCCGCACTCCGGATCTTCAAATATTATATATTTTTAGTTTTCCAAACATGAATTTGGATCGGATTCAATTAATTGACAGACTCTTTCACTATGTATATAAATTTAATATGCATTTAAAAAATTGTATATTATTCACAATATATATATACACTAGCTATAAAAGTATCAATACATGAAAAACATTCATTGGACATGTTTACCGTTACCAATCCATGAAAAATCATTCATATCCCAAATGATATTTCATCATACATACTTATCCTTTCAAATTATTCTTATTTACCATTTAACATTCTTCACAATCAATTACATGGTATCATAATTTTTTTAATAAATTCAATTTCATTTTATATAATTATATAATATATCTACATATATTATATTATATACATATATAAATTAATATGCATTTTTAATTAAATAATGATTTATGATCATAAGGATTAGTTAGGCATTTTGGTGGACTTTGATAGGAGTTGTTAATATGGATCTGGGGATGCAGTTGCAAATATTACAAGTATGAAGTTGTCCAGGGAGGGACCTATGTGAAAATAAAATTTCTGTCTGAACGTATCTGTAATTATGCCGTACACGATCTTATTATGTAACCGACGTAATTGGAAGGGAATGTAACAGCAAATCAACCCCTTGGAATTGGAAGGGAATGTAACAGCAAAACAACCCCTTTAACCCTAACACAACCCCTATTATCCTCGAATCCGAATTTAGGGATCTTGAGGCTATTGTCAATCTCAATCTTGGTATGTTCCTCATTTTTTTTAGTTTTGGTAATCTTGGGATTTTAGATTTTATTGTTTCAAGTGAATATGAAAAAAAATTTCTTATATGTTTGGGATGATCTTGGATTACTTTTTATTTAATGGGATTTGGATAGTTAGATGATTATAAAAAAAAATGGAGAAAGGGAAAAAGAGTTTCTTTATAATGATGATATATGGGGTTTGAGTTTTGTTTGGTCGGTGGGTTTCCGGCCGGTGAGACTCCGGCCGCCGGAGGGCCCGGTGGTGGGTCCCAACATAGAGGGTGGGGGAATGTGATAGTGATGACCTTAGAGTTTTGTTGGTTGTGGGTAGAAGAGGTTGGAGGAAGAAGAAGAAGAAGTTGGATTTTTTTTTGGGGTTTTGGATCCCGAATTTCTGGACAGTGGGCTTGGCCCAACCCGACTGGCCCATGATCCAATGGGTTATTTGAAAGGCCCATTGTTCAGTATAACTTATTGGAATAAATGTGTTATGAATAATTATTTAAATTTTTATTTATTTATTATAATTATTATTTTATTTCAGACAATTCTTAATCGGATTAGACCGGTATTATGTCACAAGTGCGCCTGTTAGAGGTGAGTAAATTCTTACATATCTTTTCTATTTTTATATTATGTATATGTATAATTATTTGTTATAGGTATAATTAGACTTCATTTATTCATTCTCTGTCATATTTTTCTTTGTATGTAATTTTTATGGGATTCTCACATTGTTATGTATGAGAAAAAAAATTGTGTTATTCAACTCTGTATTTTTTTTTAATAATGTTCTGTTATGTTTTTTTCTGTTATAGGTTCATATATTTAATAATTTTTTTTTCACTTCTTCATTCACTTCATTATTTCTTTCTCTATTGCTGCTAAAGTGAAACAAGACACATCATAGTGAGAGATGTTCTTAACCAGGAATTAAATATTAATATATCCAAAACCTTTAACCCTGATGATTTACAACAACATTCCAATGTTGTACTATAGTATTAAGTTTTCATTTACATTCGTCTATTGGAAGGTTATCATGTTATGAAATTTTTTTTACCCTTCTTAATCAATGTTTGCAATTGCTGTGTATTTCATGCAGACACTATAGCTTTTGTGTTAAATGTGAGGACTACATATAGAATGGGAAAAGATAAGGAACGTTCACCAACAAGAGTTTGAGATATTATCATTAAAGATATAAAATAGAATCATATGAAACTTCATCTTATTATCATGTAACATATGTATACAACAAGTAAGTAATGTTTTTATTTCATTGGTACCAACATGTCAGAATCAATTAAACTCAGATTGGGGGTGACCTCGCTGACAATGAAAGAAAAGAATTAGAGGAATTGATAGCAGACAATCCTATAATAGCAATTTCAAGAGCAAAGTTTATCATGTCCGATGGAAATACACTCTACCTTGCCTTACACTTAACTATGTTTAATGACAGACATACCTACTCATTATGTTTATAAATTACCTTAGAAGATAAATGAATATAAGCTTCATAACGGAAGCTATACAATAAAACTTCTCAATATTTAAATGATTAAACTGAATTAGATCTTAATTACATGCAAAAACATTATATGGCATCTCAATAATAAACTATAAAAAAAATATCCAGACTTGTAATAATCTAAAGTTCAATCTAAATTTTGGGCTTATCATGTTTACATATTTATATAATTAAATATCCTGTTTTTTAAATTATCAACAAAAAAATTCATGTGCAACGCACATGTGCCTCAACTATTTATTTAAACGTGCGTATGCGCAAACAAATACACTAGTTTTTTCTATAATAATGCGGAACAGCACCTCGTCGCCCAGTCGATCAACTCGATCAGACAAATGACCTGGGCTTTTGCAGATAGACCCCCATATTTAATGAGTTTCACAAATCATCCCCCATATATTATAAATAGGTATCCAATATTTATAACCAGGTCCTCGATAAAAACGGCTACTTTTTGTTTTTTTTACCTGGTCCTTTTTCAGATCCACCCACATATTCTACCAGTTTCTCAATTAGACCCTATCTATATTGCAAACAGGTCCCTGATTCAGTTTTCAAAATTTATAAATAGATCCTTAATCTCGACTTTCCGGACTTCAAATTTCGCCGAACCGGTCTGTTAGTAATTGTGTCATTCAGTGGGGGTAAATAATTATTTCACCAATTTTGATTAATTTTGTCATTCACTATGGACAAATAAGTGGGTAACGTGTAATAGGTTAATTTTTTATTTTCCAGAATTCTGATGGGAAGATTAATTTGTTGTTTTTCCTTCTTAATCAGTTACACTGTGTTTTCAATTAAATGTTAGGAATAGCCCCGTCGATAGTTTTTTTTTTTTTTGCCTTTTTAATTTTTAAAAAAGTAAATCTCATTTACTAAAACATTATATATTTTTCGTCTACAATTACTAACAGACCGGGTTGGGAGTAATTTAATTTCATATATAATATAGATTTAAAATTCTAAAAATAATATATTAAAAATAGCAATACTATAAAGATTTATATTAAAAATATACTTTTATATATAAAATATAATTTGTTAAAACGCGCGTTAGCGCGCAAATGTACAATTTTTTTCAAGGATATGTTATCATAATATTATTAGTTTTAAACTTTTTTTTTCCATATGCATAACACTTTTTATCTTATAAGATATGTCGATGAAACTCACCAAAATAGTCTACAATCAGCGTGTTTATATGTATTTTTTCAAACAAATTTTCTGTAATATACATTCATATACGGTATATGTAAATTGTGCTTTATTTTCTCATCGAATACAATCCATTTTATTTATCAAATATCTTTTAGTAAGAGATATTAAGTCTAACAGATATAGTGTTTTTGTTCTATTTGAATTTAATATTCACTCAAGTTTTTCAATATATATAAAATATGATCAATAATACGCGTGTATGCGCGTACAATAGGCTAATATATATTTATACAATATAAATGCATATGACATCAAATATAAAACACATAGACATATTTTCACGCCAGATGTATCCAATTTTTTTTCATTAAATATAATTAAAATATACAATCTAATATAAACTTCTTATATACTATGATGATTATTGATCCCAAAGCCTACACAATTTAATTATAATACACATGAACCCATGCAATCCCCACTTGCATTGGATGGTGTGGGCGACAGCCAATGCACAGATAAAAAGGGTCAACAATCCACCTGATAATTTAATAATAGTAATAATAATAATAAATTTTATATTAATCCGTACAACTTTCCAGCAATTGATAGGTATTGTAATTCTAAATTCAGTCATTCAGTGTTTGTGGTCTCCTCTTCAACAGTCGAGGAGAATCATCTGCAACTTTTTGTCAGGTTTTTGGGGCCCTATATATGCTTTTGTCACCTGTGGGATTAAAGAAATTTTTTTTGGTACATGGTCCCTTACATAAAATCGATTACATACAATGGATCTCATAATATTATTAGTATTAAAAAGAGGTTATTCCAAATAATATTATCAGTATTAAAAAGAGGTTATTCCGAATGTGAAGCATAATAAACTCATGGAACCAGCTAGCCCAAAGGACTAGGACTCTATATGGTACGAGAGATGTCCCATATCACTGAGGTGATAGTTTAAAGTCATGGTTTGAGATACGACTTAAATTATTTTGAAATAAATAATTATTTAATATACATAATTATATTAATAAAATAAAACGTCCATTGTCTGATTCTTGTGTTTTGAGTTATTAATGATTAAAAATGTCTTTTATAATGAATTATTTGTTACATGGTTAACTGTGAAAATTGTGAAAATGAATAAAATGTAGATAATGATTTATAAAATATGAAAAATTATTTGAGATGTGGATCATTTAACTCATAAGAGATAATAACAGTTGATTTGACATATGAGTTTCATGTTTTAAAGATTTCAAATACATTAAAAATAAACAACATTGTTTTTGGAGCACTACTGATACAAATCATAATTCAACCGCTTAATTTCAATCTCTACCATATCTTAAAACATGTTGTTTTCAACCAATATAAAAAATATTTTAAACAAATAAGTAAGAACAATGTTAAATTAACAAAAAATATATAACATTAAATAATAACATTTTAAAATTTACTATTTAGATCCAAGCTAAACATATTTAATATTGGCTTGATTTTAAACATCTCGACAATAGATTTCCAGCTGCATTGATCTCACAAGAATTGAATTTACATAATAAAAAGTATAATTAATTTTAAAAAAATTTATAAATGAAATTCCAAATTTGATAACGAAAATGAGCCCTTTATTTGAAGTAAGGTTGGAGATCCAATGATGCTCAATATGTTCTTAGAGCATTTCGATTGGATTCTCTCAATCTAAAATAGAAATTCCAAACATATTAAAATATATATTGTTAGGGTACTACATCAAATATAAACTTCAACCCATCATTCCTAATCTATCTTAATATAATATTTATCGCCCAGAACTTAATTTGTAAAATTTCTCTCATTTTTTCTATAAAACAATAAGCCACAATAAAAAATCTTCAATATATATTACTGTATTAATTTAATGAATATCAATATTAATGGACAATGTACAAATGTTAATCTAAATGTTTTTAAAATAAATATTTTTACATATGTTAAATTTGTTCAATATTGATCTCGATTTAAACATCTTGATGATATATTCCCTGAGTTTACTAATTTTTTGGTATTAGATTTATGTTATCACATTTATAAATTTATAAAATTATATTATTATTATTATTATTATTACGAGGGGGTCCACCATACCTAGATAGCCTTACTACTGAACTTAGTAAGCTACTCTAGCCTATGTCTCTTCAAAGTTCAAACCCACAAAAATACTTTTTATTTTATTTTTTTAATTTCATGGAAAGATTCTCGAGACCTGATGAGCCCTGATCTCATCTCATCTCTGTTAGATTTTAAAATTGTTCTCACCAACCTGGCAACCTATATCTTAACTTGGTTTCTAAAAGTTCATACAAATCTTCAAATTATTGTCAAAAACAAATGACCACCGATACACACAATGTTTATTATAGTCCAGCGTGCAGTCCCATATACCATTGTACATGTTCAACTTATATATTTTTTTTCGTTAAATAAAATGTATATTTCATTGAAATTTTTTACATTTTAATTTATTACATAGAGCCATATCATTTGATAATATTTTATTTTTTAAAAAATACATATATTGTTATACATAATATACTATTAAAAAAATCAAAACATGCAAATGACACACAGGGACTGTTAACCAGTTTGTATTTAACATTTTTCAAAATGTATACATCATTTTCAATCGAGTGGTTTTCATGAGTAGCAAAAATAGGAAATGCTCAGGTAATCTTTTTGGGGACTTATATACGAGACCGGATCTGGTCAGTGCCGACCTTAGGTCAGTTTGGTCAGTAAGAACTGCACCACGTGCAAATCGAACTGCATTACTTATAAATCGAACTACACAACTAATTGTTGGGTATATTTTTTACTCTCTTATTGGATTCAATCAACTATTGGAGAAAATATGAATTCCTAAGTATCATCAGTATCCAATAAGAAGTGAAATATATACCCAACATTGATTGTGCAGTTCAATTTATAGATGATGCAGTTCGATTTGAACGTGGTGCAGTTCGGTACTGACCGAACTGACCGAGCTCGATACTGACCGAATCCGATCCCCTTATATACCCACACCAATAGATTATAACCCCACACCAAATAAAATATTAAAAATTTTGTTTTTTCTTTTCTTTTGAAGCAAAGAAATCCAACATACCCCACCCCACAACCTCCTCGTCAAGAAGAAGACCCACTTCCACATATCCTCCACGGCTCCGCCTCCACTTCCTACGGCTCCGCCCCCCTTTGTGACTCCCTCACCACTGCCGCTCTCCTCTCCTTCACCTCCGCCGCCCTCCTCCTCATAGAATAGATTGGATGTGTAAATGAGAGAACATGCATACATATTCCGATTCCAAACATCCATCCCTTCCGAGCTCCCCAAACCACCACCAAACCCCAACAGAAACCTTAAAAACCCTAACTTTCTAACCCTCCAAACCCTCACTCCAAACATCTATTCCCTCCTCCTCTCCCCTCCTCCTCATCCTTCCACGTCGGCCTCCACTTCCGCCAAAGCTACTCCACCTCGAGGCCCTTGGCGTCGACACCGATAAAGCCCTCTCCTTGAACCCCGACCTTCGCTCCACCCCTCTCGGCTCCATCCCTCCGTCCGATGGCGCCGTTGAGGAGGTCACCGTCGCGTCCTGGCCGAGCTCTGTCTGGCGATCACCGTCGTTGAAGAACAATCGCAGGGGAGAAGAAAAGAGAGAGAGAGAGTGTAAAATGGATGGGGTGGGATTCACTGTGAGGTTTTACATTTATATCCATGAGTGGGTTTAGTGATCGACAAAAATGATTGGGGTCAATCAGATAACGGGGTGAGTTTCTAATTAAGTGGTGTGGGTGTACCCGCCCCCAATCGTTTTGCTATAATCCAACATACATTATGATATGAAATACAATGCAATTGAATGGAAAAAAATAGAACCAGTAACAAAATTTAGGACACTACTGCACTCACTCTATTTGAGTCTGGTTTATATTTATTTCAGTATTCATGCAGTATTATGATATTTTAATTTTATAAAAAAAATACAAAAAGATATGAATTTTATTCTATTTAACGTATAATTCATTTTTTATAAAATGATTATTCTAACAAATAAATATATTATAATTTAAAAGATAACACAGCAGATTGCATATGATACTTCTCCAAATTTCATTTACACACCCAAATAAGAGGGGAAATAAATGAGGGTCCCTGTGGTCATCGTAAATTATTTTTAGGTTCATAAAATTTTTAAGTTGTTTTCAATTTTCTGGGGCCGTGAAACATTATTTTTTAGAGCTCTAGAACAAGATGTTTATTGTGTTTGTCAAAAATATCAAAAATACTCTAATTTATTTTTTTTAACACTCTTCAATATATTGTTAAGTATCTCTAATACACTATTAATGTTTTCTAGTACCTTGTTAACCTTCGTAAAATGTGGATCATTTTTTATATAGACTAACGACATAAATTTCAAATTATCTAAAAATATTTTTTACCCCTTCTACATTGAAAACTTTCAGCAACTTAAAAATAATTCACAGACGATCACGTGGTCCTTTTAATTAATTTCCCAAAAAATATAAAAACTCAGTCATCAACAACAACCGTCCATTTCGCAAAACAGACGGCAATCGGACCATTAAAACTCATCTGCATGTGCACAGCGCCTCGGGATTCGCGCTCCGTCCTACGTGGAGGCGGAGCCGGAAGGAGAGAAAACGAGGGAGAGGAGGACGGCCATGATCAACAGAGGGATGAGGAGGAGCAGAAAAGGCGGCGGAGGTAGCGGCGGCACCACGAGCGGGAGGAGGAGGAGAGCCGCCGCCAGAGTCACCAGCATCAGCGCCGTCGCCGCCCCAAAATAACTTACCATCGCTTCTTTTGTGGGCTTTTTAATATCATGTGATGGTGAATTGGTGGTGGTGGTGGTTGCTGAGCAAGCAATCCCCTCGGTCAATGAATTCTTTTTTTTTTTTTTTTTTTAACGTTGAGTGGGATGTGAATGTTTATAGCTCATGGTTTAGGATTTGGTCATGATTTTCCTATTTATTTTAAATAGGGCTTGCACCAGGACAAATTGACAAATTGGGTCGGGTTGGAATATAATTTAACAATAATGATTCACAGATCCATTATATAGGTTCGATGTAAATCCAATGAAATAGCACATGTGATAATATCGATTATGTCTTTGAAGTCAATTTGGGTAACACCCCCACGTAATTATGGAGCGGTTATGAACTGTGACGAATTGAGTCGGGTTGGAATATAACTTAAACT
The DNA here is from genome assembly GCA_030737845.1 of Acorus calamus. Lineage (NCBI taxonomy): Eukaryota > Viridiplantae > Streptophyta > Magnoliopsida > Acorales > Acoraceae > Acorus > Acorus calamus. The sequence goes on along the minus strand of CM060873.1, from coordinate 20,672,740 downwards.
CAACTCTACTGGTCCAGATCCCTTGCTGTGCTTTCTTTGTAGTGATTTTGCTGTGTTTTTTTTATTATCAAAGTATGTCATGTAATTAGGAGTGGTAAACGAGCCGAACGAGTCGAGCTTTGACATGTTCAAGTTCGGCTTATTTATAAACGAATCAAGCCAAGTCGAGCCGAGCTGAGCTCACGAGCCTATCTTTCTTCTTCATTTTAGGTTTTTAGGGGTTGAAAATAAAATTTTAGCTTAAATGAGCCAAGTTCATTAGCTTAAACGAGCATAACTTTGTATTGATTTAATGTTCTGATTTTACAAAAATGTTAAGTTAAACTTTCGATTAAGTTTTTTATAATAAAAAATAATCAAGTTTGAATACAAAATGAAGTTAGATCCAGGTTCCGATCATGACCGAACTTTAAAAATTATTTAAACTCATTCATTTGTCTAATTGAACAAGCTTGAATGAGCTCAAAGTGAGCCGCAGTCTTAGCAACTTAATTCATTTACCGGCCCTATGCGTAGCATCTAACAAAATGGACGGTTAAAAGTCACTCTGGTTTGTATGGTGGGCTCCATTGTTTTTCTCTTTCATTTCACACAAGTTACATTTGTTTTTTTTTGAACCCCCGCCCCCTGAATTTTTCTTCTTCTTTGCTATAGGTGGAATTTTTATTTTATTTGTTTCGTGTTGGTCCCAAAGGAGGTTAGAATATAATCAAATAAATTCTTATGGTTTCACACCTCCTCAATTTTTGAACAAAAACTAGTAACCTTTTTTTACGTCGTGCCAATGTTTACAACTGAGTTACATCACGATTCTCAATAAAATCAAACTACACCAATAATATATTCCAAGTTAAAACAACATACTACACCAATAATATATTCCAAGTTAAAACAACATTGTAGAGACATAGTACAAAATTTCAACCTAAAATTAGGACGGGTTTAAATTGGAGTTTTTGTGTTCAAGATCAACTCAATCCTAAACCCGAGCAACCCAAACCTAATTTGTGTTGGGTTTGGGTTGAGAGTTCGTTCGGGTAACCCAAATATGAAATTTTCATATTTAAGTAAAATGTTACAAGTAAAAAATTATATTTTTTTAATGTGTATGATAAAATTTGAATTGTACAATTCATTTTTACTTGGAATTTTTCACTTCTATAATTTCCATATTTTTATTATGTGAATAAACATATTCCTCATTTCATAATTTTTTTTATTTCTGTTATGCAGATAATTGATTTTAGTAAAATTTTAATTGTATAAAATAATATATTTTTCAACTTAGATTTGAACCCAACTCCACCTGAATCAAATCCGAACCGAGACAAAACCTGACGGGTTGGGTTCAGCTTCTCAAACCCGAATGTTGGGTTGAGTACTTGAGTTGGGTTTATCAAACCTAATGTTTAGCTCCAACCCGACCCAACCCATCAGAGTTACACCCCTTATAAATTAACATAATACAAGAGAATAATTGTGCATTTTTTATATATTATTAAACATATGTAAATATCCCAAATGATTTCATAAAGTTTAGAAATATCTAATAAAATAATTTATAATAAATATTTTTAATGTTTTACAATTTAACCTTTAATGGTGTATTTAGGTATATAAAAAACAACTTCATGCACAAATAAATAAACAATTTATTATTTATTAATGTTATTTATTTTGGGTGTCAAACAATTACGGGGTGTTAAAAAAATTTATTTGTTGTGTTAAATTTTTTTTATGGGGTAGAGGCATGGATCCTCGTGTGTGAATTGAAGGAGAAAAAAAATGGGGTCCACCATACAAACAAAACTCACTTCTAACGGTTAATTTAATTTGGTTATATGATACGTGGCTATTATGTGAAAAAACACAGCAAGATCACAGCAGACAGAGCATAGCAGGCGATCCCTACCCGATCATCAAACTCATTGTTTAACAATTTGATGAGTGGAGAGGATAATTTATCTAGTTTAATATAAAAATAATTGAAATAAAATGTGGACATTTATTTTATTTTTAAAATAAAAATAATTATTTTTTATTTCATCTAAAGATTAAAATAACATTTATCTTTATTTTTTGTTCCAATTTTGACAAATGAGAATAATGACAAAGTTAATTGATATAATTTTTATTTAAAATTAGAATAACTTATCATCAAAACTTTAACATCTTGTTAAACTAGGCTGAAGGGTTAGTTTGTTATTGGATTAATATTTTAATGATAAACTGTCCTAATTTTAGGGGATAAATAATCCATCAGTTTTGTTCATATTCATATTTGTAAAAAAAAAGATAAAATGTTATGATAAATGTTATTTAAGTCTTTAGGTGAAATAAAAAATTCACATTTTCATTTTAGAATCATGATAATTGTTTACATTTTATTTGTATTATTTTTTTATATCAAATGTGATAAGTTGTTCTTACTCACGTATCCTTACAATTATCTTTTGTTCCATCACTTATTCTTTTACCAAACTAGTTCAAATTAAATAATTCAATTTGTGTTTGATTAAGAATGAGAGGTTTTAGACATACATATCACACGTGTGAGATAATAAGATTAAAATGAGCTAGTAGAGAAAGAATATTAAAGTAAAAATTTAAAATGATAAAGTTTATGAATAAAATAAATTATAAAATTAAAATTCCTGTGAACTTAATCCAGTTGCTACATGGCGTCAGTTATATGACTTCTTTTTTTTTTTTTTGAAAAAAAAATGCATTAAAAAATCTTATAAGAACAGTCGACACCTGTCCCCAACAAAAAAAAAAAAAAAAAAACTTTTAATGACCCTAACGAGGACCTGCCGTTAACATCAAAACACCTCAATGAAACTCATTTTCAGATTTTCCCACTTTTTCTCTTTTCCCTCCCAACCTCTTTCACCTTGGTGTTAAAAAAAAGCATAGCGAGATCTGTTTTTTTCTTCCTTCTCTAGTTTCCTTCTTTTCTTTCCTCTCCCCCTCTTCTTTTTCTCTTTCTACATTATTTAAGATCTACATCTTTTTTAAATATTTATATTAGGGTTTATTTTATATTTATTACAAATATATTTTGTGTCCCTTGTAGGGTTTTAAAATTTGTTGATGAGGGCATTTGTATATTTCTTGTAGGATTTCTATTTTAAGCAATTTGTATTTTTTTATACATAGATTGTATTATAAAACTCTATCTGAAAGGTAAAATCATCATTTATAGAAAAAATTTCACATTTTTAACACATTATAAGGGTTTTGGTAAACTATATTTTCAACTAAGGTTAACTAGACAGAATATTTGCATTTCTACTTATACTTTAATTCTTGTTTATGTCTTCGTTGCTTCTACATTAAGAATGAATATTGATCAACTTGTAAGGACGTGGTTTAGATGTCATTAATTTGTGAAGAGCACATTGTTAAACTTGGTCAAAATTCCCATAATCGCAATTTTCAGACATGGTTTATGGAGGCTTCTTTTAATGCATTTAGATGTGTTTATGTTTTTTAATAAAGCGAAAAGCACAAATGTATTAGCAAACGTCTCCTAGAAAGCAGGTTTAATTAAAACGTTATTTACAATTTTTCGTAAAAGAAATTTGTTTTAAAAAAAACGTAGAAAATGAGTTTTCTGTTAATCGAGTTTATTTAAGTCACTTTATTTAAAATTTTATTTTTCAAACGTGTTTTCATTTGCTTGCCAAGAAGGGAATAAGACCTTGTTAAGACCTTAAGTCGTGGTAAAAGAGATTGTGATTCGTTTCAGAAGATAAAACCTTGAAGATAAATAAACATATGCATTGGGATTGATAATCTTTGTTTGCAGCAATTATAGGATGTCATGTTCACAGTACAAAAACGTTTTAATTGGGTATGAGCAAAATTTATTAAATATAACCATAAAGTAAGGGCTTCATACAAAATGATTTTTTTGTCAATAATGTGACAATTTGTTAGTGGTTGACACATGATTCAGCACAGAGGATTCGATCTATTTGATGAAGGTTTATGATATTTATGTATCATGTGGTTTACATGTTGGACTCGATCAAAACATATAATTCGAACTAATTAGTCATATGATGCATTTATTTTTTCTTGCATGATGTTATATATGCATGGGAGAGCTGAGATATTCAGTGACAAGCTTAGTGGTGCACTATGTAGATGTGTACACCATCTTTAATATGTGTATGTAATACACAATCTCATAAATGGTGATGTGCTCGTCTATGTGGCAATGTGGCGCTCCACCGGACTGGCACAAGCTAAGAGACTTTATTATGGTAGAGAAAGCTATTAGAAAATAAGGAATATAATTGAATAAGACCAAATTTTAAAGATATGATCGAATTGGTTGTTGAGATTTGTACCTTATAATATATGGCTCTATAAATAGCATCTAATGCAATCTCTTTGTCATGAGAAAGATTATATCTCAAAAATGTATATTCTTGTGCTTTTATGTTCCTCTTCTTTTTTTATCATCTTTTTGGAAGAAGATCTTTTTATTATCTTCTATGGTTTTATTTTAGTTTTTAACAGGTGAAACATTTTAATATATGTTTGTGTGTAAACTAATAAGAACAAATCTACCTCTTTCACATAATATTGTTCGTCATTGATGTCAACCTTGATTTCTCAAGCTTTTCCTTGTGCATAAGAGTTGTTAATCGTGAGCCCCAAAAAGATATTTAAAAATATAAATATTTATTAATTTTGTCATTAAAAACCTTTGTCAACTAGAAACAATTTGATAACTTTAATTCAAATTTCTTTTTACATATATAAAATTTCAATTCAGATAAATCATGGAGAAAATAAAGCTCACAAATCCAAATAAAACTAAAAAAACCTTTACCTGGTCTGTCAAAAAATAACCACCACGCCGAATGATTAGCACGGTGCATGTCCTGGCAGGAGGCCCTTTAGACTTATAAAACAATGTCTTTTAGAGCAACTCATTATCCTAAATTTAAATCTAAGTAAAAATTATTTAAAAAGTTCTTCAACTATTTACCCATATTTATATCAAATCAAGCTTTTATTTAAATTTTTACCTAAATTAAGAGAGACTTAAATCTTTACGCAAAAACGGCTCTTTTTTCCTTTATCTGCACATTTTCTTCCAACGCTTTTTTTCTTCAATTCTAACTTCAACTTCCAATAAATTAGATTAGATCCCTCAACCCTTTATTTTAACCTTTTTTTTTCTAAATGGATAATTATGATTTTCACATTTAAATATTTTAGAGAAAAGAAAAATTAAGTAACAAATATGTATGGAGGAAAGACTTTTAAAATGCTTTTAAGAAAGGTTTTTTATTTTTAAGTTCTTATAAACCATATGATTTAGTGATCGATCCCCCACTTCTTCATATTTTGGTTTTAGTTCATGAGAAAGGCCTATCCCTAAATTATTTGATTTTGTTTTTTAGTTCCTGAGAGGGACATATTCTCTAAAAGAACACATCCTTTAAATCTAGAGACTAAAACTAAAGTGTGAAGAAGTGAGATATCGATATCTAAATAAATATGTTTATCCCTAAATAAATATGTTTACATGGATTTAAAATTAAAAAACTTTTTTAAGAAATAATTGGAAGAAAATATAAATCTTAAAAAAAATTTAAATAAAACTTAAAAGGATGATTGGAGACACTATATCGAATTAAATTTTTATAAAAAAATTAAATATAATTTAAATATAGATTTAAATGCGTACGGAAGATGCCTTACATTTTGAATACTTAAAAATTTATGGGCATGTCTATCCCCACCAATCATTTTTCTTATCCCACCAATAAAAAAACCCCGGTGTTTTGTTGTTTTCACCAATCTAGTTCGATCGAAATCGGTCGCCATTTCAGGTTTTGAGCGACCGAACTTGGTCGTCATTTTAGGTTCTGGGTGACCGTAATTGGTCGAACATGGTTCAGAACTATATCTACTTATTCTTTGTAAGTAAATAAATTTTTTGGTATATATTAATCATATTCTACATTTATTCTTTTATCCAAACAATAGCTATGAGACTGAAAAAATGTAAGTATGTATACTTTCAATTAATTCAAATTTTTATAGAAAAATATCTTATTAGACAAATATATATCATTTTTAAGCGTCGTTTGAATTCATAGTTAAGATGATTCTTTGTTTGAAAACAAAAAACCTACCAGTTGATCAAAAAACATTTTATATTTGGCTTTTGAAATTTATCTGTAACTTATATAAAAAAAAATTGTTCTTACATTCTACATTTAAGAATAATGATTTATTCTTCCTATATTACAACTAAGACTTGGAGTGATATGAAAGATTTAAGGAGGATACATGTCGTGGGATTATGTTTTCAAGAAAAAAAATTATAAACTTTATTACAAATCATGTTCGACCAGGTTCGATCGCCCAAAACCTGAAACGACGACCAAATCAAGTCGCTCAAAACCTGAAATGACGACCAAGTCTGATCGTCCAAAACCTAAAATGACGATCAAATTTGATCGAATTGACTAGATCGATGAGGATAACAAAACATCAAAGTTTTTTTTAACTGATTAGTGAGATAAGAAAAACAATGGAAGAGACTAGACGGGCCCAAAATTTATTTCAACTAGGCCAACTTGCACTTGTAAATCCAATAGGGGGAAGGGTTTATCATAACAAGGTCTCCCTTTGTCCTCGTAACCGAATCAAGACTTTAAAAAAGCATGGTTGAAGGCGTGGAAATCAATGATGTTTCAGGTACAATGGACTTGTACAAGGGCCAATTCATCTCTGTTCATCTCAATAAGTGTGGCAGGTTTGGTACAAATACAATGGATCTCTCCCTTTCATGTCTCCATCCATCTCAACATCTTTTTTTCATTCCCAACCAAAGGATGACAGCATGCCCACAATCAGTCCTCATCCACTAACAACGGGTGAGTAAATCACTAATACAACAAATATGTTTCGGTTGTTACGAATAGTTTCATATTGAAAATAAGAAAAAAAATTCACTGTATATTGTCCCACTCATGAAATGATATCCAGAATAGATGGAAGAGAAAATTATTCACACACATCTACACACAAGCGCGCATAGCCTGAGTGCATAAGATGTATTTTGACACATTATCTTGTGCACATCACTTTAAAATAAGACATAAAATGATCTAAAATAAACAAAAAGGAAAACTGATTCACACGCGTATGTGCACGCGCATACAACGTGAGCGCATTAAATACATTTTGACACATTATTTGATACATATTACTTTAAAATAGCACATATACCTGATTAATTTTTTACTGACTTTACTATTTTGAAATGTAAACTGGGTGGCCATGCAAGAATCCCTTCCTCAAAGACTGCATCTTTTATGAAATTCTTCAACACATACTTATTTTGTATATAACGGAAGTTTTGAAGGGTTATAAAGGCAACCCTTCAAACCCTATATAAATATGTTCATTGAACACACAGTTTCATAGCGTATTGAAAAATCTTTATAATTTTTATTAACAAATTTTTTAAGTTTTGTTGTATCCTAGAAGTGTTTTGCTAGAACTCTTTAGCAAACTCAATTTGTTGAGTAAGGTTTTAAGAAAAAATTATTCACGTCTTGAAACTATGATCCTCCTATGTATTTCCTAAAAATAATTAACTCATTGTAATTTTAAACTTCAAAGGTTTTTTTGAGATAGGGATGGACTGTTTATAACTAATAGCGTAGTTACATACATTTGAATGTGATGGGGGTGAGAGGGGAAAGAGAGAGTTACAATGACTAAAAATAGAGTTACAAACCTTCGGGAGGCAAAATATTCATGTCTTTTAGATCCTAATTTACTTTTTCGATATTAATCATGTATCTCATTATATCAATCCATCCTGATTCAGTCTTACAAGGCAGTGATACCTGTGTTCACGAACTATATATATCTCATTATCTCATTATATCAATCCATCCTGATCAGGATCTGGAAAAGATCCTACTGTGAACCAGTACGATGCGACAAAATATTGGAACATCATGGACAGTGAATGAGAAAAAGACTAGAGAGTTGGAGTCCAATGTTGGCCATGGATGAATTTGTTCTATAGATTGAGTTGATAAAACAAGGATAATGTTGCATTCTCTCTACTTTAATGCCCCGTTTGGACAGAGAGTTTAGTTATTATGAGATTTATAATTATTATGATATAAATAAGAATAAATGGGTTTTTTTAATTTATATTTTGAATTATTCTTATTTAGATACGTAATAATAAAGTTTTTATTGTTTTGATAAAATTTGAATAATGTGTGAATAAATGTTCATAATATATGAAAAAATGATGTCAGTTGGATTATAAGAGGTAATGACAGTTAATATAAAAGTAGGTCTACATATTCTTTTGCATTGAATAATCTGTAATAACTCAATTTCAGGAGTTTGCTGAAATCTATATACCACTTTATATACCGATTAATTTTAACATATATATTCTCATTTATTCCAGCCATCTAAACACCTATTTTGATAACTAATTCCCACTTATTATAAACCCTATTCTCGGACCAGACAAGGGCTAAAAGTTTAAAAATCAGTCAATCATATTTTTATTTTTTAAATATCATAATATCATATTTAGTGAGAGATATATATTTTTATAAAATTTAAAATATATACAAAAAATATAGAGAAATTATTTAGGGGTTCCTGGGTTCATCATTTATTATTTTTAAGTCTCTGAAAATTTTTATGTTTTTTTTAGGTTCCTAAAGCGGTAAAAAATTATCTTTAGGTCCCTCTAACATGTTATTGTTCAAAAATACCAAAAATGCCCTCGACCAATTATCTGAAGGTTAACAATATATTGAAAAGTGTTCACAATATACTGATGAGTGTTACCAGTGTAATGAATATACTTAACAATGTATTGGAGAGTGTTTACAGTGTACTGAAATAATTGAGTAGAAGGCATTTTATATGAATGATAACAATGTATTAGAGAGTGCTAACAATTTATTAAGAAATGTTAACAGTGTACTAACATAATTTATTGGGGGTGTTTTTTAACAACATCTGACTAGAGAGATCTAAAGATAATTTTTCACCTTCTTAGGGATCTAAAAAAAACTTAAAAAATTTTAAGGGTCTAAAAATAATAAACGGGTGACCAAAGATACCCCTAATTAATTTTTCTAAAAAACATAGATAATACTAATGAATTGAATGATATCATTCGTAAAAAATGTGAAATTTTTTAATAAATTATATAACTTGTTGCAATGAATGAAAAAGACTAATGAAGAATACAAGAGTTTGAGATGTAACAATACTCATAAAATAAAATAATGTAGAGGGCGGTTAAGCACATTTTCATTTACAGCTCGCATGTAGACTTATACATGGTTGTGGGCTATGGATTATTATTTTTTAGGGAAAATCCCTTTAAATCTTACTGAAATCTACGTAACCGTTTAACTTTTTTTAAAATTCATATAATTCTCTAAAAATACCCTATAAATTCAAATAACTCTCTAAATAAAAATTTCGTTGACAGATTATGAATATTTTGTGAATATTTTATCTCGTTAACCACGACTGAAAACACTATATACTAAAAAACTCATACAATGTGTTAAAATGCGATAAATTATCTGAAAATGACGATTTTACCCTCTCTGGATATATTATTAAACCCTATTTGGAGGGATAAAATGTCATTACAGATGATTTTTTACATTTTTAATACATTGTAGGATTTTTTAGGTGTACTGCGTTTTCTATCAGGATTAATTAAATACAATATTCACAAAATATTCATCATCTGTAAATATAAATTTTATTCAGATAGTTATTTAGATTTACTAGATGCTTTCTGAAGGTTATATTGATTTTAAGAAAAGTCAGGGGATTATATGGATTTCAGGAAGTTTGGGGGGGGGGGGGGGGTTATATGGATATTTCCCTATTTTTGTAAAGGTATGTTAATGAATTTGAGATCTTTTTATACACTTATGAAAAATCAATTCAATTGCTCTGTATGTTTCACACATGTATCCACAGTTGTAACGCTAACGGAATACAATTTTTTTTTTTTTTTGGAAGCCTGGTATTGATCGAGTCATTTTTGATAAAAATTGCTTTGGGTTGCACTAATTATTTGAAATGGACACTCCTTCCTTGGTTCGTGTTCTTGTGTTCTTGTCTTCAAAGAGTAGCATTCCATGTTCAAATTCGTATTCAGTGACAGAGAAATTGATTGCAAAATAACATTAGTGAACAAAGAAAATTGAGTTATGTTATACAATTATTTTTTTTGGCATTAAATTTGTTTTGTATGTGTTGATAAATCATCAGAGTATACTCACATTGACAAGTATATATTTTGATAGAAAAGTTTTAAATTTTTATAAATAAATCCATATAATTTGTTGGAGTATATATTTCATTTTTTGTAATAAAAATATGTATTATATTGTTTTTTAAAAATTTAAAATACGGGTAGACTGAAATTAGGGCTAAAAAAGGGGTTGTATTTATCATTATCCAAGAAATTTTGGTTGGAGGCCGGGGAAAGGTTTAGGTTTATGAAGATTTAAAATATGAATCATGCTACATAGACCCCACTATTTAGGCCCATTGACAAGTCCCATGAGATGTCATTTTATCATTGGTTGATTATTTGACTTTAAAAAATGTTAAAAATGAAAAATATAATATTACTCTCATTTAAATCCCACATTTTCAAATCAACCTATTCCATTTTGAAAAATCCAGTTTTTTCAAAGTCAATTCAAAAAAAAAAAAACCATTAAAAACAATACCGAAATTCAAATTCTCTATGGTTTCTTAAAAAAAAAACACTGAAAAAAACGAAATCATTAAAAAAACTCATATTTTCATAAACACCGAAAATGATGGAATTTTTGTTTGCGACCTCTCATTCATCCACAAAATGATGACAACAATGAATAATCAACGTTTTTATTTGAAACATTATTGTTAATTTGATTATTATATAATTACAATAATTAAACAAAGTATTTGGGTTTGATGCAAATTTTTTCAATGAATACAGAAATAAAACACAAATCACGGTTTAAAACAAGAGTTTAGAATAAAAGTGAGTTATATTTTATAAATATAACATAATTTCAATAATAAATTGTATTAAAAGTCAATTACTCGTGCTTTCAATGCACGAATGGCTTACGTGTGATTGTTAAAAATGTCGTTCCGACCTTTTTCAGCGTTGTTAGAACACCTTTTTCACAATGATTTGAATTTCAAAATTTGAAACTCCCACCATGTCTGCCAGAAAAAAAATTTAAATAAAGCCACATCATCTATGTTGTCCACGTAGGAGCTGAACGAGTATAACAATTTCCTAAAAAGATTGCTTTTAAGTAGGTGTCAGCAACTGCCCGGCCCGGTCCATTGAAACAAGGCCCAGGCTTGTGGGCCCGCTTGACTAGCGGGCCCGGGCCGGGCCAATTTGTGGCAAAAAAGAGGGCCCAGGCCCTGCCCACGGGCTCGGGCCTGAATGGGCCTAACGGGTCGGGCCCTGGTTTCAGGCCTACGGGCCCTGATTTTAAATATATATATATATATATATATATATTTTTTAAATTTTAAGTTGTTCATTTGTATATAATGTTAATATAACACAAAATTTTAAGTATAATGTTGAAAAAGATATTTATATCTATTGAATTTTTAATAATAAGAATATTAAATGAATTAAATACTTAAAAAACTAAATAACTACATGTAACCAACTAGATTGACACCTAATAAATATAAATAATTTGTATAATTAAATAACAATTCAAATAAAAATTACATGTGATACATTTATTAGATTTTTCCTATGGGCCTACGGGCCAGGCCCGAGCCCCAAAACTAGGCTCAGGCCTGCCCCTTTTTGAAAACGGGCCGGGCCCGGCTTTCGGGTCTCGGGCCTTTTGAAGAACCCTACTTTTAAGATTGTACATTATTACACGCCTTCAATGTTCATGGTAATACCCTCCTACGCGTTTTCTTTTATTACAATCCTGAGTTTGCTCTTCATGGATCTCAAAATCAAATTTTTTAATTTAAACTAAATGATTTTTTGTGGATCAAGACCATCCAAAGTCGTTTTGTCACTCGTTTGAAGTCTGGATCTTCAGTGATAATAGATGCACAACGATGAATGAAATATGACAATTAACACATATTCAGGTAGCTAGAACTCTATTTAAAAACTCGTGATCCAACTTGGTGGATTGATCGATCTAGATCAAATATGTTAACTATCTCGATTAGAATGGCTCATTGACTCAGCTGAATCATCAAAATTTTTGCTCAATGAATTGTTTGATTTGGATCCAAGTGGATTTATTGATCTTCATCAGGATTGCTGATCCAACTTGTCTGAGTCAGTGAGAAAAAAAATTTGATTAATCTAATTAACGATACTTAATAATCCAATTTTCAGCTAGGCAATTCTAATGATTAAAATAATTTATTCTTCTAGATTTTGTTTTTTTAGAATTGAATCTGATTGTGGTTTTTTTCGTTTGTGTTCAATTTATATTGAAATAAGTAAGACATTGAAATTCCGTGACATGTATTCATTGTTCAGTGTATATTTTTTATAGTGATTTATATTTTAAATTGATTATATACTATATCGTTGCCACGAGAATGGGACTAAAATAAAGTGGGCTTGTTGTTCAAGAAAAATCATGATGATTTTTGCTTTAATTATATAAAACTTTAATTTATAGGCTATGTCAGACTAACGAGTCTCAAATTTATTTTAATGTCAATGAGCCTAACAAAACCATTGTACAAAGAATCTATGAGCGGGCAAGATTAAGAGCAAATGGTTCTTAAACATTAATTTGCAGGCTCAGTGAGTTAGTCATACGTAACCTCTCGTATGTACCCTCTCAGTGATGGTTCAAATTTTTTATTTTTTTTTATAGATGGGGTTATTTAAAAAAATAAATTCTATAAAAATTTAAAAAAATCTACTTTTATCATATATATATGAGAAATATATATTTTTTTTAAAATAGAACAACTTACATGAATAAAAAGTAATTATTTAAGAAATGATATGAATGGGTTTCAATATATAAATTTTATATTTTGAGGCCTAGTTTGACATGGGAATAAGGGATTAATAAAGGAAAAAATTGGGTTAAATAACTTGTTATCTCATATAGCATTAAAAAAAATGGGATAAAGCATGGACAATTGTCCACATTTGATCCAAATTTGATTTTTTTAAAAAAAATTTGAAGTTATCCCATATTTGATCCAAATCCAAGATTGAGGATAAGAACACAAAAAATGAGGATAATAAAAAATATTCACAAATGCAAATCTGGATAAAAATAGTAGATTTTTTATCATCATAAATTAGGCTAACTTATCTTAAAAAATTATCTATTAACCAAACTAGGCCTGAGGGTTTTAAGTATAAAATATGTGCTGGACAAAGTCAACTGGTTGGATGATGAGATAACTAGTGGGTTGGGTTGCTATAGTTTGAAAGTGTGACAATAGTAATTTAAATTTTTTTTTTATAAATGTGATGGGTCCATACCCTCTCCTTGTGGAGGTGGGAGGAGTTGAACCCGATCATTCTATTCGCTTGTGGAATTGATGGTCTATAATGGGCTTTTGTTGTGGACCTAGAGCCCCGTTGTTGTACTAGCCTCCTGTGGGCCTTCCTGTAAAAAAGAATAAGAAGAAAATGTTAGATTCAATCTATTTTACAATTTAAAATTTAGATCACATATTTTTTATTTATTAAAATAAGAAGCATTATCTAACGAGTTATATGTTTTGATAAAAAGTTTATCTCGCTCTATTTCAAATTTAATGATTAGTATATGTACAAAACAATTAACGAGATATATACCTCATTTAACAATGCATATGTTTCACTGCATTTTAAACTCTAAAATGAACCGAGTGTAACAACGTCAAAATAAAAAAAAGATTAAGATTAAATAGTTTTTAAACATCTCTGATGTGATTCTTCATTTTAGAGAATATGTAGATCTAACTCCTCTTTCAGAGGATTTAAATATAATTAAATCATATAATGTACTTTTGGAGGACCATTTAAAATACTACTACTATTCAACACGCTATCTATCTCTATTTAATTATTTTTCTTCTATAGCACGAAATTTATTTTTCAAAAAATAAAAAATAGCGACTGCATTTGTAGTTGAAAACAAGATTTTAAACAAACATTATAAAAAAAAAGGGAATTTCTATTTGAAAAAACACCACAACGTGATAATGACATCCACCGAATTATATTTTAATTATTATTATATATAAAACTAGATTCCTTAAAAATTCAGAAAATAATTGCCACACTTTTATTACATAAATTACAAATAGATTTCTCGAAATCTTTGGTGAAGGAATAAGTGGTGAGAAAAGATAATAATCATAATGTGAGAATAAGTGGGTATTTTGGTTTGGTATAAAAAATAATTTAGATAAAATATATGCAATTGTTTCCATTAAAAAAACAATAATGATTTCTAGGCCCCAATTTCACAGGCCCCAAATAGATCTCATGAGGTGGCATGAAGACATTACTTATTATGTCATTTATATAATAACTACATAAAAATGTGTACGGTTTTGATCTTCTATGATTGTGGAATGCAATCAAATCTGAAATTGTTTTTATTTTTTCACCATTAATTTAATTTTAAAATAACACAGCAAAAATAAATCGATTAATGAATTTTGGGCCAATTTTTTTTTTTTTGATGAACAGGTGGGATCGAATCCTCTGTTTAAATCTATATAATTTTTGTTACATTTTTAAATGTAACAGTCAACTGTATGCATGTATTGATTTGTATTTGTTATTTTTGTGTTAGATCGAATCAAAATTGAAGAACTATAGGCGACCTTGTGCCTAACGGCCACACCCACCCATAGACAGCAAATGGAAATTCCCCATGAAGGAATTCAATTTATAGCAAATCTGAATTTTTAATTTTGAGAAGTTAGAAGACACTGATTTGTTCTTGTTCGAGTTGGATCTCCTATCAATGTCTTCTAAATCAGGTTTGACAATTCTTTTTTATCATATGATCTTATTGGAATGCAAGTCATATCAGAAATTAAAATTAATTTTTTTTACGATCACATATTCAATCAATGTTACATGTTTTAAATTTTGAACACGAATTTTTTTTATGTATTGAACGTCATATTACACCTTTTATTTTGTTTCGTTCTAATTTTATAAATGTAACACTCATTATTGTTACATTTTTATATGGTTTGTATGGTGTTAGTATTACATTTCTGATGTCGAAACACATTTATTTTTTGATAGATTCATAAAATGTAACAGTCTGAAACAATCTGAAATGTAACATTCATTCATGTACTGCATTTCTTACAATGCAAATAGTAATTTATATTTGTTACATTTATAAATATAACAGTCAATTACATATTTTTGTGGTGAAATCTGCTACATTTTCTTTGGAAGACAGTGCACTAGAAATTGAAATAGATGATTTTGAAGAGTAAATGTAACTGTTTGACATTTAGGTAAATGCAATTGTTTGTTCCATCTATGTAAATGTAACAGTTTTTATGTAAATGTAACAAATCGTTGTGAGAGATGTAAACATTTAAGAAATGTATTTGTAACTACCAATATAAAATTATAAAATGTAAGTATTTCATATGGTAATTATATATGTTTTTTATTTAATTTTGAATATAATAAATACTTAACTTTTTTAATGTTCAGTTATAACATTTTAAAAAAAAATTAATGTGTATAATAAGAATGTAAGTTTGAAAATTAAATCTGAGTGGTTTGAAGGATTTTCACGAAATGAATTTTGGTATTTTTTAATGTAATCTAGTTTCAATTATAATTTAGGTAATGATTTTAAAATTTAAAATTTGAAATAGGTAAATAGATTTTAAGATTTACATGGAAAGTCATAACCGAATAGAGAAAATGGAGGGATTTGGATTAATGAGACAATTTTTAATGAAGGGCAAATTTGTATTTTGTCATTTTTCTCTTTTTAAAAAGTCAACAAGTCAACTAATAATAACCAATGAGATGATGACACCTCATTGGGCTTGTGAGTGAGGCTTATATTTTGGGGCCTGTGTATCATGACTCTTAAAAAAAATGTATAATTGTCCCGATTTTAAAATAAAAATGATAAATTTTTTAATCCATTCAAAAATTAGATAATATTTATTCTCACTTTTTTTTTAATTTTAACAAACTTGAATAAAAACCAAATTGATAGGTTTTTTATCTCATAAAATTAAAAAAATTTATCATCAAAACCAACCAAAATTAATAAATTATCCAAGTGAGTCTTCGGCTTCCATGAACCCCCAGCGACCCACTCCACTTAGTCCACTCTTCGGACTTATACCCCATGTTTGGTTCAGTTAAATTATTCTGATGTTTAATTATTCAAATAAGGATAATATTTTGTGTTTGGTTGTGTTTTGATTATTCCTAAAAACGTAAGAATAAATTTTTTGTTGTTTGGAAAATGCGAATAATTGGATAAGGATAAAATAAAAAAGTTATTTGATTTGACAATTTTATAAGAGGTGATGACAGTTGATTTGACAGTGGGCCCACTATTCTTTGGGTGGAATAACCTAGAATAACTTTAATTCGGTTTTGGATCTGTAACCACTTTATACTAGTATTCTGGCAACCTATACCATGTTATACCACTCATTCAAACACTTTTTTTTACTTTATTCTTCCCTATACCACTTTATACCCCTTTATTCCCCAACCAAACATGGGCATAGAGTGAAACAAATTAATAATCATTTTTTTAAAATTAATTTTAAAATATTATTCAATTTTCAACACTAAGCACGGTTTTAAAATTTCAGTTTTTTTCTCCAATTATAATCTTATACGCGTTAATAGAAAATTTAAAAAGTATATACTTATGTTTCATCAATCCAACTGAAGCGCTTCAATTTTTTATTATAAAATTAAGTATTTTATTTAATAAAACATAATATTTTAAAAAATGTATGGAACATTATCTAATAAAATATGCTTTTTTTTTTTAATCAATCAATATTAAAACCAAAGAAACAGACATTAAAGAAAGAGAAAAAAAACCACCTCCTTTTGCCGAAAGGGTGGCACAAAAGGCTCATTCTCCAGTCTTTCTCACTTCTTCTCTGCTATCTCTCTCTTTATATCTCTGTGAGGACTGTGTTTGATTGACTCAGAATCATTGTAAGTTCATGCTTTATGTGATTTTATTGATTTCTTTCTTGAATTATGTTGGTTTTTTGAAATCTTTATATGTTTGGGGTTATGGGTTTGTTGGTTCTATCTGAGGACTGTGTTTGATTGACTCAAAATTATAGTAAGTACATGCTTCATGTATGATTTTTATTGATTGTTTTCTTGAAGTGGATGCTGTTTCTTGAATTATTTTAATTTTTTGAAAATCTTGATATGTTTGGGGTCATGGGTTTGTTGGGGGTGACAGTGGGGGAAGGGTTGACAAATTTTTAGGAACCCAACACAGATATCGGGTGTCTAGTTTGGTTGATGAGATTTTTCTTTGGTTTTTTTTTTTTTTTTTTTTTTTTTAAAGTGATATCCATCAAATTGAAATAGTTGGTGTAGATTGGTGGGAGCAACAATTTTGAGGAATCGTGTATGAAATCAAATTCGAGCAACTTTCGGTTTATAATTGAGTTGATGTTAGTTATTGATCATGTTTATTATTTAGAACTTGTTAGAGTAATTTTGATTATGTTAGTTATTCGGATTTTGCAATGCGATATCCAATTTGTATTTGGAGAACACAATCTGGGATTTAGATGAAACTCAACATGCAAAACTTTGTTGATCACTCATCACTTGGTTATACAAAAAATATGCATATGAATGGTGAAGTTTTGCAAGGTCTGCGGAGCAGAAAATCTACAAACTAAAGCTTGGACATGGAAATTAAGTTTCTATTATTTTTTATTCAATGTGAATAATTGTTTATTGTATTTTTTTTATTGCTTTCTGTCTGATTTATGAACAAATTATACAGGCATCATCATGATATTAGTGTTGAATCTGTTGATACACCTAAAATGTATTCTTTTGTGGAGATAGATTAATCAGTACTTCAAAAGAGGTTAAATTTGGGTTTAAAGTAAGACCTTTTGGATCAAGATTCGGCTTCTTCATTTTTAGTGAAAGCTTGAATTTGTTTTTGGGTTTCTTTTCCATTGTTGACAAACTTTGGCTTTCAATGAAAGTCGTGGCTATGATACATGTTAGTGTAATTGTTTCCACTGGAAGCATTTATTTAGATTTTGGAAATACCATGATTTTTTTTTTATGGAAGGTAGGGCAGTATTTCATTAATAATATGGTTGTCTAAATACTGTAATATAATTTGTCAACAGAGCCTGTCTTGTTCTTGTATCATGTTTTTTCCCCATCCAATCTTTTATCCTAGGTTAATGTGTATTTCCAAGGAGGGAAGCAATTTAATAAATTGAATGAGATCATTATCTAAGAAGAAGTTTAAAAGACAGATGAGAGAGTTTCCAAAACCATAGCTAAAATCAGGGGGAGGGAAACAGATTTCAAATGGAATGATTAAAGCCTGAATTTTTTAACTTGCAGTTCTCAGGCAGCAGAAAAGAGTGATAACAGACCATCTATGGCAATGACTGCTTACAATAATTTATTGATAAATTATGTTATTGATAAATCCAAAACATGAACTCCAAAACATGAACTGTCGGGAATCAGAATCTGGTAGAGTTGAGATGAGTTGGATATAAACTGTACAATGTAACATGGTACATACTTTGCTTGATATTCAATTGTTTCTTAAGAGTTTTTATTTTTTTTGGTAGTTTGGTTGAAAATAGGCTATCTTGTGGTGGCAAGACCTAGCTAACTGTTTTGAGAAAAATCCCAATAGTTTTCTTTCATGTTTTAGACTTGTTTAAATTTTTCTCCCTTATGAAGTAGGACTTCATCAATAGTTAAAAAAAAACTCAGCCCTGTACATCACCAGCATTACTGCACAGTTATTTAGAGTTGAATTGAATTCTAGTAAGTTTTGACATATAAACATGTCATGTTGCAGAACGCCAAAATCTTGACTGTGTACCTGTGATTTTTGAAGCTACAAGTAGATGTTAAGGAGACAATGCAGTTATACCACCATCCATACTCTTTGGACAGCCAGAAAGTGCGGCTCGCATTGGAAGAAAAAGGCATTGACTATACATCATACCATGTCAATCCTCTATCAGGCAAGAATATGGACTCGAAATTCTTCCAGATGAATCCATCTGGAAAACTGCCTGTCTTCCAGAATGGCTCTCATATAATATTTGAAACCCTTGAAATAATCCGGTAAGATTTGTTTCTTCACAAGAATAGTTTTAATATTTGAAAATTTGTTTTCCTAAACATTCTCCTCAAAGACTTGTGGGGCCAATTTGGTCTTTGCACAACATTGTTTGATGTTATACTTGTTTTCAATTGCATTTGCATCCTGTCTTATGCCTATCTAGAATTCCAGATGAGATAAAAGGAGGAGCATTTTTTTTCCCCAGTAAAAAGGAGACTGAAAACTATATGCCTTAAAATTATACTTTGTCGAACATGGAAGTCAGATGTGGTCTTGTACGATGGACTAGATGTTCCAAGAGAGAACTACATTTTAATGTGGATAACTTTAATTTCTTGATGTAAGGTTTAATCTGTGGTCTGTGGAATTTCTATATATGATTTATCCTCTAATCCGCTCAATGGCATGTTTGGTTAAGGAATAAGGGGGGAATAACCAGGGATAAGATGGAATAGGGGGTTTTAAGGTTGTTTGGATAGTTGGAATAAATGAGAATCTGTATGTCAGAATTAACTGGTATAAAGTGATATGAATTCCAGCCAACCTTTGGAATTAAGTTATTTTAGGTTATTCAAATCAAAAGAATATGTTGGCCTATTGTTAAATCAATTGTCATCACCTTTTATAAATCAATTGTCAAATCAACTGTCATCATTTTTTCACTTTTTATAAATCATTATCTACACTTTATTCACATTTTATTCAAACAACAAAATTTTTATTATTATGTTTCTCAACGAAAATAATTCAAACACAATCAAACAAAAAATCATTTTATCCTTATTTATACTAAAACAGTCATAATCTCAGAATAATTTAATTCTTTATCCAAACGGGGGGGGGGGGGGGGGGGTTGTGAGAGAATTTTTATTGAGTGAGACATGAATGTAATTCTGAATTCATATCTGTTAATAATCTGGGCACCATTGTTGTAATTTACTTATGGACCCTGAATTACCATTTACCAGACAATCAAACATTTTCTCATGTTTAGTATTTTGATCATCATGGGAGATGGTGATAAAAGAGGTAGTTTTAGAAATTTTAACTATCTTCTTTTTTTTGGAATGGATTTTTTTTTAAGTAAAAAAAAAAAATTATAAGTTATGTGGACTAATTTTGCAGGTATATAGAGAGAGTCTCAATTGTGTTTCTGGTGAGGCCATTGCAGCCAACACCGTCAATGTCACTAAATGGATGGAGAAAATAGAGAGTTGGAACCCCAAGATGTTCACCCTCTCCCACATCCCCGAGCGGTACCGCCTCTTCGTTTCGAAATTCGTGAGACGGGTGGTAATTGCCCGGATGGCTGAGTCCCCTGACCTCGCCAGTGTGTATCACGCAAAGCTCCGGGGCGCCTATGAAACAGAAGAGAAGTTGAAGGACCAGGAAATCATAAGACTGAGTGAGGAGAAACTATTGGGACTTCTTGATGAGGCGGAGACACAGCTGAGGGAGACGACCTATTTGGCTGGGGAAGAGTTCACGCTGGTCGACGTGATGTTCATCCCTATATTGTCAAGGCTATCTCTTTTGAACTTGGAAGATGAATACATCACTGTCAGGCCTAGAATTGCAGAATACTATAAGACGGTGCAGACGAGGCCTAGTTATAAAGTTGTGATCGGGAAGTATTTCTCGGGGTGGAGGAAGTATAAGACATTGTTCAAGACATCATTCTTTGTTTGCATAAGGTACTTGTTTCGACGGTATTGATAAACAAAATCACGTTGCACAGGAATTGTACATGAAGGATTTGAAGGACAACACCAGGATAGCATGGGCATATTCTCTGGTAAGATTAACTTGCTTTACATTTTAGTTGAACATTAGTTTGTGCCATATGTTCTTCCTTGTAAAAACATGTTTGTGTGATACCAAGATTGTTAGATGGAGGTTTGTGTGCCTAATAAAGGGCTTTCATTGTAAGATTTTTGTAATAGAGTTTGCTGAATAGGTTGGTTGAAATGAAATCACGGTGTATTTGGCTTTTTGTAAAGGAGTATATAAGATTTTTTAGTGTATATATTTCATGAAATTTTTTTTTTGTAAACTTATGTTTGAAATATATACGTTAAAATAATTAAAATGTGAGAACTACATATAAGAATGCAGTTAACATTATTCTAAGGAAAATGTTATATTTAATCATTCCTTGCAATCTCCTTTGCAGAACACACGAGTGTGCTTATCTAAAAACATATAATTGAATTAGTTAACTGCATACATTTTTGTTTTGTGATAGTTTATATTGGCATAGAAAAATACATTTTTCCGTTAGTCAATTATATATAATAGGACCGCTCATTCGCTAACAAAGTACTGAAGTAACAAAAAAGAGGTGAAAAACACATCACTTGAAAGAGGTACTGAATTAAAGAAAAAGAGGTGACAGTTATCAAATTTTATTCTCGCAAAATAATTTTTTTTAAAAATCTATTCTCCTTTATTCTTGGGATATTCCTAATCCAGATGAGGTTGAACTGCAATAGCTGCACCATCAACTCTTAATGGCAATGTAATTGAGAGCCACTTTTAGCAAAATAAGTTCGGACTGTGATAACCAGATTGTCAATCAGTTGCATTTCATCATCACTTATAAGAAAGTGTGTTTAACAGATCACAAAAATGTGGCCAATTCAGTGACTCATAACCACCAATGACGTTTCCTTTGGGCAGAAGCCTTTGTGGTCCAGAAGAAGCTGAATTAGGTAGGTGGGGAAAAATGGTTGGTTCTGGTTGCTTTCATCATTCAAGATCTATATTTGATCCATAACATGGGGATCATGGATTCAGTCTCTTATAAGCAATACCAAGTCTATAATTGAGCAGAAGTTTGTATTCATGTTGTATAGCAAGTTGTTGTCAATGACTTCATAGTTCAAAATCAAGTAAAAAATTTATTGTTGGGTTTCAGTTCTTGGTATTCAGCCTGGAGAGAGAGTGAGTTAGGTCAAGTTTGGAACCAATTATCACACATTTTACTTTTGTAGTTTTTAGATAATTGGAATCAGTAGTAGAATGGTATTTCTATACTTCTTGGTTTCAGATTTTCATTTTTTTATGTTTTAAAAGCCAGTGAAAAACAGCTTTTACAATTAAAAAAAAGCTGGTTGAAAGTAATTTTCCAGAAGTGATTATCTTAATTAGGTTAGGGCGTAAGATCGAACATGGACCTATAGTCAAAATGACTGGTTTTTAAATAGTGTGGAAAGAGCCAACTCAGTAGAGATAGGGAGTGCAACTTGGGCGGATTGAACCCTACTTAACCAATATTTTGGGCGGGTTGGGCTGAGCTGGGCCAAAATTTGAACCCGTGTAACCTTGAACCAATTTGGGTTGAGGGGTCCGGTTACATGGGCTCAACCTGAACCCAATATATAAAGTGGTAAATTTTGAAGTCCAGTTTAGATTTTAATTTATAAATTCCAATCTGTATTTCATTTATTCACATTTTCATCTTTATTATGTTCTTCACCGAGGCTCTTTTTAAAGTTCAAATCGTTTAGAATAACACTTTTTGAAAACCATGGATAAACCCAACCCGAATAAAAATCTGAACCCAAATGAAATTGGATGGATTGGATTCGAGTTGATCATTCTGGGTTTGAGGGGGTCCGTGTTGAGCTCTAACCCGACCCAATCCGCATAGAAATGCATGGTTCTTGCACTTGTAAGTCATACACCAAGACCCCCATTCCCCTCAAAATCAACAAAAGCAAAAGATGAATTGTTTCAATGAGGCTGCCTTCAAATTAGAAGTAAGGAGATAATACAATGAAGTTACCAGTGTGATCAAATGGTGGAGAGAACTGCAAGGCCTTATTTAGAGCTTCGAAAAAAGTATTTCCATGAAAACAGGTCAAGTCTGTAAATACTGAACATCAGATTTAAAATACATATGTTATGTCAACGTGTCATAGTAAATAATTTCCCAGATCAATCATATGTTCCATTGTTTTAGCAATCATGGAGATGGATGAGGCTCATAGGTGTTGACCATTGGACTAATCACTTTAAAAGAATGTAGTTATAAAAACTTCTAATCCCACCAAATCTGATTCTTATTCACATAATTGTTCTAAGATGGATGTATTTTCAAACTTCTATGAATATGTTAATCCATTTCTTCCACCAATCTCCAGACACACTCACATGCCTCATAAAATTCAATCACAAACAAAAGAATTATTACAAGAAAGATAGAACAAGATCTAGCATTGCATGTTACCCCTCATTAAAAGAAACAATAGGATCCTCAAACAGCGAAAACAAGATAAAAAACAATAAAATCATAAACATAATCAACAAAACAATGTAACAAAAAAAGCACCCCATCTAAACAAAAGAATGAATGTGTACATGATATTAAGATTAACAGTGTCACCATATCAGAGAACATCAAGGACCAACACTTGAAAATTCACTAACATAATCAACAAAACAATGTAACAAAAAAAAAAAAAAACACCCCATCTGAACAAAAGAATGAATGTGTACATGAGATTAAGATTAACAGTGTCACCATATCAAACAACATCAAGAACCAACACTTCAAAATTCATCATATTCACAAAGTACCTCAATTAACCAAACTCCTCTGCTTCAAAACCATCAAGTACTCATAAGCTCGAACCAGTCTCTTCCCAAACCTCTTCAGATCCAAATTCACATTCTGCCCATCCAAATACACTCTCTTCGTCATTCCCACCCCTTCGCATTGACACTCTCCGGGTTGCGAAGAACCGGATCATCCTTCGCGTACTCCCTGTACAAAGAACTCTCCTTGGGCTGTATTTTATACACCGTATACCGTAGACCCATCTTCACCGCCGGATCCCCATAGTAATTCGCAGCCGCCCAATCCGTCCCGAGTGGCACAACCTGTATGAAAACCGTCCCCGGCCTCATAAACAAGAAGTGTGTCATAGCCGCCCCGTGGACTCCGATCATAGCGTCACTCGAATTCAATGCCATGTATATCTTCGCGAGCTCTGTTGTCCTCTCGGGCCTCAAAATCACAACTTGGAATCCGATTCTCTCACCCAATGCCGCCAATTCTCTCTCGTTCGTGATCGCCCGCGACCCGTTCCGCGAAATGATCGTCAGCTTTGGTTTCTTGAGAAGCAGAGGCGCCGGAGATTGAGTTTGGGTCTGCTCTTCCTGAACCAGTGATTGCACTCTAGGTTTGTACGCCTCGTCGAGGAGCGCGCGAAAGTCGAGAATGCTCGTGCGGTTGTCATGCATCCGTTTCGGGTCCACGGAGAGCTCGTCGTGGATTTGAAGCCCGACGATCGCCTCCGGGAAGCAATGTGTCCGGTTGTCGCCACTGAAATCGATAGGCGGGTAGTCCGAGAGGCGTGAGACGACATCGCCGTACTTGGTGACCCACCAACTGTGGTACTCGACGATCACGAACACGACCTTCTTGTTGAATTGTCTCGAAGTGATGAAGAGAGGGACAATCCCGTCGTTGAATTCGTGGTAGACGTTCCCGGTGTACCCGCCCGTGGAGAAGACAACGGCGGGGACTTCATGGACCACATCGCATCGACGGCTCCGACTGCTGTTCCCCGACGAGACAAGCTTCAGCTCGTCAATGGTGCTCATCACGCTCGTCTCCCACTTGCGCGTGTAAGGCCTGATAAGCTCGGATTGGGTGCTGCGGTTCCCCATTGAAGGGTCATGGAGGACTATCGAAGCCGAAGCGGAGTCGGTCCTCACATCGCCTCGCATGTAACAGACGTCGGAGCGGAAGCCGGTCCGGTCGCAGCAGATGGTGTTGTTGGCCGCCGATGTACATTGGGTCGGCGACCGATTGGCGCCGAAGAACCCCTCGATGTCGAAATCATCGGCTCCGATTGAGTCTGCACCATAAAAAGATCAGTTTTTGAGCTTTGTTTGGGATACCAAGTGCAAAAGAGAGAGGGGGACTACTTACAGAAGAAGCCGAGGAGGCGGGGGGCGAGGGAGAGGGAGACGCAGAGGGCGACGAAGAGGAAGAAGAGGCGGAAGAGCTTGGGCTTGGACTTCCTGATGTTGGGGCAGCAGTAGTCCATGAAGAGGAGGTGGTGGTCATGGTGGTGGGGCTTGATGGATTGTTGGGTCCCTAAAGAGGGGGCGTTTGAGATGGGTTTTGCTTCCTCTCCGTTTCTTGGTTGCTGGTGAATCAAATGGTGCTTCACCATCTTCAACTCCTGAAGAGTTCTTCAAGCTTCGTTGGGTTTGGATTGTTTGGAAGGGAAAGGCAAAAGAGGAAGTGAAAAGAAGGGATTTTTTTTGTTGCGGTGCTGAGTGTTGGAAGGGTTTTTGAAGAAGGTGTCTTATTGGATTGATTGGGTTGCTTTTCTTTTGATTGAGAGGGGATATAAAATAAAAGAGAAAACGTGTATGGGTTTGTGTCGTATTCAATGGAGGTTGTGGTTTGACTAGAGAGGAAGGGATTTGGGGAAGGTTTTGCGAAGCTGGATGAGCTGGGCTGTTTTGAAACATGCTTTTTTGTGGTCCGTCTCATAGAACAGAGGTTTCTAGGAAGAGAGGTGGTTTACATAGTCAATTTTACAATCTCACCGATACGTAATGAGATGCATATATCTCATTAAATTTTTTTTATAGGTTTAATAAATGATATTATTATATAATATATAATTATTTATTTATTTTTTATAAAATGTATATCTTATTAGAAACATATGGAAAAGTGAGGGATATAACAAGTGTGATGTTTTTATGAGATGCATGTGAATGCGAAATAAGAGTTTTTTTTTTAAATGATTATCAGATTTATTATTATAAGATATAATTATCATGATTTATGACTTCCGAGGGATGTATGATGCTACACAAACAATGATAAGCTCCCTTTTGGATACGGAATAGGTCACGGAATAATCTAAATAAAGCATAATAAATAATTTTTGGTGTTTGAATGCAGTGAATATCTTGAGATAACCTATGTAAAAATAAATTGGTATAAAATGGTATATAGAATACAACTAATCTTTGAAATAAGTTATTCCAAATTATTCTACTCTCACAGTCAAATTAACTGTCATCAACTCTTGTCATCAACTCTTATAAATCACCTGTCAAATCAACTATTATCATTTTCTCATATTTTATAAATCTTTGTCTATACTTTATTCACATTTTATCTAAACAACAAAAAAATTTATTATTACGTTTCCTAACGAGAATAATTCAAAACACAACCAAACAAAATCACTTATTCCATTGTTATATTTTACTTATGTTGATATAAACTATATGCCCCAAAATAAATTTTATTATGTATCTAGGCTTAAGGTTTTATAGTTTGAAAAAATTCATTTGTACATAATCACTTAAACAACCACGTGGATAAAATAATATTAAAAACTCTAATCTTTAAATACTGTATTTAAGAATTATTTTTCCATAATTTTTTCCTTTGTTGATAATAATGATAATAAGCCCAAACATAGAAAAATCTCGTATACAAACAACCACCAACAACCATGTGTTTTTGGTACATAATCTTTTTTTATTGTTTTCAAGTCCCTAAGAATATTTTACTTATAAACCTTTGATTTATATTTTCTGTCAAGAAAAAAATTCTCTTCGCTATGACCAAAATGCCTCTGATGAATGGAAAGGCCAGAATCTCCAATTATCTTATTTTAATTCAATCTGAAGATTGATCAGCTGAATTATTTTGAATATAATCGAAATTGCTTAAAATTAAAATAATCGAAATTTAGAGGAATTTAATAAGTAGTTGAAACGGTCAGAGGTACTAATTTTTTAAATAAAGAAAATACAAGGAAACAGAGACATAAAAACCCATTGTATTTGAATTAAACAGTGGTTGCTGTAACGCCACGCCACTTTTTTGAATACTGCATATGTAATGATTGAGTTATCCGTTTTGAATCTGGTGAATTGTTCAAATACCCTAGACCAACTATCTTATTTTTGTATGCCCTTGTCCTATTTGTTTTCTACCCCTCACCAGTGCCAGCTCATACTTTATTACCTAAATTAGTCATCCTCCATTTCTTCTCCCCATCTCCCCTACATTGATTTCTCTCTCCCCCAAAAACTACTAAATCTAATCTATCATTCCCTTCATTTTTTTTCTCCCTGTCGCCCCAAATTGATTTATCTCCCCCTCAAAAACCATCAAACATAACCCACTATTCCCTCCATTTCTTCTCTCTCCTAAATTGAATCATCTCCCTCCAAAAACCTCAAAACAGTAAAAAAAAAAAGTTTATCTCTCCCAGACCCTTCTCTCTACCCGGCAAACCTCGTGACCTTCTCCTTGAAGACACCCTCGATACACATACGAAGAAACGAAGGACCTTAAACCCCTCCCTAACCCAGAAACGAAGATCATGGTTCGAGCTCCTTATTTATTTATTTTTTTTGGATTTTTTTAAATGTGGATTTTAATTTGTTGGTATGAAATTTTTTTAAAACATTTGATGATTGGGTGATCAGTGATATCAGTGGTCTAAGGTATCAGTGGTCCTCATATTTGAAATTTTTAAACCTTTGAAAATTTTTAAAAGCTTTTTTTTTGTCTGAGGTATCAGTGGTCCTCATATTAGTTTTTTGTGTTTAATTTTATTTTTTTTCCATTTTGTAGGTATTACCAAAAGAAATATGTTGGTTTACATCAAGGTGTCTGCTCTTTTTTTTTAAAATATCTTGTTTGTATTTATTTAAATGTAGATGTTGGTTTTCTATGGTGATTTAGTGATGTTTGAAGCAAAAACCATTTTTGTTTGAGGTTTCACTGGTCCTCGTAGCTTTTTGTGCTTGATTTGATTTTTTTATTATTATATATACCTTTATAAAGCAAATTGTTTATAAATATTTTGCAATCGGCAATTTACTTATATATATATGTGTGTGTGTGTAAATTGGTTTATATTTATGTAAAATTGTATGTCATTAGTTGAATTCTATACATGATATATATTACATTTCTGGTTTGTAAATGGTGCATGATTTATGTCATTGGGCATTACATTTGTAGTTTATATTGTACTTATTATGTGAATGATAATTTCTATTGTAGTTGGGTCTTACATTGGTAGTTATTATGTTGTAGTTGTTACATTGATATATATTTTGTAACATTGTAGTTTTGGTTGTATTGTTGTTATGAGAATGATTATTGTAAATCATTAATTACATTATATAATTGTTTATAAAGTTTTTATAATTGATCATTTTACATATATCTATAACTTGATATAACATTGTTGTAATTGGTCATTACATTTATGTAAAGTTGTATATCATTGGTTTAATTTCATTGATGATTTTGTAATTAGTTATATAATGTTTTAGTTTCTTTAATTGCTAAGAATTTTTACAAAAGCATTATAGTTGTTAAAATTTATATGTTTCAAGTTCAGATTCATGCTATTAATAATGCAGTTCATATTGTTAAATGGAAATTTGTTTTGATGTTTGACTAATTGTTGCATCTTTAATATAACTTGAATAGTGCGTTCTTCATGTGAAGTATGTTGAATGTCAGTTCGAATACCTTTCAGTGGATTCAATTTCACTTAAAAGGACATGAAAATGATCAATAGGGAGATCAGTTGGTCTCTTAGGATATGAAGATAATGTTGTAATTCAAATAATTGATGTGTCTATTTTAATGACACTTTGATAATATGTTTGTAACCATTTAGTGTTCAACCCTTTTGTATACGTGGAATGCATTTACATATGATAATGATAGTATTTATTGTTTAAGAATCTATTATAATGACACTGATAGAAATGTCTTTATAATCATTTTGTTTTCTAACCTTCTTTGTGTACATTGAATGCTTTATATAAATAATTATTAAATATTTGTAATTATGTATATAATTTATGTAAGTATCATTTATATTCTGTATTTTTGTAACTATGTCTATAAGAGATAGTTCAAGTATTATAAAAAGTTCAGGAGAAAAAAAAGGAACAACATTGCAGGGTAAAAAAAAATAAAAAAAGTCAAAGGGTATAAAAAAAATTAGACTGTTAGTCAAGGGGTATTTAATCAATTCACCCTTTGAATTTTCATGTGACGGACTGGGATTTTTCAATTCGTAGGCCTTGATTGTGGACTCTTTAAAAAAAAGATATAGCAAAGATAATTTTCTTTTAATATTATAATTATTTAAGTAAAATAACTATTTTCTATTTGATTGCATTTTTATTCATTTTAATTTAAAAATGTTATTTGATTGATCATTATTAAATTATAAATAAAATGTTAATAAGATTTGAATAAGGATTATAAAATGTAAAAAAATAATTTGACACTTGAATTAATACGGAAAAAGGTAATTAAAAGTGGTTTGACTGATAAACCGTTCTTATATAATAAAACCATTTGAATAAAAATCTACTAATTTATTTTTACATATTCTGACATAATGTATATTGTATAAATAAGTTTTTTCAGCTTATTCAAATAAATTTTATTTTATTTTACATTTATTCTTCCATCGAACGTGTGACATTTGTTTTTCACATGCATCTCTGACATCCAAGCCGATCCATACGGCCATACGGGTCTCAGTTTACTGGAAAATCAAGATTTTGAATTTTTTTATTATAAAAAAGAATGACAAATAAAACAAAAACGTGACTAACGAGTTCTTCTAGGCAACTCGTTAAATAAAGAAAGAAATGAAAGTGAAATGTAAAAATAGAAAGGTCAAGTCTCCAGGACTCCAACAGCTTAGGAACCACATATAAAATTCGAATTTACGTATCTGTTTTAATTTTAATTTTTTTTTGTGGTAAAGACAGGTTCGACTCCGCGTCTCTCCTTTGAAAATGTGTGTCTTGACCACCCCGTTAAAAGCATATGTCATTAAAGAAAAATTACAAAGTAGCAGTGGATACACAGTTTTCTTTCTTTTCTTTTTTTTTTGGGTAAAAAAAAAAGGATACACAATTGATGCATGGCGTCAAAAGGAGACAAAATATGAAAATATAACTAGTTTAGAAGTAATGATAGCTCTATTTATTGTATGAAAGGAAAGTTGAATAAATTGACTGGGCATAGATTACTGTGTTCAAATCCAGCTATGGTTGCTCTGTTTGAAAAGGAATAAATATTGAATGGTATCAGATGATATATATCATTGGTGTTTGCTTTTATGGTTATTACTGGTATTTTGTTGAAGTTGATGCTAAATAATAAGATGCAATATGAGCAACCCTTGCCCTTTGGCTCGGTGGAGTTGTTAAGATTGTGTCACTTTTTAAATGTCAAATATCGTGTTTTATTTATTATTAATAGTTCGGGCATTCATTTTTAAAATTTAACTGCATATTTGTGGTTCTGGTGTTCACTTGGGCTTAAATGGAAATTTTCGTAGCATTTCGAGGTCTTTTTAGAAATTATGCAGTTTCGATTGGTATATGGATTTAATTTTGTTAATGCCCAAGATGAAGTAGTAAAAATCTGATTTTAATCATGAGATGTTTAGTTTTGAGTTAGCTTTCATACAAAAGTAGAATTAGATCAACTGGATTCATGTATCAAAAGTTATGGGTGTTTTTCCAATTATACCGTGGGGATATGAAATCCAGGCAGCAGCCCTGTATGATGTTTAGCCTAGATTTCGGAATAGCTAGAGAGGTTATTTGATCTAGGTGTAAACATGAAAGTTGTAGATAATCTTCTTGACTTTCCAATGGCATTGAAATTGTGCAATTCGGAGTTATATTGAGGAAGTTATGACTGTTTTAGTGAAGTATGTGCAGAATTTCTAGTCATGGACGGTTTGGTCCTTTTGCCCCACTAATGAGTGATGTATTTGGGGGAAATAAAAGGGGGGTGGTTTGGCTGGAATTTCATTGTTCAGCTGAAATATCTGAGGGAGAGAAGAGAAGAAGAAAGAAAGAAAGGAAATATGAAGGAAGTGTGTTCAACCCCTCACCTCCTCCCTTTTTCACTCTAGGTGCCTCTCTTTCTCTCTCTCTATCTCTCTTTGTTTTCTCTAGCTATTTTGCATGTTTATGGTGGCTGATTTGGTGTTGAATGTTGTCTTGGGTGAGGGAGACAGGGAAAATTGGTAGGGATAGGTGAGACAAAGAAAGTGTGTGTGGGTGTATCCCTTTTGCCTTGGCCAACATGTCCTTCCCAAATTATCTTCACCTCCCCTTTGTGCATTGTATGTGTTTGTGTTTATGCTTGTATGAGTGTGTATTATTGAATTTGGGTGCTGTTGGAAGAGTGTAATGTGTAATTGCTACTGCACATGAGATGATTGCATTAATGCATGAATGGGGTGGTTTTGTGTTGTAAGGCAGATTTTCTGTCTCTTTAAGGTCCTTGTGTTTGAGGTATTTGGAGGCATATTTTGAGGCTTGTGTCTTCATTTCATATGATCATCTATGTGTCTAGATGCTATATATCAAATTTGGTGTCATTTGGTTACCTGTATTGAAAGTTATAGCCTAATGTTCATGGTCTGTCCGGATTCGCGCAGAAATTGACCGGTTTCTGAAAATAATTTATTTCGGGCATTTAGAGATTTTATCAAGTTATTATGTCTTCACGGTATATGATCCCAACACATCATAGAATGTGTGTGATTTATTTTAGAATATTTGGATGTGTATTTTGTGCTGTGGATACCAATGTTTGGGGCTGATTGCAGTAGATGGACTAATCTTGTATAAATATGTGACAAAGAGTTATTATGCATGGTGTGGGCAATATAAGGAGTTGATGTCTTCATGAAGAAGGCTTGTATATGTATCAAGATATTTTATATTTAATTGAGCATCATTGGTTGTTCTTGCAGATTTCGTAGACCGGACGCGCGGCGATCCAAGTATCTGTGAGTGGTTCGATTCACCCTTTCGGAAAGCGCTCGATGCACATAATCGTGCATCGCGTATCCGCGGGGCACCCTAATTATATTCAATCATGATTGCTAAATTGCATTAATATATTAGACTCATACTTGTTAGCTTTAATTGTGGGTTCTTATATAACATGAGGTATAGAGTATGACATTTATGCTAGCTTGTTAGTGGGCATGGCATGCCATAGGTAGCCATTTGTAGGGTCACCTTCTTATTAGTAAATGCTTAGTATGGTTGTGTCATATTTAGCTAATGGTATGATATATATGCTAGCTTACTAGCGGGCCTATGTTGGATTGTATAAAGTGTGCATATTCATGGTTTATTAATAGGTTATTCGGACAGGTAGTCCTTATATCTCTCTTGTGATAATTGTGTGTATGTTGAATGGTTCAACCAACTCATTTGCACAACGAGCATCGTATTATTTGCTAGAAGTTTTATTATATACAGCATGAACTCATATTAGTCTCATTCACATTAATGGATGAGTTTTCCATGTCTGAAGCCGTTTAGTCTTCTATGTAAGTGTTTTGTGCTTGTATAGTATGAAATAGATATTTCAGATTACAAATATTAGTGAGGTGTTGCTTGAATGTCATATGTGATTTGATTGAAGGGGAATCACATATTTATTTATCCAATCCGATGAGATTTTTAATAGATGTTTTAATTCTCATTTTTTTGACGTTATCCTTATTAGATGATTACATAGTGGAATGTGGATGAGAATCATTTACTTTGATTGTGTCTCAATAATTGCTTAGAGTGATGGCTAAGGTAATGGGACTCTTACACCTCAAAGGTATTAGAATTTTTCCTATCATTATCGCACTCATGATAAATAGATTAGGCCTATCTGAAATAGGTGGATGTATGACTCTCAGTTAGGTCATACTTTATTATTTTAATGTGCAAATGTAGCAGTTTATATACCCTGCATCCTTGCGATGCTCTCGTATGAGAATTCAGAAGAATTCATTTATCGTATTGGTATTCGTTAATCGATAGCAATGATAGTATGCTTGGCCTATCTGTAATAGGCATGTGGATGACCCGCCTTTAGGGTCATGCCTCCCCATTGCTAAGTGTGAGAACTTAACTACCTTTCCCTGCATCCGAGTGATGCATCTGTATGGAAATTCAAGAGAATTCATTAGCATTGTATTTGCTAGATGATTATAGTTGATCCTTGATGATGCTTCTCCCTACCTCGTATCCGCGTTGAAGCTACCCGGCGTTGGAGCTATCCTGGATTCTGCCGCTACATCATAGGAGGCCCAATGTGTATTTCAATACCCTTGTGGCTTCGTACCTATCTTGGAAGGCTGTCAGGAAGAGGGCTACCCGGGAGAGGGCTACCGGAAGGTTAAGGGAGTTAGCGAGTTGATTTCTAGATGATTATAGTTGATCCTTGATGATCGTATTGTGAGCGTGGCATGCTTCTCCCCTACCTCGTATCCGCGTTGAAGCTACCCGGCGTTGGAGCTATCCTGGATTCTGCCGCTACATCATAGGAGGCCCAATGTGTATTTCAATATCCTTGTGGCTTCGTACCTATCTTGGAAGGCTGTCAGGAAGAGGGCTACCCGGGAGAAGGCTACCGGAAGGTTAAGGGAGTTAGCGAGTTGATTTCCTTTCTAATAGTCTCATGTCACCTTAGGGATGAAGGCGAGGATGGGGTTAGAGTGCTTTCTCCCATATCGTCGTGCGTCGAAGATTTCGAGCGTTGAAGCTATCCTGGATAGTGCCACCACATCATAGGAGGCTCAATGTGTATTTCAATACCTTGTGGCTTCGTACCTATCTTGGAAGGCCGCCAGGGAGAGGGCTACCGGATGATGCAAGGCATCGTAACGTATTATACATCGATGTAGATAATCTTTGAAGTGTTGTACTAGTTTGAGATACTACACATTACTATTAATGAATTAATTGCTTTTCAAGAGTCCTAGGAGTTCCCCTCCGGGTCAAGGGTGAGGTGAGGTGAGGTCACATCTCCACGTGACATGTATCGGTTGGGGTTCTTCCGCATATATTTTTCCTTATAAGAGCAATGTGCTTAATATTATACTATATTTATAGAGCGTGGATTCTTGCCACTCACTGAGCTTGTAGCTCACCCCTCGTGTGTTATTTTTCACCAGGGACTGGGTTGGCGTGGAGCTAGAGCATCTATCTGGCGTGGTTCGTGCGTAGAGTATCCCACCTTTCGGTTAGCGAGTGCGAGGCTGTCAGCAATCCCATTTTCTTTGTGTATATACTGGTAATCGTGCGTGTTGCACATATGATTTTATTTAGGCTAGACTTGGACTCTCACAGGACAGTTATCGTGTATTCGGGTTTGTAATAATGTTTTTTATTTACAGACTAATTTGTATATTATACTTCCGCATCATTTCTTTTTATTGGCTACTACTTTCCTGTAGCCTTGTTATCTTATTTGACCCCTGTTGGTTATTGTATGATTGGTAATGCCTCGGGGCGTAACAGGAGTAACTGTGGCTGGCCAACAATTCACTTAATCAGCGTTTAGTTATACGATTAGACAGTTTATATTTTTATAGGAAACTGATTCTGTAATCATGCAATCAAACAGTTTTACTGTAAAGCAAATAGATTTTAAACAAATAGTACAAAAAACTGTGATTTTTAAAAGTTAGAGGGTAAGCTTCCTCCAAAATTAATTTTAAAATTCAAATTCCTGCATAATCAGTTTTGCAATTGCGCAATCATACACATCTTAATAGATGGAGTGGAAAGGCTTTGTTTTTGTTTGTAGGTTCATGACTTTGTTTTTGTTTTTTTTTCCTTTATCTCGAGCAGAATTGTACTGACTTTCCAAAATAAAATTGCGATATCAATTTCTATCTCAGCTCATAAAAAGATGCAATGTGAGTTATTCCTCTCATTTTCATTCGGACATAACCTGCTTTGTTAAAAAAATTGAAATAGATATATTCACATTCCATTAAAAAAAAATGCAACTTCAATTATTCTTGCTTTTTCTAACAATAGCTTTGAAAATATGCAATCAACATGACGGGGATGTAAATTTTAAGACAAGATTTTAAAAATAAATATTTTACTATCACAGTATATTAAAATTAATTTTCTTTAAAAAATATATATTAATGTATCTCAATGTATACTTTATTTTTTGTAGCTATTTATTTTAATAAATGAATGTATATTTGACTTTTTAAAATCTATATAACTCCCTAAAAATACTATGTAAATTCAAATAACTTTCTGAATTAAAATTCTGTTGACAGGTGAAGAATATTTTATGAATATTCCGTTTGGTTAAAAACATAGTATACCAAAAAACTCCAACAAATTGTTGAAAATGCGAAAAAACTTATATAATTAACGATTTTATCCCTCCAGATAGATTATAAAACCTTATTTGAAGGAGTAAAATCATCATTTATAGATGATTTTTTTGCATTTTTAATATATTGTGGGTTTTTTTAATATATTATATTTTCAACTAGGGTTAATTAAACATAATATTTACATAATAATTTAAATTTATCACCAAATTTTTTACTCAGATGACTATTTGGATTTATACGTGTTTTGAGGGTCATATGAATTTCAGTAAAAGGCAGGGCGGTTATATGGATTTAGGAAGTTTTCATAGGGCTAAATCCATTTGTCCCTTTAAATATACTTCACCCATGCTTTTCCACCAACAAAGCGAGTGTGACATGCATCCGTGATCTCGGCCTATAATAGCCATTCAATCCGCTGAAGCATGCATCACGTAAAACAATATAAATGTTTCACATTACAGGACAAATCAAATAATAAAATTAAAATATTTTTAAATGGTCCGCGTTTAAGATCATCTTTAATTAAAGGAAAAATTCATACAACCCCCTTAAATTGAAATCTAATTGAAATTCATGTATCTAATTGAAATTCATGTAACCCTCTAACTTTTCTTAAAATCTATGTATCCCCCCTGAAAAAACCCAATAAATCTAAATAACTCGCTAAATAAAAATTTTGTTAATAGATGATGAATATTTTGTGAATATTTCATTTAGTTAACTTGGTTGAAAACAATATAAACTAAAAAACTACAACGGGTTAAAAATGTAAAAAATCTTATAAAAATGACGATTTTATCCTCTCTGGATATATTATAAAACTCTATCTATAAGGATAAAATCGTCATTTATAAAAAAAATTCGCATTTCTAACACATTGTAGGTTTTTTGGAATACTGTGTCTTCTATCATGATTAACCAAACATAATATTAATAAAATATTCATCATCTGTAAACATAAATTTTTTTCAAGGACGTATTTGGATTTAATAGGTGCTTTGAGGGGGTTATATAGATTTCAGTCAGTTTACAAGGGGTTATAAATTACGAGTTTCAGGCATTAAAGCCGTTTGCATTTTTCATGGGCATATGCACTCATACAGTGTGTAGATAACTGCATGACGTAAATTTTTTTACTTTTATACATACCCTAAAAAAAATAATATATATATATATAAATTAATTAAAATTTACGTTCTGCAAACATGGTTGATAAGGCACACTATTAATAATAAATCAAAACAGCTAAAGTTGACTGAGCGTAATGTTTGATAAAAGAGGTCACCGAGGTAAACCATGGACGCCCTACCGGAGCCCCTCATTTCAAGCACCTCAAGTTGTGAATACATGTACCAGAAACTCATAGCCCCCGTTTGGATAAAGAATTAAGTTATTATAAGGTTTATAACTATTCTAATATAAATATTTTTTTATTTAATTGTATTTTGAATTATCCTAATTGGAAAATGTAATAGTAAAAATTTTGTTGTTTGGATAAATTGTGAATAAGGTGTGAATAAAGATTTATAAAAGATGAAAAATGATGACAGTTGATTTTATTTACAAAGGGTGATGTCAATTGATTTGACAGTGGATATACATATTATGTTGTGTTGAATAATTTGGAATAACTTAATTTTAAGGGTTGACTGAAATCCATATACCACTTTATATCAGTTAATTCTGACATATAGATTATCATGTATTCTAGCCTTCTAAACACCCATTTCGATGTTATTCCGGCTAATTCTTATTTATTCTAGAGTCGATTCTTGAACCAAACGGGAGCATAGGGTTTAGACTGAAAATAAGGGTAAAACATTCTTTTTATCATGTTAGGTTAAGTTAACTATATATAACATTTAACAAGGTGATGATAGGAGCCAATGTAAAATAAACACATAAAGACCTGAATAAACGGGGGCGTAGGTATTATCTACATTTTTTTATATATATGATATTATATAATCGGGGGCATAAAGACCTGAACCTGAATTTCTTCCTTATCTCTTTTTCCAGGGTACACTGTATACAGCACCTCATGAGAAACAAACAGAATAGGCCTGATCAAGTCTAGACTGGGGCCCACAAAGTACTACTTTTTCTAATATGGGCCTCCTATTCAACAGAGGCCTTTCTGAAAAGAGCGGTGCAGTGTACAGGCCCACCAACTTGCACTCGTACGTCAGTTTCACTCGTGAAGCATCACAGTTTGATGTCCACTGCAACGGTTCAGTAATCACAGTAGAAATTCAGAGGGGCATGTGCAATTCATTTTTTAAGTTCACAAAGGAAAAGAGAGTTTAGATCAATGTTAAGCATTATATTGGGCTCCCAAGCAAATTGATTATATTAGTTGTTCCCTTTTGATTCAGATATATGTTGCTATTTGAAATTCAGTGATGATGTTTTTCCTTGAGTGTTAACTTCTTTTTAGCACTTCTACAAATCTCAGTTAAGATTGTTTTTTTTTTTTTGAGACAATGTAGGCATTTCCATTTCATAAAGAGATATACAAAATAGAAAATGTCCGAATGGGGGATGAGAGGAGATGAAGAAGTAAAAAAATCAAAAACAATAATAGAAGAGAGCCAGGTAGAGGAGACTTGTTGCAAAAAAATCAAAAACAAAAATCAAATCTCAGTTAAGATTGTTGCAACATATAATTGTTGTTTTTTAGTTTCATTTCAGACTCCATTGAGACCTACTACATGCTTTACCAGCTTTGTGATCTTAAAAGAAAAATATTGAGATAGATGTAAATATCACTTTCTGTAACTTTTTCCCTCTTGCTTATCATTATAATCTCCATGCAGGAACAAGTGTTGCAGGAAGTTAATATCATTAAAAAGAGAGTTACCATCAATTATTTGATGCTATAATAACGGAGCAACTTGTAGTCATGTAGGGATAAAACTAGAATACCTTCATAAAACTAGAATCTTCAATGATTTGTATATGAAATGCATTAATATTTGATGCTTTTCTTTTGGGATATTATGCAAAATGTGGAGCACTAGGCATCGACCACTTATTTTCTTAAAAAATAAAAATATAATCATTATATACTGTAGTCATGTAATGAAACCTGAATCGTCTTGTGATCTACAGCCAAAGAGCAGGAAGGAAATTCTTTTGGAATATGTCAGGAATGTTCGACTTATGGAGTTGTTTGTAGGAAAAACAAACCACATGTGATAGATTATATTGATGCCTCACGTTTTACTATTTATTACAAAAAATGTGTAATCTTTCTTAGATAAGCGAAAATGGATTATTTTCCTGACAAAGATATGTTGAATGTGTATACTTGCTATCATAGTGGTGTTGGCTTATAGTTTTGTTGATCAATTATCATATGTTTATCAAAAATACCTTCATCGTTTCTGGAAGGTTGGGGATGCAATGTGCCTCGCTGTGACAAATATAATTCGAACACACCATCAATGTTCTGCTATAACTTTTACCATTGTTACTCTTTTTACAAAATTCTGCACATTTTGTTCTCCTTTATGGTCTTTTTTACTTCATATAAGAAAACTTTAAATCTGTATATATATCCATGTCACACTCATTCTTTTTTGCTACTCATTGCCTGAATCTTTTTTTTTTGCATTTTGTTTTTAGTTATTTACATTTTTGGATTCACACTTTTCCAAAAATGGATTTTTTTATTCAAAATAATCTCATAAGGTCATTAGATGTTATTTTGATTCATGTTATTTTCATACTTCGTTGTCCTCATGCAGGTTTGGTGAAAATCCTGCACAGCTTATGCACTATGTTACAATGATGGGTTACAATCTTAGAAATGCGCAATATCATATGGAATTGCAATGAGGATTGAGGTAGGTTGATGTCCCAGATGTTTAGGACAGGAAAGTTATTTTTCCCCTGCTCATAGTAGTCACTCAAATTTGTGCATAAAAATCTGTTATTAGCGTTTCATATGCTCCATGCATGTCTTCTTTGTACATGCACTACATGGGCTATGTGACATCCACTATTGTTAGATTGAAAATCATCACTTATAAGCTTGGAGGTCTATTTTTCTCATGTGCTTTTTTGCTTTTAATTTTTTATGAATCTCTTGTGGAAATTTTTGTTTAGACACTGCAAGCGGAGCAAGGGATTAACTAAATGAATTTACATTTTAGAGTCATCCTGTTCACATTCAACAGCCTAGACTTTTTCATGGAAATCAGAACAGGCTGTTGAGTTCTTCTAGACTCTCATATTTATTTATATGTGGTCCTATACTTTGTTATACTTATCTTGGGATTAATTAATGTTTAAAAATGATTCACGGTACTTTATTGCTGCAATTACTCTGAGAGTTATAGTTATAGTTCTTCATGCCCATCCTTTTTTAAACTTTGAATTTTCGAGTGGAGTGTTTCTTGTGATGTTTTGTGATTTTTTATTTTTTTAGGGGAGCACCAATGGAAATTTGTAGGTGGTTTATTATGGGCATCATGTTGATGGATCTTTTGCCCCAGAAAAGTTTTATAGGGCAATTTATGATGTGTAGTATTTTTTCAACATAATATATACAACAGTAGTTGACATTTTATTCTTATTATATTTTACTTTTTTTCTTTTTCTTTGTACTATAATTATTCAACTTATGATTAATTTCTACGCGGGTAGGCTTCTCAAGATGCTTAAATTTTCATTGGCAAGGAAAATGTGGGTGTCATATAGCTGTTGTATAATATATATGGTTTCTTCATGATGATAGGGAGTTTTTTTTTTCTGTATTCCTCATATTTATTTCTTTTTACTTATCATTCCTCATATCTACTTATTGAGGTTTTTCAATAAATTTTTCAATGTCTTAATTACACATAGATCTTTAATATGTGCATCGGCACATACACAACAACCATAATAGAAGAAAAAAAAAACCATACATAATATACTGGAGGAAAACAAAAAAATTGAATCGCAACTTTGATTCTGTTTGGATTGTTCTAATATCTGTTCTTGTCTGTGTTCATCTTCATATTGAATTTGGCAATGTAAATTTATATAATAAGTATGTTCTTTGGGATTTTTGCGCACCCTTAAAAAAAATTCATTTTGTCAAAATACTCTTGGTCAATGTTGGTTCTACCAATACCCATTTGAAAGATATCATGCACAACTCAAAAAAGTTATATTGTGTAAAAATATCCTCTCAAAAGGGCATTTATATACAGTATAAACCTTTTGAGAGGTATCAGTCATCAGTGGAGAGAGTTTTAAGCGGGGTATTTTAAAAATAGATTTTTTTTAGGGCTATATATTCAAAAAATCCTTTTTTGTGGGATTATGGTTACTAATTTTATCACTTGTTCTTAAATAGAATTTCCACTTGTATTCTCCTAAGGGATTCAATAATTTCAAATAAAACCCTCTGATTAATCATATGATAACAATGTGTTGTCAGACAAGGAATCAAGACCCCCTTTGGAATGTCAGTAACGACCACCCAAACAAGTATTCAAACAAAAACGACTTCGGTTTAAGTATTTGCACATTCTGTCTTAACTCAAGAGATCCAGGGGCATAACTCTTAAGCATAATATCAAATGCTTCAATATTCTTAAGAGAAAAAAATGGTGCTTTA
Source organism: Acorus calamus (assembly GCA_030737845.1). NCBI lineage: Eukaryota > Viridiplantae > Streptophyta > Magnoliopsida > Acorales > Acoraceae > Acorus > Acorus calamus. Next base: position 20,631,521 of record CM060873.1, on the reverse strand, counting down.
GGTTCATCATATCTGCTACTTAAAATCTCACCAGTCAGGCTAAAGAAAAGTTAATCAACCTGTAAAATGAAACAAGAATTTAATTCAGACATAGAACCAGATTCATTATGGAGCCATCAAAGTGTTTGTACAGTAAGGCAAGTAGAGAATTAAAGTTTCTAACAAGCCTTACAAGGAGCTCTACCAACTCTGAATAAATATTTGATGCAGAAACCAAGGTGATACAAGGTGTATGCCCCCCTTGTGACATTGCATGATGTTTTTTCTTTTACCAAAACTTGGCTCAATCAACCCCTTTTGGACTATGGAAGGGGAAAAACAAACTGGTCACGAGAACAGTGAAAAACTTGGTGAAAATGGAGACTCGTAAATGAAATAGGCAGGACACTATGATACAAATGCCTATAATGTTAACATCAGTCCTTTAACATCCATGTATTCTGTTGGCTTCAAGAAGAAGCAAGAGAAATTTTGAGGAATTTTGAACTTTCTAGATTCACAACCATCTCTTTGGAGCTTTAACAGATGCTTGGACTGCTGGAGGAGTTCTCAAAGCTTGATTCTCATCAGGATCTGCAGAGTAATAGTGCGAAAGACAAACTCAATAAGATAAATATTCTAAAAAAATGTTGACAAAGCAAAATTGACTTGTTAAAAAATGGTTGATATTTTGATGGCAAGGCTTTTTGGTCATACCATCATTCAATGTCTTTTGTTAGCTAAATTCAGTTGAGAGAAATCTTCTTGTATTGGTGAGTTGCTTCATTTTTTTCCATAATAATGCAATGTCTTCTAATTATAATTTAATTCATCATGTTTCAAAGTGGTTCATCTGTCCTAAGTCACAATGTAATGATACATGATGGTTAATCAACAAATGTTCTTCCTTGGTAATAAAAATGGATTCACTTCAACAATGCATAAAAATCATGGTTCACCACAGTTTCCTAACACTTGAGCATTTTCAAAAAGCATAACCGATTAAACTGTTGATGATTAATAATATTTGCAAATGAAAACATGTTAAACTTGTTATGGGTTGTACAATTGAGCTATATTATTATATTTTGGAAGAACAGAGAAGACATGGAATTGGATTTATCAAACAAAAGGAATTGTCATTAAGGTTACTCACAGGGAACAATTGACCTCCCTCCAAGGGATGATCTTCGATTTGCTCGTGATATGGAAGGCTGAACATTGATCAAGGACTGCCTCCTCAGAGCCTGGGCATTGTCTGTGCTGGGTGACTTCACATCAACTTCACTTCTCCCTTTCATGGAAGATATTTTTTCCGGTGTACGTTGATGGTTCCTAAAAGTACATACTTTTAAGTTTTTATACCATGTAGAGGAATGTTATTAATCCACTAGCATAGCAAGATAACAAACGCCATTTGTATGGAGAAGCTTACCTCCTGTCAGACCCATTAATCATCTTCCCTATTGTTTGGAGTGATTTTCTTATGTGAGATCCTTTGCTTCTAACCGTAGTGAAACTTGGAAGTTGAATTGTGTTGTTACATGAGGCTCATTTGAAGAGATAGCCTCATCCACTTTATTCAAAGGCTCAGGTGTTTTTGGTAGTGGAAGAGATGTTCTTGTCCTCACAATCTTTGAGGCTTGGCTCTCACTAGTTAGATTGTTCCCATTCTCCAAGCCCGTATCTAAATCATGACATCTTGTCTGAACCTGCATGGAGTCGACAAAAAACAGAAGAGAATGGAACTAATACATGTAAGCAGAAAGTCAATAATTGAGGACAGATAAACTAATGAAGTTTCGTACATCCAGTTTCTGATTCTGTGTTTGATCCTTGTTTGCAGAATAGGTGCCTTCCAAGCTCAATCTTCTAAAACGGACTGGAGTGTATTCCACTTCAGCCTTTGGTCTCACAAGAGGGGTTTTAAGTAACTGCTCATTTTTAGGCACACTATAATTCTCAATGCTCAACCTTCGAGGTCGCAGACTGCGCTCAGTTGTTAATATCAAATTTTCAGGCCTTGTTTCCCTGAATTTACGTGATTGCAATGTACCTTCCCCATCCTTGACAGCCAATGCCTGTTTTAGACTATCTACCTGTAAGCAAGCAGCTAATGTCAAATGCCAATTACATACATAAGGTGCAATAGCATGTATAAATCCCATATATATGTGCTCTGCATAAGTTGAGGAAGATGGCGCTTCAGGAAATACCAATGTTTTACAACTACTGATATGGAGGATGGACAATAATGGAGCAAATTCTGCAACTCGTGTAAAGAGCATGCCAATACAGTAAGATATGGGAAGATAAAAAGCATTTGTGTGAATAAGTTATTCAGTCTTATCCCTCCAACAATCTGTTCTCAAACATAATGATGTAATCAGAGTGTTGAATTGTGCCTCACACTGCCCACCATTCACCTTGCAAAACAATTTAATAATATTGTTTGTTAAGGCACCAGATCCAACCGTCCCATTGGATAATGAAAATGCAGGATACATTGTTGTGGCAGTTCATATGATTATATTGTCGAAGATATTAAAAAAATAATAGTTATATTATATTATAAGAGATACTGCCAAAAAAAAGAGTACTTGGCAAGAGTTCAGGAGCAGATATTCAAAAACTATTACTTGTTCTTTGAGTTCCCGAATTTCGTTGCTTTCTTTGTTCACATGAGCCGTCCCAAGTTCAACGGAGGAGACCCTCTGAGCAAATTTCAGCGTGCTTATTGTTTCCCCGTAAAAATCGGCTTCTGGGCTCACATGTGCAAGCATCAAAACTTTAGCCTTCCCACCTAATGAAAAATTTCATGGATGAAATCAGTTAATACATTTTTGTTATTCCCAATTTAATGCACAACTTAAAAGTAAAAAGAAAATGCAATAAAAAATCAAATCTCAGATAACAACCTAAAGAATCCTGAAGCAATTGTGTAAGTTTGCTATTGCGGTAAGGTATGTGTGAGCTCTTCTGACCCAATGCTGAAATAACATCTCCCAAACAGGACAGAGACTTATTGATATGTTGTGCCTCTTTCAGTCTGTCTCCCGTAACTTCCGATTTATCAACCCTCTCACTTCCAGCAAGATCAACTAAATGCAAACAGCTACGAAGTGTGCTTCCTGATATTTCTTGGCCTTGCACATGTACTATCAAGACACTGAAAATGATCATCAGAGACCCAAAAAGATTAACATTATCATCACATGAAAAATAACAAGTTTGGTAATGAATTGCATATTAATATTTGCTAAATTTATTCAACACTAATTATACAACTTTTTAAACATAGAAATTGAAAGACCTGTGGGAGCGGCTACTCCTGTCATTGATTGCAGTTGAGCTCACAGAGCGGTTCTTCTCACCCAGTTCCATTAGATTGAGAACATCCATTGTGGATTCCACAAGGTGCATACTTCCATCCGGAAGACAAATACCACCATTGCCCAAACAAGACCGAATCTCTAATCTGTTAGTATTTTTAAGTTAAAGAATTCCTGAAGAACTTAAGATTTATAGAGTTAGCAAAAAAAAGTTTATAACTCATATAGGATATTTATTGGATGATGAATCATCTGGCAGAAGGTCCCTGACTTGTTCATTATATATTTCAACCATCTGAACTCGGACCTCATATCTTACAGTATTCTTTCTCACAGAAGATATCTCAAACAGATCACTCATTGCCATATAGTTGATACCCATATCCTTAATCTCCCCATTTAATGGACCACACTGTATAGATGGAGACGAACATTAGGAATTGAACTTATAGAAACATGAACTTCCTTGCAGCTACATTTAATAGTATGCCTACCATGGTATGTGTTTTGCCAGATCCCGTCTGACCATATGCAAAAATGCATACATTATAACCATCCATAACAGACCTAATCAGAGTTTGAGTGTCTTTGTAAATCTCTTCTGGAAAATTTGAAAGCTTTAATAAGAATCAGGAGATTTTTAGTCATTATAAAATTTGAAACAATCAAAACATATTGAAAACTTACCTTGGGTAGCAGTTGGACCAAAGACCTTATTAAATTGGAAGCTTTTTCTAGATGGCTTAAGCGGATCAACAATCATCAGTGAGCCATCACTCCCAATGAAATCAATCACACTTTTTACTCCAGCATTAAAACTAGGCTTGATTCTGCAGTATACTTTTATGTTGCCTGCAGAAAAATGCAATAAGTTGCATGTATAAACATTATTTTAAAAAGTTTAATAGAGTGAAAAGTACCTTTCAAATCCTGAAGCATGTTATACAATTTCCTATTTTCTTTTACAGCGACTTGGTAACCGCGAGCGGCAGCAGAAAAACTGCAAATTTCGCCATCTGAAACAACGGTCAGGGAGGAAATTTTTGTTGTTAAATTCAAAAGTAAGCACCATTTCCATTAGAATCTTCTGAGCTTATAAAATCATCTATATAATTTTACAACAACTGCCTCAAGTACAGTAAAAATAAATCTCAGTTGCTATCTATTACATCATGATGATGTTATTTTTAGCTTTGATGGAATTTGTGGTATGTAGTAAAGTAATACAATTGTCATAAAAAGAAACATTGGCTGCAAATAACCTGATATGGATTTTATTATTGAAAAATGTTTTAAAATAATAAATTCGTTTTAGATATTAATGTTCATAAATAAGAAATATATTGTACATAAGGCTTGTTTTCCCGGTAGAGACGTGTCATTTGAGCAGTACAAGATCAAATACATTGGCATTGCCTATGTAATGAATTACAATTTAAATTGGCTGCGAATAACTTCATATGGATTTTTATCTTCAAATAATCATTTAAAATAATATTTTTTTATTTGTGAATATTAATAAATAAGGAATATATTATACCCCAGTAGAGACATGTCATTGAGCTGTACAAGATCAAATACATTGCATTGCAAGTACTTGAATGAAGCCAAAATTTCACACAATAAACCCTAATACCTAGACTGAAGTGCACTACTGCAATGTGTCAAATGAACTCAAAGTTTTATCCTAAATCGAGACCTTGTTTTGAATGCACAACATATGCAGCTTTCTTCAGTCACCTAGAATGTTAGAATATCATACAATCTTGAATGTGGATTTTTGTTTTTAGAAAAAGAACATCATTCAACTTTCAATGTCAGGCTTAAGCAGGGACATATATGTAGTGGGAGATGCTCGAGGAAATTCCTTGTGTATACGCTGACACAGATTTAACCTCAAGGAAATTTTAGTGCAGATTGTTATACTTTTTAAAAAAATCAAGAATGTACAAAATTTATCAAACAGTTCATTATCATCCATGTAATTATGTAACATAAAATTTCAATTTGGAGATTGCATCTGCTTGATTGGAGATTGGACATACTGAGTTGTGTCAAGTCAGACTGCAGTTGAAATTGTAATGCTTCAAATTCTTTCTTTGTTCCCGCTAACAATGCCTTGAGTTCCTGCAAAGCAAAAGAATAAGAAATATTCTAATAGCCTGAAATATTTATTATTAGAAAATTTCAGTAAGCTAGATGTATGTTAGCAAAAATATAAATTGGTTGTCATGATATTTGAAGATGTCAACTGATTAATTAATTTTCTGAAAATTTTCAGAAAATTAATTAATTTTCTTTATCTTGCTGAGACTGTTCACAATTAACAGGCTATATAAGGCAACTGATATTAGAAAAAATCCAATAGGAGCAACACTATCTTTTTCCTTTACCAGCCAACTTGGCATTATGAACTTTCTGCATATTTAAATACCAGGGTAATCATAAACAACACAATTAATTTTTAAAATTCATCCAACAATATGTAAAGTCCAAGAAGAGAAAGAAAATAGAAACTTACTTTAAGTTCCTTTTCATGCGTCTCCAATAGGTGCATGCGATTAATATTGCCCTTCCCTGTATCTGTTTTGAAATGCTGCATGTAAATGAAATTTATACATGTGAATCAATAGTTCTGAAGAATTAGAATCAATGAAATAAATATTGCTCATTGATTGAATGATCTTCTATGTCAATGGTAATTTTTCCATAAAAATACACACTTATTTTCTAACATTTTTTTCCCTTATAGACACCATTAATGATAAAATAGAACAAAAAATAGTTAAATAATTATAAGTCCATCTCAAGGAAAGGTAAAAATGCATTCAAGTCATATAACATCTACACATTGTATTAAATGCAAACCGGACCACATTTTATAATTACCAAAAATGTCAGTACTATATTAATAATCAGATAAAACACCCACAAAAAGCGATAATCTAAAGCCTTGTTCTTTGAAAGGAAAATACAGCCCACTAACCTCAAGATATTCACCTAAACAATCCTCTTCCAGACAGCTTGACATGATCTTATAAAAAAATTTGACCCGGTCCTACAATTCACAACAAAAATTCAACTTTTCTATTCTATTTAAAAGCAGTTACCAAATTCAACAGAAAGTGAATGATCACCTGATTCCCGTTACGGAGTAAACGAAGAAGGTTATGATCAACATTTTCTTTTGCGTCAAACAAATTATCAACAAGTGATTTCACGACAGCGTCTGTCTGATCTGAAATGGCAGGTAAGTAATAACCATGAAACCAACCAAGAAGAACATATATTTTCAAATCCAAATGAAGATGAATAATTACCTTCACCCTTCAAAATTTCTTGGGAGGCACCCGATAGGTCCAAATGCCGGCGAGAGTCCACTGTAGTAGGGATGGCCCGTGAATGGGTGCTTCCAATCATGTGGGGCACAATCGGCGATCTCAAGTGCTTCCAAGCTCCTATTCCCCCAACACACTCTCCACCACATTGTCGCCATTCCTGATAGGCCTTAAGGCCTAGAACGCAATCGACAATCTTGGTTGTCGACCCAGCATCCAATGCATCCTACAAAGGAAACCCAATAAAAAAACCCACCCAAAAAATTCAAGTTTAATCAACGCATACCCTTTCAAGATCGGAAGCCTCAAAAACCGGGAGCTTCAGTTCCTCGACCGCCACCAGAAAGTTCCGCACGTTTTCAAAGTACTGATAAGCCGGCAAAGGCTGAGACTCTCCAACAACACCTTGCACCGGATTCTCAATCACCTTTAGAAAACCAATCAAAAACCAATCTTTCATAAACAAAACCCCCAAAAAAGTGCAAAAAAGCTCAACAAACAAACAAAAAAACCCACCTTTGAAACCGCGCCGGGTTGGATCTTGTTCACGGCGTTGCAGAGGACGAGGCCGCTCCTCAAGCAGGCGACAAACTCCCTCTCCGACGGCCACGCCGGGATCCCCAGCGGTCCCACCGTCGATTCCAGCCATCGGACAGCCTGGGATCTCCGAGCAGCTACAGAGAACAAGTTCAAGAAACGCTTCAATACACTAAAAATCGCATCTTTGATGAAAATCTGAGAGAGAGAGAGAGAGAGGACCTGCTTCTTCAGCTTTTCTCGCTACTCTAGAGGGGTCAGCCATTAAAGACCTGCTCTTTTGAGCTTCTTTGAAGGGTGAGAGACTGATTTAGGGTTTCAGGTTTTCTTTTCTTTCTATATTTTGGGGGGAGAGAGAGAGGAGGGCCGTTTGTGAATTTGAATTCGAATCTTTTCGGGGGACGTGACGGGGGCGTGATCGACCGTTCGATCGTTTGTACGCGATCAAGGGACGGACGAGATTTCGCAGTGGTTCGAATAAGAGATCGTCTTGAGATCCTGTTGAGCGTTGAGAACTTTTTGGCATCCAATGTCCTTCTCTTCTTATTAATTGACGTCTGTGTCCTTTTCGGACTTTGAAAACGCTAATAAATGAGTTGTATTTATTCTTGACCGTACGATTGACCGGTTTAAATATGTTGGAGATTTAAACTTCTGTGAATCCCGTGACTATATTCACTTATGCAGTTGTGCGTACTTATATAAAATATAGTTTTTATACATATTTCTAGGCCTTGTCGCCCAAAGCCAAGACAGTAAACAAAATTTTAGGTAAATATTGTGACTCAATTTGTATCATCAGGCATTGAGTTATGAGTTTAAACTTAAAAAAAAAAGCTATGGGTAGTCTCACCTCCATAATATTTACTCCATCCTGATGAGTGGAACTAACTTTGTACAGTCCGGGGTCGATCAGTCGATGTCAACTATTCAAAGTCCATACAAAAGGTGTCAACCTTATCACACAATGACACAACTGTTATGTCATTTTTTTGTCTTAGGGTGCGTTTGGTTGCGCGATTGCGCTGCGATTGCGATAACAGGAAGCTGCGTTTACAATCGCGCAACCAAACAGTTTTGTAATCACAGTTTTAAACCCAGCGATTGCAGGCAAATAGTGCCTAAAAGCTGCGATTTCAAAAAGCTGAGAAAGTGAGCTTCCTGCAGAATCAGATTTGCAATCGCAGATTCCTGCAGAATCAATTTACAATCGCGCAACCAAACGCACCCTTAGAGTATTCCGCGCATAATGGGCTGGATCTCTAGTGCACGAACTTCTCAAGATACCTTATATAGGAAAATGATATATCTTTTTTTTTTCTTCTTATAAAGTATGTGCTCGTCTAATAAAGTAAAAGGTGTGGATACTCTTATCACCGATTTCATTTTGGTTATCCTTTTTTACACCACTACCTGCCATTTGATTTATGCTTAAGCCCACAACCTTATAAAAACATTTTACTAGAAACACTAATCCCATCACCCTTCATCTTTTTTAAAACATACATCTTTCTTCTCTCTTTTCTTTCCTTTCTCTCCTCTTGTTCTCCCTTTCGCTCCCCTACCACCTCAAGGATGCCGAGGAGACCCCACCACCATGTCTGCCCCCCTCCCATGAAGCCCTTCTCGTGTCGTCCCCCCCCCCCTCTCTCCCCGCCCCGGTGCACCCTCACTGTGCAATAGGCCCACTCGTGACAACCTTAGAGATTTAAAAATAGATTAATATATATATATATATATATATATATATATATATATATATATAAATATCTTTTAGATCAATTCTTTATGGTGATCTCATGAGTATTATGGTTCTTCTAACTCTTACTGTAGGAAGTTAGAGTTTTTTTTAGAGAAACTTTTTTTTTATAGAAAAAGTCAACTGTTTTGAAGAGAAATGTAGTGAGTTGGATCTATTTGAATGTATTAGGTATGAAAGTTAGGGTTGTGATTGCATTTGTTTGGTTTACAAATTAACTACGACATATTAGTCAAATTTCTTAGGTTTGCATATTTTTGATATTGTTGGCATATTGTTGTTGTTGTTCTGATAGAAGAGTATTGGTGGCATGTTGAGCAAACTGATTTTTTTTTATAGTATTGTGGTGATTATTATAAATGTTTTGTGTTAGAGTTTTCTCTATAGATCTCACCCACCGAATGAACATTAACCATTTATATGTAATAAGTTAAGAAAAAATGTGGTGAATAACTACAATAGGTATTTTGTAATATGAATATTTTAATAAGGTGTGCTGATGATTATATATATTCTAACATGACAAATATGAACTACAACACATGAGTCAAATTTCTTAGGTTTGTATGTTGGTGGTATTATTGGCATCTTTTTTTAGTGTCGTGGGGCTATTGGTACTCTTAAGCGGGCGCCTGTTTTTTGTTAAATTGCGGACGAGTGAAGGTCACCGAATGAAGGGCCATGATTGAACCAATGAAATCAAATGTCCACTTAAATTTGATCGGACTTAACCAAACAAATAACCCAACCAAACCATCTCCCTCACTTTGTCTCTCCCCCTTCACAACCCTAAAAACCAGAATGTGAGATTGATATACGATTTGGCCTCCCCGACTGACGCCGCTCACCCTCCCTGACAAACCGTCCCTTAAAATTTATTTAAATTTGGATATGCCAATTAGAAATGCATTGAATTACTGAGCATTGAATTAAAACTAAATGATGTACATAATCAGAGGCATTTTCATATAAAAAATAATGATGAGAATTATCAACAGAGACAAAATGACCCAAACTCTTATATGAAAAAAAAAATTCAACTCAGAGTGATATCTAGTCAGGAGGGTGTACTAAGATCTCTTATTTCATGTATATTTCTATGATCAAATCCACACATTATCGAGAAAGCTACACTATGAAGGTCTACATCCAATGCCCAAATCTAGACCCACCCCAAATAATCTCATACCCACCATCTAAAAAATTCTGAGATGGAATATCATGCAATGTTGAGGTTTTATTTTTATTTTTATTTTTTTTTCATGGGAGATTTTATGAGATGGAATATCAAGTGATTAAAGGTTACATAGTTAGAACAAAAAAAAGAGATATCTGAACAAAAAAAAAAGCCCAATCTGATTCATAACAAACCCCAAAAAGGCTTTAAAAAACACACTGGATCCCTAAATGAGAATGTAAGATCACTTTTCAATCCATTCAATCTCAAAATGACCCACACTCACCCATGAAAAAAAAATCAATTCAGTCACCCAATAATAATAATAATAATAAAAACCAGAATCAAGAGATGCAAGATTGAATCTTAAGGGACGGTTTGTCGGGGAGGGTGAGCAGCATCAGTCGGGGAGGCCAAATCGTATATCAATCTCACATTCTGGTTTTAGGATTGTGAAGGGGAGAGACAGAGTGAGGGAGACGGTTTGGTTGGGTTATTTGTTTGGTTAAGTCAGATCAGATTTAAGTGGACATTTGATTTCATTGGTTCAATCATGGCCCTTCATTTGGTGACCTCTACTCGTCCACAATTTAACAAAAAATGGGCACCCGCTTTAGACCCCATTGTGTATATATATATGAATGTCATGTTAGAATATTTGTGTGAATCATTCATTTAAGTTTCAATATAGTCATTTCAAATAAAATTGATTCAATGCCAACCATTGGTAACAAAATATGCAAAGTTGGCGACTATTGTTAAAAACCATGGTTTGGGATGTTGATGACTATTGTTGGTATCATGGTACGTTGAAACTTCATTTATAAATGTTGATATACTTGGATTGATTTGAGATTCTACATTGGTTCAATACAGTTTGACATTGATGTATATTTCTTGAATGTATTATTTAGTTTTGCATGAGGCATTCAATAGGACATCCATTTCTTACAAGACGAACACCACTTTCTATCCCAGCTTCGATGCAGTGTAGGACAAAGCGAAGACATGATCGAGGCACTTAAATGACGAATGTGGTCTATGTTGGTATTTTTTGTTTTTGTATCCTTAATGTGGAGATGAATGTTTAGGTTGGTGTGTACATGTATGTTTCCACTTGGAATGTCTTTCCTTAACGAAACAATCAATGCGGTCTATTTCTGATAATGTTCATGAATGCAGTGCCTTTGTTTAGTGGGAAGAAAACATGGAAATATTTTTCGACATGTTGAATGTTGAAACTGGTGCCCCAGTTTGATAGATCAAGTGTTAGACCCCATTCCTACAACTCGCAGAAGACTCGTTGAACTAGATCATAGCTTGCCCTGTTCTGTTAAACCCTTGCAGATCCTTGTGACTAGATCATGTTTGGATTCAAATCATTGTCTTCTAAAACCACTTCCAATATACTTAGGTCAACTGGTGTAATGCTCCAGACTTACATAGCAAGAAATTGTGGACTTTGTCCCTTACTGGGCTCACGACTTTAAAACGTGTCTTAGTGTGTAAGAGTCGTGCTCACATATAAGCACATATTATCTCCTTCCATTAGGTGACGTATGTCTAAACCCTCACCCTCACCCAATTCATAAGCCCTTTTTGGACTCTTGGGTCTACCACCCTCTCAATAGGCTATGCGTCACAATTACCCTCTTAGTGAGCCACACATCCTCGTGTGGGATTACACTCACCAGTAATGGACAAATTTTGATACTAATTGTAATACATCAGGCTGACATAACAAGAAATTGTCCACTTTGCCCCCGTATTGGGCTCATGGTTTTAAAATGCATCTTGGTGTATAAGAGTTGTACTCATATATAAGCACAGACTATCTCCTTCCATTAGGCGATGTGGGACTAAATCATCACTCACACCCAATTCATGAGCCTCTTGGCCCTACCACCCTCTCAACGGGCCATGCATCACAATAGGGCTCTTTCCTACCCAATCACATTCAAAAGACCCACTTATTGTTGACCACAGGGCGGTGGGTTCACTATCAACCCGATTTGGGCCTCTTGACTAACCCCCTGTCGAGTTTGAAAGAGCTTGGACAATGAATCCATCGAACTATTTGATTGTTGAAATCTCCTTTACATCAATTGGTATTGGTGATTCATGAGTTTGAATGATTGATCTCTTCCTATTGTACAAGTATTAAGGGGCTTCATAGAAAATTAGGGTTTAAGAGGAAGTTATGGCATTTTTAGAGAAATATATGGTTTATGCTCAATTTTAATTTTTTTGGATTGAAAGTTGTGATTGTGATATCTTAATAATATTGAACATACCCCTCTTTCAAGAATTCCTGCTTCAAATCCTATTGAGTATAAGTTTGAGAAAAAATGTAGCATGTAGCTAGGCACATGTTGGTCAATGTTTGCCTAATAATCATAGTAATTCATCATTATATTCAGGAGTGTGTCACCCTATCTGGGTCCTTGTATATATATCATGGAGCTATGGTGCTGAAGGCATTTTCGGACATGTGCTATCTCTCAGACTCACTATGACTCTATGAGAGTTCTTAGTGGGACGTCTTTCTAGATCCACTTATTTTATGATTTTCACATGTGCTATAAGAAGAGTACCATTTTTAGAAGCCAATGTATAAACACTTTCTTTTACTTTTTCTTGTGCCGCATAAATTGTTGATCAACCCTCGTATAAATTTCTTTGTTTTATCTTTATAGTTCTTTATTAATAAATAGGTCAAAATATGATAACTATTTTTTTAGTAATAAAATTATTTATTTAAGATTATTTTATGTCCACGAATTCAAATATTTTTTCAATATCAATTTAATAAAAATATCTCTTGTAACTCTATTTGTATACATTCAAAAACATATATTTAACATTTACTCATAAACACAAAAAGACGAATCACAAAAATGTGACTTCTATATTTTTTAAGAAAAGCAGAATATGAATTCTTTTATTTTCATAGATTATTATCTACCGTATAACTATTAAATGTGAACAACTCTAGTAGCACTAAAATCACTATGGAAGTATGTACAACTTAATAATAACATATTTACAAGGTTCCTTATGTAATAACCCCAACGTATAACCACAAAAAAACCAATAATGGACGACGAGAGCTCTCCGTCGCCCCTTTTTGAAAAGATCGGTTGAACAATTGAATGATGAGTGCAACGTCGTCGAGGATATCGACGAGCTTCCGATCCATGAAGCGCCGGAGAGTCACGAATTCGGGCAGAGCCCGAGCAGAGTCCAAGCCGACGGGGGCGGCGAAGTTCTCTTCGCGGTGGTTGGTGTACCTGATCGCGTCGTCTCAGATTCCGAGGACCTACGTTGGCGTCACCACCGATTTCCCTCGCAGGTTCGTTTTAGGTTTCACGAGTTCGATCCCCGAATTTTGTTTGATTTCTTGGTTTTGGAAGGTTTGGGTCGACTTTTATTGTCTTGAATTCATAAAAAAAAAGGATTTTTTTGGGGGAAAGGTTGAAACAACACAATGGGGAATTGAAGGGCGGAGCGAAGGCGTCGCGCGCGGGGAGGCCGTGGGTCTGCGCGTGCATCGTCCGTGGATTCGAGAACCGCAGCAAAGGTGAAATTTTGAATCGATGGTGTTGAATTTTTCGATTGATGTTGTGTTTCGTCGGAATTGTTTATGGATGGAAGAGATATCGGAATCAGTGGTACAAATATTGCTTTTCTATGGAAGAAAATTGGATATGTTTCTTAATTGTTGCGCTCATAGTATTGGGAGGGTTATGATTGTATGATTAGTGGGTGATGTGGTTATATTGGAACTGAACAACAAATCTATAGCTTATCGAACATTAGGTCCACAGTGTTGCTGGGTTTTTGACGGAAAAGTTGGAGCAATCTTATTGGTAATTTGTTCCTCGAACTCGAGGAGACCAGTGATCACTAAACAAAACAAAAGAAAGCTGAAAATTTAAATGAACAAATTATGACAAATATGGGGATTAATACTTGATTTCTTTGAGTTTGAGGGAGGATTTTTGTTAATTGAGGAGTGATTTTGTGCTTGGAGAGGGGAAGCCCTTTTTAGGATGCAAGAACTCTTGCATAGCTGGGTGACATGAGAAGTTTAGCTGGAATCTGAAACATGAAACGGAAGTGATTTGCTGCTTGAGTCGCTACAGTGAATATCAAATTTGCTAGTGTTCCAATTTCAGAGGTAGATGCATGTCCCTATGGTGGCAGGATTGGCAAGGAGTATCCCATGGTTAGCTGTTAAAATACCTGTCTGAAACTACCACATCTTGTCTTCTTTTTTTTCTTTTCCCGTATTGCATGTTCAGTTTTTTTTAATAGTCAAATAAGGAAACGGAAACTGTTGGAAGACCTCAATGGTAAACATTTCCTATATATTAGGCTCTTACATGCATTAATCATGCCTAGTACTGGCCATACTTGATCTTGCCTTCCAAAATGCTGGCTCCTCCACATTCAGTGGTTTCCAATTACAGAATGTGCTTCCTTAACATGAGGTGTAGTGGTTTATATATATCTAATGGGACGTCATTATCTATGAGTTGCAAGTATGGTGAGTTAGATGTTGAAGAAGATTGTAATATGTGAAGTGGGTACTTAGTGAATAGTCCTACATCGAAAAATTGGAAGAGAATTTTTCAATTCATAAGTGAACCCACTTCTAGAAGGGTGTCTTGGAAAAGACAAAGGGGGGACCACACATGCTACATGTGTACGCGCTTACGCGTGTAGGCGCATTTTGGCGCATTATTAGGCGCACGAACAAAAAAAAAAAAGATTTTATTTTTGCTGGATTTCATAATTTTGAAATTCAGCTTAATGACTGCATCCCTTCAACTGTTCATAACAGTTATCTACAGGTGATAACTGACATAAATGAAGAGATGCAAATGCACCCCTTTGTCTTGTAACAGAATTTTGAAAGGTTGCAAAAGCAACCCTTCAAACCCTATTAAGTCTGTTCATTGAACAGATTAGAATATCAGTTTTAGTTCGAGAGTGTTCTGAGAGAGTTCCTCAAAGTTGCTATCTGCAGAACTCTGAGTTTGTTGTATCCTGGAAGTGAATTGCTTGAGAACCCATTAGCAAACTCTCAACGAGTGGGGGCAATTATCACTTTAAGGATAGCGATCCTTCTTCGCGCATCAAACTCAATTTTGTCACTGTCCACCAAAATCTTTTACAATCTTAAAGTGATAAGTCAATGGAAGGTGCATCGGAGATCTCTGCTTTCAAAGTCATGAACCAGGACTTCGTCAAACTGGACAAGTTCGACGGAACCAACTTCAATCGCTGGAAGGAGAAGATCATGTTCCTGCTGACGATCCTGAAGATCTCATATGTTCTGCATCCAGACCTTAAGGTGTTACCAGCAGCAACCGAGAAAGACACAGACCAGATGATAGTGGATAGAAAGAAGCGCGAAGAAGACGAACTGGTTTGCAGAGGACACATCCTCAACACCTTGTCAGATCGTTTGTATGATCTCTACAGTTCGCTGAAGACTCCGCAAGAAGTATGGAAGGCACTGGAGTACAAGTACAAGACAGAAAAACTAGGAACGGACAAGTTCCTAATCTGTAAGTACTTCGAGTTTTCTATGGTGGATAATTTTTCTGTTTTGGACCAAGTTCATGAACTTCAAGTCTTGGTCTCAAAACTCAAGGAACTTAAAATTATTCTGCCTGAGTCATTCCAAGTGGGGGCAATTATTGCCAAACTTCCCCAGAGTTGGAATGACTATAGAAAGAGACTGCTGCATAAAACAGAGGAACTTTCCTTAGATGAAATTCAGAAACACTTGAGAATCGAGGAGGAAACTCGAAACCGAGAGAAGAAATTCAGTCCTCCCGATTCCTCAAAGGTTAATACTGTTGAATGCAGCAAGTCCAACAAGAAGCGCAAGGCCAAGGAGAAGTTTAACAAAACTTCTCATCCCAACAAGAAGCAGAAAGTAACAGGCACGTGTTACAAATGTGGAAAGAAAGGCCATCACATCAAAGATTGCTGGTTCAATGAAAAGAACAAGAAGGATGCCAACAACACTAACAAAGCAAACATGGTAGCAGACAACGTCTCGGACCTGGTTGCGATGGTGTCAGAAATGCATATAGGCATGATCACAGAATTGAACATGGCTGCAGCAATGAAGTCTTCTGATTGGTGGCTTGACTCCGGAGCAACCATTCATGTGTGCAATGATAAAGCGCAATACAAGACTTATGAACCAGTGACCGAGAATCAAGAGGTGATGATGGGAAACAACAACTGCGCCAAAGTGACAGGAAAAGGAAGCGTTGAACTTCAATTCACATCGGGCAAGAAGTTGACTCTACAAAATGTTCTTCATGTACCAGAAATAAGGAAAAACCTTGTTTCTGCTTGTCTTCTTTGTAAAAACGGCATCAAAGTCGTTTTAGAGTCCGATAAAGTGATTCTGTCCAAAAATGATGTATTTGTGGGGAAGGGCTATGCTTCTGATGGCATGTTTAAGTTCAGTATCAATAAAATAAATGTTTCTGCTTATATTGTTGAGTCTTCTTCTATTTGGCATTCTCGTTTAGCACATTTAAATTTTAAATCACTGAAATATATGTCTAAACATGGTTTAATTTCATGTGATAAAATAAATAATGAGAAATGTGAAATATGCATTCAGGCCAAAATGACTAGGAAACCTTTTCCAAAGGTTGAAAGAAACACATCTTTATTAGACTTAGTCCATTCTGATATATGTGAATTTAATGGATCATTAACTAGAGGAGGAAAACGTTATTTCATTACGTTTATTGATGATTGCTCCAAATTCACATATGTTTATTTGTTGTCTCATAAAGATGAAGCATTTAATGCATTTAAATGTTATAAGACAGAAGTAGAAAATCAAAAAGGAAAGAAAATTAAAGTCCTTCGTAGTGATAGAGGCGGTGAATACTTTTCTAATGAATTTTTTGTTTATTGCGAAGAGCATGGAATAATACATCAAAAATCTGCACCTCACACACCACAATAAAATGGTTTGGCAGAAAGAAAGAACAGAACACTCACTGACATGATTAATTCCATGCTTATAAATTCTAAGTTGCCTCTAAATTTATGGGGAGAAGCTCTCCTAACTGCTTGTCATGTACATAACAGAATTCCATCCATGAATACACACTATTCTCCTTATGAAATCTGAAAAGATAGAAAACCCAATTTGAACTATCTTAGAGTGTGGGGGGTCTAGCCTTTTACAGGGTACATGACCCAAAGAGATCAAAACTAGGACCAAGAGGGATTAAAAGTGTTTTCGTGGGATATGCAGAAAATTCCAAAGCATATAGGCTATTGGATTTAGATTCAAATGTGATTATAGAATCCAGAGATGTTGAATTTATTGAAAATAAATTCATCAAAGATTCAAACTCTGCAGAAGAACATTCTATTCCAAGAATGATTGAAAATCCCAACTTATCTTTCAATGATAAGGAAAAGAATCCAAACACAACTCTTGAACCTAGAAGAAGTCAACGGGCTAGAAAAGAAAAGACCCTAGATCCTGATTTTATTTATTCTCAATCTCTAGTTTTTCTAGTAGAAGGGGATAGAAATAATGTTCTGAATAAAATACCCATTTTACTCAATGTGGAAGAAGATCCTAAGACCTATAGTGAAGCTATGACTTCAAGGGATGCAACCTTTTGGAAAGAGGCCATCAATGATGAGATGGATTCCATCTTATCAAACCAAACTTGGGTTTTGGTGGATTTACCACAAGGATCTAAACCAATTAGTAGTAAATGGGTTTTTAGAAGAAAATATAATTCGGATGGGTCTATTCACACCTTTAAGGCTAGACTGGTAGCCAAACGATTCAAACAGAAAAAGGGGATGGATTACTTTGATACATATGCACCAGTGGCTAGGATCACATCCATTAGAGTTTTGATGGCTTTGGCATCAATTTATCATTTGTATGTTCATCAAATGGATGTTAAAACAGCCTTCCTAAACGGTGATCTTGATGAAGAGGTGTATATGGAACAACCCTTCGGGTTGTTCTACATGAAAATGAAAAGAAAGTTTGTAAATTGGTTAAGTCTCTATATGGTTTGAAGCAAGCACCAAAACAGTGGCATGAAAAGTTTGATTCTGTGATTTTATCACATGGATTTAAACATAATAGTGCTGATAAGTGTATTTATTCTAAATTCACTTATGAATATGATGTAATAATTTGTCTTTATGTAGATGACTTGCTGATTTTTGGAACAAACATGAAAGGTGTTTCTGAGACCAAGAAGTATCTAACTTCAAAGTTTAAAATGAAGGACTTGAATGAAGTAGATACTATCTTAGGTATTAAAGTAAAGAAACATAGTGGGGGCTATGCATTGTGTCAGTCACACTACATAGAAAAAATGCTTCTTAAATTTAATCATCTTGGAATAAAAGAAGCAAATACTCCTTATGATTCTAGTGTGAAAATGACTGAAAATTCTGGCAGATCTGTTGCACAACTTGAGTATGCAAGTGCAATAGGTAGTTTGATGTATGCTACCCATTGTACAAGGCAAGATATAGCATTTGCAGTTTGTAAACTGTCAAGATACACGAGTAACCCTAGTGTCATGCATTGGAAAGCAATAGGCAGAATTCTTGGTTACTTGAAAAGAACCATTAATTTGGGCCTATATTATTCTGAATTTCCAGCAGTACTAGAGGGATACTCAGATGCTAGTTGGATTACTAGTGCAAGTGATAATAAATCCACATCTGGGTGGGTGTTCACTATTGGAGGAGGAGCAATCTCTTGGGCTTCTAAAAAACAGACGTGCATAACTCATTCAACTATGGAATCTGAGTTTATAGCACTTGCAGCAGCAGGCAAAGAAGCAGAATGGTTGAGAAATATGCTTATGGATATAGAGTTGTGGCCACAACCAATGCCATCTATTTCTTTGTACTGTGACAGTGAAGCTACTCTGTCTAGGGCTTATAGTAAAATTTATAATGGAAAGTCTAGACACATTAGCCTAAGACATGAGTATGTGAGACAATTGATAACAGATGGTGTTATTAACATCATTTATGTTAGGTCAAGTAATAACTTGGCAGATCCTTTAACAAAAGGATTATCAAGAGACCTAGTAAAAGGTACATCCAGTGGAATGGGATTAAAACCCTTTCTTTAAATCACTAGTAATGGGAACCCAACTTGATCTAGAATAAATTCTTGCATCACGTTTAATGGGTAATAACAAGTTACTAATGTGATTGTGAGCACTGATATCAAGCCATTCCAGAATGATCAGTGCAAACTGCTACGTTGATGAGATTGAGTGTGAAACTCTTAATGAAGTTCAAATTATAAAATGTCTAAAGTAACAGAGACATATAGTGAAACTTCATCTATGAGAACATAGAAGTGGTGCCGCTTCTAGCGAAAGTTGGGGTTTACTTTTGTAAATGTTCTTGAAACCAGGATGTAGCACAAGGCCATAATGGTGCTTACATGAGAAATTAACACTCATTAAAGAACTGATTATATTCATGTGTGTGTTATTTCCGGTTCTAATATAAAAGACTTGGTTTAAGCAAGGCCACCAATGTCTCTTTAGAACTTTGAAGTAACTACACTAAGTAAAGGTTTAAGTCGAAAGATACCTTTATCTAGCATGATTATATTGTTAAAACTGATATTATAGATATTACAATCTAGTGGGGGATTGTTGAAGAAGATTGTAATATGTGAAGTGGGTACTTAGTGAATAGTCCTACATCGGAAAATTGGAAGAGAATTTTTCAATTCATAAGTGAACTCACTTCTAGAAGGGTGTCTTGGAAAAGACAAAGGGGGGACCACATATGCTACATATGCTACATGTGTACGCGCTTACTGGCGCATTATTAGGCGCACTTTGCACGTGCGCGTGTGTGAACAAAAAAAAATAAAAATAATATGATTTTATTTTTGCTGGATTTCATAATTTTGAAATCCAGCTTAATGACTGCATCCCTTCAACTGTTCATAACAGTTATCTACAGGTGATAACTGACATAAATGAAGAGATGCAAATGCACCCCTTTGTCTTGTAACAGAATTTTGAAAGGTTGCAAAGGCAACCCTTCAAACCCTATTAAGTCTGTTCATTGAACAGATCAGAATATCAGTTTTAGTTCGAGAGTGTTCTGAGAGAGTTCCTCAGAGTTGCTATCTGCAGAACTCTGAGTTTGTTGTATCCTGGAAGTGAATTGCTTGAGAACCCATTAGCAAACTCTCAACGAGTGGGGGCAATTATCACTTTAAGGATAGCGATCCTTCTTCGCGCATCAAACTCAATTTTGTCACTGTCCACCAAAATCTTTTACATTAGATTCTGAGTTGTTGCTAGTATGGTAAGGGCGTTTGGAGTTCTATGGTAAGTTTCTTCCCCCTATTTAATTCTTGCACAGCATTGATGTAATATAGTTAGGTAGAGACTGCAGTCTTTCATTCCAAATGACTTAATGATGTATTTAATTTCTCTTCACATAATTCAGTTTCATATCCATGTGCTTGATTCACTGTCAATTTGATTCTTGTTTATCATTCTCGCTGTGGAACTAAATGACTAGTAAACATTTCCATAAGATGATATCATGATATGGGGTATCATTTTGTACACTACAAGGTTGGAAGGAAGCAGCATTCACTTACACTTGAATCTTGATGTGTGAGCTAACAGACTTTAATGTAACTGTAGATTTTTAGACCCTCTTTGATGGATCAATGCTGGCAGATGCGTTGCTGGATCTAAGATTAAATCCTGTAATTTTGGTGTTGAATACCTCACTTTAAGAGAACTGTTAGGGCTCCTCTTGTGATTGTGATACTGTAAAATGATATCTTCTTGTCAAGACTAAATATTGATAACAGATTATTACCGGTGTTTTTTTTCTCGTCTTAATGTCATATTTAGTTCTTAAAAAGGATTGAGTGTGAATGTCAATATGCCTGAAGCAATGTTCTGGAAGACATTTTAAATACCTTGTGTACATCAAGCAATATACAATCCTAATAAGAAGGGTACGAAAAATCGCCTATGATCATTTGTAGCATTTATCATGTCGATTCACTTGTTAATTATGCTTCTTTCTGGCCTTTTATTCTTTAAATTGCTACCCACGCAATCGATGGATGGCTGATCCTAACTTCAGCTTTTTGATGCATTGTAGCTTGTGAGTTTGAATTCAAATGGAAGAGCTTCTCTCGGAAATTGCCACGGAAACCTAAAGATGGCCATTCAGAGGACCAAGGTTCTCTTGCATTGTTGAAACACAGGGAAGCCGCCTTAGACCGGGTCAAGTGTCTGTTAGATTGCAGCCATCTGCAGATTGAGTGGCATGGCATTTGAAGCTTTTTTTTTGTTACTGGTTGCTGTGTATGTGCAGATGCACATAAACAAAGTCTAAATTTTTTTAATTAATATTAATATCAAATAATTTAGTTACAATAACAACTTTATAATAATAACTCCAAATGCAAGAAATCTAATGTCCCTAGCTTAATATAATATTTTGATATTTAGTATTCAAATTGAAGTTAATTTAATGAATATAATCCGCATTCATGTCAAAAAAAATTTATTTTGTCATATAATATTTTTATTATATTAAGTACAGTGATCGATTAATTCAACTTACTTTAAATGGGGTGGGTTAAACGGGGTGGGGTAGGGTGGGGTGGGGTGGGGCGGATACAAATATTAAGATGGAAAACTCGAAATGTAATGAAGTGGATATGAATTTCAAATTATAAAACCCGAGGTGGGGTGAGACAGGAATTGAATTTAATATTAGGAAATGGGTTAAGTTTGGATTACGGTAAACCCGACCCAACCCAACTTATTGCCATCCATAAAAATAGGAAAGAAAAAGTGGACCATAGAAAAAATTAAAAAAAGTGTGATAAATAAATTTTAAATAAATTATAGGAAGGGAATATATTAAAAAAAATAATAACAGATGATTGAAAATGCATCACAAAAATTCAAGTAAATATAATAATGAGAATATGATTAACATAGGTAAGAATTGTTTTTTTTAAATCATTTTCGTTAGAGATAATGTATGATATATTAGGTAATGTAATGAATTTATTTTTAAAAAATATGGATTTATTTTTAAAAACAAACATACAAAAAATATAATAACAAATGGTTGAAAATATACCACAAAAATAGAAGTAAATATGATAATTAGAATCTGATTGACAGGAGTAAGAATATTTTTTTAAAAAAAATTAATTTTGTTAGAGATAATGTAGGATATATTAGATATGATTTGAAAAACATACAACACAAAATGAATTTGATGGAACACACTACCATACGCATACATGGCTTATATTATCCTTTCTGATTTTGGGAAAATCGATACAGGTCCTTGTAAAGTAAGCTAAATCGGTTTTAACCTCTGTAAAATAAAAAATCACCACAGGTTCTTATGTTATTAAAAAATATCATTTCAGTCCCTACCATCACCTCAACTAACCAAGTACATGATTGATCTTAACTACATATTAAAAGTTAAAAAATGTTATCACTCCTTATTTTTGAAAAATCGATATCTCTCTCTAAAAACTTATGAAAATCACTAAATCTTTTTAAATGATATTTATTTTAGTTTCTATTGTAATCGAAATTAACCAGATTTGTAGTTGAAATACTGTAATACCCTTTTACAATTTATTTGATAAATTACTGTAAGACACTAACCAGATTTGTTGTTGATTTTAAGGAATTTTTACAGAAAAGTTTTCTCATTTTCATAATTTTTCAGGGAGTTGTACCATTTTTTTTAAAATACCGTTAGTGAATATATGATAGCAGGAGAATTTTCAAGAAAAAACAAGGGCATTTTGGTCATCAAAATGACTAAAATGAATTTTTTATATTTTACTGGGATTTTTTTAATGTATTTACTGAAGCAATTTAACTTGGAGACTAAATTCATTACCCATACATACTTTCTGGGGCCTATGGTGATTTTTTAATTTGATAGGAATTAACACTGATTTAGCTAACTTTTCAAGGAGTCAAATCAATTTTTTTCATTTAATTTTTTTAATCTATAAATATAGCACATATAGAGAATGAACCACTTGATAAACAAATTAAGACAACACAACGCGAAGTTTTTATATTTTACTCTCCCAACATTCAATGTAAGAAATAAAAAGCATACTAATTCTTCATATGTATCATTTGCACAACAATAAATCATTTATTAATGCAAAATGTCTATGAAGGTGCAAAAGCAAACACATATATGCATCCTTTCAGCATGTAAAATAAGATGCTCCGATGAAAAAAAATCATAAACTCTTTGCTTTCGATATGAAAGTTCGGAGCCATCTCCATTTAAACATAGTATTTTAGAATACTTAATGATTAAAATATTTTTATGTTTTCTAAATATTTATTATTAATTGAACCATTTATAAATTATTTTAGGTTGGTGTTTAGATGCTTAATTCTCTTATCCATTTGCGCATCAATTGAATTGTTATGCCTATTAAGTCTTATTGAGTGTGTCGCATAATATAAATATTTTAATTTAGTCCCTCGAATTTTTATTATGATACTTTCTAGAAATGGACATATATTATATGGATTTTAACATTACTTATCCCAAGATAACAAATTGGATGGGGTAAATTGAAAATAATGTTTTCGTGTGAGAATGATGAATGATTCATTAAAAAAGGGTTTGGAGGAATTTTATTATTTAGATGGGTTAAATTCTTCGAGTGAAAGTTTTAGAACGAATGTCATGGGATTAAGTGGGTGTGAAGGGATTGTTGTCATAATATTTTCGAGTAATTAGTAGGGGTATATAATAATCAAATGTTTGTTTTTCTTGTTAAGAGATTTTTGTATAGTAAAATAAAATATAGATTAAATTTTAAAAAATAGGATTATATGTGGTAACATAATTTTCATATAATCAAAATATAGTACAAAATATATTATAACAATGGATTATATTTTGAATATCCTTTCATTTTTTACGTATTCCATTATCCTAATAATACTATGATAATACTATGATTTTTATGGAATTGAATAGAAATGTAGGGGGTAAAATTAAAAAAATGAAAGGATCCTCTTATCCTCATAATATTATGATATGGTAACCAAATTTAACTATAAGTTAATGTCACATGATGAAATGTATGTATTAGAATAAACTATGAATGAAATTAAAATGTTGTAAATGGATTTTTAATGGGATTGAATAGAAATGTAGAACTATCATATTAATATTATGATAACCAATTTTAAATATAAGTTAATAAATATGTTACATTATGAAATGTATGTATTATAATATATTATAAATAAGATTAAGATGCTATAAATAGATTTTAATGGAATTGAATAGAAATGTAAGGGTAAAATGAAAAAATTTATAAAATATATTCGGCTTTGTCACAAAATTCTATAAAATAAATACAAAAATAAAAACACACAGCCCAATCAATAAACGAACGAATGATCAATCAAAAAGCAAAAAAAACACAGAGAGAGAGAGAGAGTCGATAGACCCATGGACCTTTATTAGGGATGGTGATTAAGGAGGAGGAGAAGAAATAATTTAAAACGTTAGGAAGGAAGTGGAATGGTCTTAATTTTAGGGTCATAATGTATTTTCTAGATTTGATGAGCGATGAATTTTCATTTGAAGGTTTTAATAGTAATTAATGAAAATAATGTTTTCATGTGAAACGGTGTGGGAATTATGAATGATTCATTAAAAAAAGGTTTGGAAGAATTTTATTACTTGGATGGGGGTAAATTGAAAATAATATTTTCGTGTGAAACGGTGTGGGAATGATGAATGGTTCATTAAGAAAGGGTTTTGAGGAATTTTATTAATTGGATGGGGTAAATTGAAAATAATGTTTTTGTGTGAAATGAGGTGTGAGAATGATAAATGATTCATTAAGAAAGGGTTTGAAGGAATTTTATTAATTGGATGGGGTAAATTCTTCAAGTGAAAGTTTTAGAACGAATGTCATGGGATTAAATGGGTGTGAAGGGATTGTTGTCATAATATTTTCGAGTGATTAGTAGGGGTATATAATAATCAAATGTTTATTTTTCTTGTTAAGAGATTTTTATATAGTAAAATAAAATAAAATATAGATTAAATTAATAAAAATAGGATTATGAATTTATTTACATATATGTGGTAACATAATTTTCATATAATCAATATAGAGTACAAAATATATTCTTACAACGGCTTATAGTTTGAATATCTTTACATTTTTTATGTATTCCATTATCCTGATAATACTATATTTTCATGGAATTGAATAGAAATGTAGGGGGTAAAATGAAAAAATGGAAGTATCCTCTTATCCTAATACTATTATGATATGATAACCAAATTTAACTATAAGTTAATATGTCATATGATGAAATGTATGAATTCCGTATTTTATGCTCCTTCGTCTCACCTTGTTTATTCTTTAATATGAATGGAATTAAAATGTTGTAAATGAATTTTCATGGGATTGAATAAAATGTAAGACTATCCTAATCAATTTTAAATATAAGTTATTAAATAAAAATGAGATTAAGATGATGTAAATGGATTTTAATGGAATTGAATAGAAATGTAAGGGTAAAATAAAAAAAATGGTTGTCATTAAAGTGGTGTGAATGGACTGAAATGGGATTGAATGAATTGACAAGGGCAAAAAGGTCAAATGGCAGTTTTTTTTATTTAAGAGACTTTTATATAGTAATATAGATTATTGGTCACCAAAAGATCAGACTGCCTGTCATGCTTTCATATATAAGAATTGAAAAATGGTCAATATGTCAATTGAATGTTTTTCAAAATTGATGCTTTTATAAATAGTATAAATAGATATAGATATAAATATAGATAGATAAATAAATAAATTTGATGAGTAATGAATTTTTTATTTAAAGGGTTTTAACAGTAATCAATAATAATAATAATGTTTGGGTGTGAAATGGTTTTGGGATTAATGATGATTTTGATTTAAGAGGGGGGTGTGAATTGATTGTCAAGGGAGAGTTAAAATGGTCAAATGGCTATGTGGATAGATTAGAATAGGATTAAAGTGATTGAGAGGGATAAAATGGTCAAATGGACGGTTTTTGGTTTAACAGCCTTTTATATAGTAATATAGATTGATTATTATAAATTTATAAACAGATTAATTCAAGATATATGGGTAAAATATCTTCATCTTCAAGTTCATAAAATATGTATAGACAATAAGGTTCACATTATTCAGGTGAGGAATGCTAAGTATTATTGCCGTGACATGTTTGGATGTGTGGATGTGTGTGTAATATGTGACAATTTTTTCGAACTATCTTGAAAGATATTTTGATCTATTGACATAGAAAAATGATAGCAATTCCAACTTTGCCTAAATGTATTATCAGAACAAATTTTATATTGATAAAATATATAGTAGGTTATCAGGCCTTGTCGAGACTTATCTAACATTGATGTTTCAGAGTTGCATTATTGTCTAGATTTCTGGAAAGGGTTTGATTGCTTGATGCTAAAAGATTTTTTTTAACTTTTAAACCCTATCACGAAGATACCTAGTTGGGGACATAACAGATACAATGGCGTTTACATCATTGTTTGCAGTTGACACATGTCCTTAACTAGTATATAATACACCAAGGTAGAACTACAAGCGGAATGGCTGCAATAAGGATTGAGTGTATCAGCACCCAACATTGACCCTGCATCAGAATATAAGAGATCCACAGCACAACCATCCAGATCCAGCATAGATTGCCTGCATCTTTAGCAGTCATGATTATCATAGTAAAAATGCAATTGTTGCTTACAGTCCTTGCCCATAGATACATATCAACATCTTAAAGCCTCCATCTCCGTCATCGCAGGTAGGGACTGACCTGTGATAAACATCGCTACAAAATGCACCTTCATAGCTAGCTATTGATCCAGGCTGAGTCGAGCTGTCAATTAACAAACACCAGTTAACATTCTTGCCACCCACAAAAAAAAAAAACAAGTGCAAAACCTTTGCATCACTTGAAACATTTGCAAAACCTGAAACATATTGGCAGGTGGGAGGACCCATTCAATTCCCAAAAATCTTTGATGTGCATTGAAATATTCATATTCATTAAAACTAAGGGTAAATAATGAAAAGCACCTTCATGTTGCTGATCTTGACCAAAATTTTTGAAGTCTTTGTTTATGAATATCTGATTGGCAAAGACCACCAATTATGAAATCCTAGACCTCATATTGTTTGCAGTGATTAGTCGATAATTGGAGGGAGGCATTTCACTCAACTTCCCAAACCTCTTCTCGTAGTCATCCCAAATCTCCATCCTACATGACAGAAGCCAAGGAGTGGATCTAAATTAATCAGCACAATATATATCACTAGTCAAAGTCGAAATTCAAAATAATATAATTCAAAGATAATTATGGACAGACCAATATGCCAAGAATTGGAATGGCGCATATTCTCCATAAATTTCCACCACATCTTTCTTCACTGTGAGGATGGTGCATTTTTTCTTGTGAACCTGTAAAGAACATCAGAATTTAAAAGGCCAAATTGAGCATGTATAAGAGGAAGCCACATTAAAAGAAAATACCTGTTTTAAGTGTCTGACAGTTTCTGTATCAGCCGGGATCTTTTGGTAGAATCCCATGCACATGAGAATGTTAGCACACGTAAAAGCACCAATTCCCTTTATTTCCATCAATTGCTTGGTCAGTTTATCGTAATCAGATGGTGCTTCATTGCAGATTCCTTGGAGTTCATCCAGTTGAAGCCTACCATCAACGATACTTTGAGCAAGTTCCACTATACGTTTTGCTCTATAACCAAGACCACAACGTTTTTGCAAGAATTTGACATTAAGTGTTGCAAGTTCTTGTGGAGTTGGAAAATCACCCATCACTGGGTCCTCACACATGCTATACATATCTTCTTTAGAAGATGTAACATTTGTTTTTGGCTTCTTCTTTTGTTGCTGTTCAGGTGCCCCATCAGTATGCCCATCTGAGTTGATATCAATTACCGAGTCAGATTTGTTCTCCACGAACTTGCTTGCTAACTTTTTCACAACCTTCCCGCTTTTGGTTTTCTTTCTTTTCAGTTCTCGCTGTGGAGGTGTCCTTGGATGGAAGTCTTTGGCAGTTGAACATTGGAGAAAATTACCACTAAGTTCTAACTGAAGCTCGCAAAGCGCTCTGGACATTGATAAAGTCCTCAAAAACCTTTCAAGAATGAAAATAATGAAAGCTGGTTAACAAGAACACACACCACACACACACACAAATGATTCCAAGAAATGTTACAAGCCATTTACTCCTGGTTAGAACAACAATGTTATCAGTTGCTTTTTTTTCCATACAACTATCAAAGGGATCTCCAAAAACCGAACACACACTACTATTTAGCATAAAATGACAATGTGGGCCTTATTGATTCCAATAGCTCATTTAGATAGAAAAAATAGTTCAATTTCTCCAATGTGTTCCTCTTTATTACAATAGATTCAAGCAGTTGGATATTTCACAATAGATTCACAATTTCATATCATTCACTATAGTGCTACAAGAAATACTATTAATAATTGCAAGCCACCTTAGAGAGCCTAAAAGGAAAAAAGGCCCCAAGAACATGACCTGACATGTCAAGGAAATGTCGAGTGAATTATATATTATGACTTCAATTTTTCTCCTTACATTTGCAATCAAAGTGTATGTTCCACTTTCGTATGTCACATGTAGACTGGCCATGACAGAATATTAAGTGGGTGTGAATTCTCTCCAGAGCATCTGTTTTAAACCTTCAGTTTATCCTTAACTTAGCAATAAAAAGACAACCAACAAAAAAAAAACTTCAAAGCTTTCCATCATTGTTTCTTGCTCCTACCTACAACAAGTTTCATTGGTCCATTTGAGGAATATACTTATATAAAAATATCACACTCTCTCTTATATGATAAACCATTCAATTCAAACTTATACCTTCCCAATTCTCCATAACCATATCCACTTTAATCAAAACAGAGAAGCAAACCTTCTTTACACTTAATG
Organism: Acorus calamus; assembly: GCA_030737845.1. Classification (NCBI taxonomy): domain Eukaryota; kingdom Viridiplantae; phylum Streptophyta; class Magnoliopsida; order Acorales; family Acoraceae; genus Acorus; species Acorus calamus. Next base: position 20,602,286 of record CM060873.1, on the reverse strand, counting down.
GTTCGAATAATCCATTAAACACTGTTTCATAAGTGGACTAGCAGATAATATGCTAAACATATAGTTCATCTCACATGGTGGTGATATCAATTGATGAATCCCAATTCCCAACAAACCAATTCAATCTATACCCATTTAAAATTTGGAAAAATAAAAACCATCTAAGAAAGTAAGAAACACATACAAAAAGTGTAACAAGAGAGACAAGACTGAACTGGCAGTTACAAAGGAGGATGCACTTCACCATGTCCTCAAACAGCGTCGGGGACCGGAACACCCTCCCAAACCCCCTCTCCCTCGCCGCGCCATGCACCTCATGGAACCCCCTGATCGCCCGGTCCTCATAGTCCGAAATCCGAAGCATCCGACTCACCTGAGCCTATCAGAGACAGACACAAAGACAAACTCGTCCACAAACAATCATAGTTTAAAATATCGATCGATACATCAATATATCGATTGGACAATACGTCGAAGACGTCATCGATATATCAAAAAATTATCAGCATATCAATGACATATCAATAGTTTACTCTAAATTTATCAAAAAAATGCACACATGAAATCTACACAATAATAAATAAAAAAATGGTTCTTTTCGATTTTCCAAAAACAAAACAAAATCGTTTGAAGTTCCCAATCGACGTATCGATTTGAAATCTAATATTCAACAAAAACAAAATCTTTCAAGGCCGCTTGTTCTACCATTATCGAATGTCGGTCGAGGTCGGAGAGAGGGCGACCATGGACGGCGTCGACGGAGACGAGGAGGAGATGTTCGGAGGATGGTGGGGGGAGGGAGAGGGTGACGTGGACGGTGGAGGAGGAGGAGGAGGAGTCGGGGGGGAGGCGGAGGGGGCGGGAGAGGGTGCGGGAGAGTGGGTCCCACTTGTTGGGGGACATCATGAAGAGGCCGTGACTGCAGACGGACTTCTCCAGGTCGAAGTCCGAGGGGACCTTCATCTTCAGCTCCCATCGCTGCTTCTGCTGTTTCTTGTCGTCTTCGTCGGTGGTGGTGGTGTCCGCCTCCGGTTCTCTGAATGGTTTCATTTCGGGTGCGTTTGGTTGCGCGATTGCAAAACTGATTCCGCAGGAATTTGTGATTGCAAACCTGATTCTGCAGGAAGCTCACTTTCTCAGCTTTTTGAAATCGCAGCTTTTAGGCACTATTTGTCTGCAATCGCTGGATTTAAAACTGCAATTACAAAACTGTTTGGTTGCGCGATTGCAAACGCAACTTCCTGTAATCGCAATCGCAACGCAATCGCGCAACCAAACACACCCTTCTCCGACAACCCAATAGTGTGTTTTGGGAAGTCCAACAGTAAACGTTGAGGGGACCGGAAACTCGCCCGTTTGGACGGATAATTAAGTAATTTTGATATACATGTCTATGTTAAAATTAAATTATTGTTTTTTATTGTATTTTTAATTATTTTTAATTAAGTAATTATTTTTAATTAAGTAATTATGATCTCCCCTTCTTTTTTCCTGTTTTCTTGTGCCCATGAACTGTTTGATACAAAATTTTTTAAAATGTATGTTTGGTTATTTTTGTTTAATAAGTCTCATGGAGCCATTCGAGTTCCCTATGAAATACATATGCTCTACAACAATTCATCAAAAACAGAAACGCAAAACATAAGCTTCTCCGCGGAAGTATTAAGAATGACGACACATATAAGTTTTTGCAAGTTCCACAACATGTACGAGTCGAAGACCCTATGCGACCTCCCGCATCACTCGAGCTTGAGCAGAAACGCAAAAAATGTCGTTGTTGTCCGCGGTGGTGGTGCTGATGTACATGTGGTTCCTCGGGAGGTTTGGGTTATATGCATTTAATTTAACACACAAATATATCACAGTTGTGTTAACAGTGTGAGAACTAGTTTCTAGTGATCATGGCACAATGGTTCAGGGCTTAGCGATGTTACCGATAGGTCCTAGGTTCGAATCTTGACTCTGATTTACCTACCTGTTTGTTAACGATTATTTGTTAAAGAATTTTTTATGGGATCGGAACAAACAGACGAAAATAACTTTCCCCGCTCGATTGTAAGGTCAAAAAAAAAAAAAAGTGTGAGGACTTGCTTGGAAGGATCCGTAGTCAGATTCTGAAATTCTGAATTTAGTGGTTTGAAATTGGTCAAAGATGCCCCATCAGATCAATTAATTTCCACTTCCTCACAGTTTCCATGAGTCAAAGTCTTCCTCTGCCAAAATTAGGAGAATCTTCATGGAAAGTGACACTAATGGGACCAGGTTCACATCTCCTCTCAATATAATATTTGCTAGCAGGTAGCGATTGAAAAAATGAATCAAATTAAAGGTACTCAAAAGCTAAGGATGATTGCGTTGTTGCTTGTTCAGTTCTTTGGTGGGCTAACACTAGTCATGGCCTCCCAAGCGCTGCCCGGATGCCAGGATAGTTGTGGCGCACTGATGAGCGTCCCCTACCCATTCGGCATTGGAGAGAATTGCTCCAGAGAAGGCTTTACCTTGGATTGCAGACAAACTGATCAAGGCCCGGCCCTATACTTATCGAAGGGCAACATGATCGAAGTAACATATATCTCTCTCCCGAAGGCCCAGATAATCATCTCTTCTTCGGACGTGGGTCAGGACTGCTACGACAGGTCCGGGTCGCGGGTGACCCACTATCAACCTTCCTTGTCACTTAAGGACTCACCCTATATATTCTCCGACACAGAGAACACGTTCACTGTCTTGGGCTGTGACACCTACGCGACCATCAGTGATACATCAATAAATACAAGTTTCCAGACGGGCTGCTCCTCCATCTGCAACGCCCAGAGCGTGAAGACCCAGATCATGAATGCGTCGTCATGCAACGGGATCGGGTGCTGCCGATTGTCCATCCCAGATGGTCTTCAGTCCTTCAAGATCACACTGAGCAGCTTCAAAAACCACACCTTAGTCTCTGAGTTCAACAACTGCAGCTACGCCTTCCTTGCTAGTAACAATTGGTTCACTTTCTTTGGCCTTTCTTCTGACATTGGAGGAGGCTTCGTTATGGGTAACGCTAGTGTTCCTATAGTGCTAGATTGGAGGATTAATGTAAATTGGACATGCAAAGAAGCTAAAACGACATCCGACTACGCTTGTAAGAGCCAGAACAGTTACTGCAAAGATTACCTCAAAGGTGCTGGTTATTCCTGCATGTGCAAAACAGGGTACCAGGGGAATCCCTATCTTGGAGATGCTGATGAAGGATGCCAAGGTCTCCTCCTCTCTCACTCTGATCTTTCCCATGCAATTTTTTTTAAGACATTAGACATGCATCTTGAAATATAACATCGGTTACTGCTTTCAACAGACATCGATGAGTGCAGAGATGAACTAACCAATCTGTGCAAAGGGATATGCATAAATACACCAGGAAGCTATAGTTGCGAGTGTCCAAAAGGAAAACTTAGTGACAATCCAACGATGTATCCATGCAAAACTTTTTGGCCGGTGGGCATTGGTAAATCTTAATTTCTTCTTCCAATCAAAGATCTTAATTATTTTGCCTGTTAATACTTTTTTTTTATTTAGTTATATCTATATTTCACTTTTGTGTTGCAACAGAATATATAGGTTTGAATAATCCATATCTTTCAGTATAAGTAGCATACTACATGCATGAGTTGTTCTAATGATTGTTTATCATGAAGTTTCGAACCCCAGAAATAGTAGGCATCCTTATTTTTCTCATGTACATATCCAAAGAATGATATTTGAAAAAAAAATCAATAGTATTCATGATAAAAACAAATTTACAGTAAGCTAGCTCAAGTACTTCTTTTCCCTTATAGATATTGAATAGGAGGATCTATCTTTAGTAGTACTGAAATTTTGAAAAAAAATCAAACATAACCATTTACTTTTGCATTGCTGCTATACTTTCATTTATTCCTCTCATATATATTTGGTCATGCTATTGATGAATTCCATAAATATAAATTCGGCCATGTTAGTCATGGAAAAAATTGAGCTATTATATCAAAAGAAAAGAAAATCTGAAAGCCAAGTTTCTTTTAGAGAGAGAAATTAAAACTTGAATATATATCACTAGACTTCATAGCTCCCTTTTGTGAATATCATTCGTAACAATGCCATATGTGTTTTATATAGTTCTTCACAAAATAATAATCCCTTCATGTATGTATATATCCCTCTTGCAGTCATCTTGATCGCCATAAGCATCACAATAGGGATCGTTTTGCTCCTCGGGCGTTGTGTACTGTTCTATAAAATATCAAAGGTAAAGTCGCAGAAGATGCTCAAACGAAAATACTTCCTTCAAAATCGAGGTTTATTGCTCCAACATCTAATATCTTCCACCGAGGATTCAACCGAGCAAACCAAGATCTTCACTCTAACAGAGCTTGAAAAAGCAACAAACAATTTTGATGAGACGAGGATACTAGGTCGCGGAGGCCATGGCACCGTCTACAAAGGCCTTTTATCGGATCAAAGGATCGTCGCCATCAAGAAATCCAAAATCGCAAATAGTGGTGAAATTGATCAATTCATAAATGAGGTTGCCACTCTTTCTCGAATCAACCATAGAAATATCGTGAAGCTCTATGGATGTTGCCTAGAGACTGAAGTTCCTTTACTCGTCTACGAGTTCATATCCAATGGAATGCTTTCCAACCACATTCACTCTGAAGACCACCCTCTATCCTGGGAAGATCGTTTAAGGATCGCAACGGAAAGCGCTGGAGCACTATCTTACCTTCACTCTGCAGCTCCCATGACAATCTTTCATAGAGACGTCAAGTCATCTAACATATTATTAGATGACCACTACACAGCCAAAGTGGCTGATTTTGGAACTTCAAGATTCGTGCCGCTTAACGACACACACGTATCCACGGCAGTCCAAGGGACTTTTGGATACCTGGATCCTGAATATTTTCTCACAGGCAGGTTGACTGACAAAAGCGATGTCTACAGCTTTGGAGTGATCCTCGTGGAGCTACTGACAGGGAAAAAGCCGCTCTCCATCTACGAGGATAGGAATCTATTGACTCATTTTATCTTGTTACTGAAAGAGAACTGCTTCACTCAAATCTTAGAGGATCGAGTCATGAAAGAGGGAACAAAGGTGCAAATCCAAGTGGTAGCGGAGCTTGCGGAGGCGTGCATGAGAATGAATGGGGAGGAGAGACCAACGATGAAGGAAGTGGAAGCAGAGCTTGATGGGTTGAGGCGTCCCAAGAAACAACACCAATGGGTTGCACATGATCGAGAAGAGAGAGAGTGTTTGCTGAAGGGTGCCTTTGCTGGGCAGGCTCGGGATAATGGTGATACAAGCACACAATCTAGTTTACAGAGGCAATTCATGGAATCTATAGAAATTCCTAGGTGAATGTTATGCCATTCTAGTTTGGATTTGTTCATGTTGTAGCCTTGTTAAGATGACACGAATAATGTTGATGGCTTCTTATTACATAGAAGAAAGCATTGTGTCTAATGACACGAGCTAGTTACAATATGTACTGTGTTTGAAACTGAGTTTGAAAAATAAGTTTTCACTTAAAACAATTTTTTTAATTAATTAATTTCAGGAAAACCATAATTTTGTTAAATTCTTAAAAAATTATTTTTCATAACTAAAAAAATTATTTTTGGCATTCTTCAAAAAGCTAAGATCATTGAAACAAAACTTTGTTATGTGTAATACCCTTCTTTGGACTAGGTGAACTTTTATTATGTGAGAGGAAATTGGTGTTTAAAATGAGTTTAGATTAAATATGATTATTCTAAAAACAAAATCTTTTAAACCTAACCAAACCCATCTTATAATTCCACCTTAGTTGAAGGTTTTAGTTTCACTGTTATTTTTTTAGCTGATGGTGTAATTATGGTAAACTTATTTCTTCTCAAATTATCTCCCTGTCAAATCAATAAATCCCCTCACAATTATGTCTTCTCCTAATCTTATCTTAAGATTTAAATAGATAATATATTTTATAATTTTTATATAAGATCATATTCTCTAACAAATTATTAAAAAACTTGGACAGTTTACCTCTCATTTACTAGCAAGGAATGAGCTGATGCACTTTTCCATGGATTTAAAGTGTTGGTTCTGTTGTGAGTGATGCTATGATGCAGTTGCTAAATTGGTTCTCAGTTCCTTAGTTTGCTCGACTAATGAATTTTCTGTTCATGTGTCAAGGGAGATACAAAGTATCAACACGGAATTTCTTAGAATCATGAACTGACCTTATCATTATTAAGTTTACTTACCTGAGCAAATTAAAATAGTTTTGAAATGATAAAATTCTTTTTCCTTCGATTCTGATTTGATCATCTGATGATTTTCTTTAAGTTCTTGGAATGCACTGTTCATATTTTCCAAATTCTCCTACAAGATGGAAGACTTACAATTATGAAAATCATACATGTGTCGAAGAAAACTGAAAATTATATCTTCATGAGAGGCCACTCTACCTTGCATTGCTTTATATCACTTCGTAAGTTGAGAGTTTGTTCTTTCTCGGCATTGTAGAGCTCCTCAAACCTATTAGCTTTCTGACAAAAAGCACATATTAATTCGTTCAGGAAGCACATCATACCAGCAACCGTTAGCAAAATATTATATTCTTACCTTCTTCCACTACTCCAGTTCATTTTCTAAGGATTCAACTCTCTCATTCATCATCTGTATGAAAAGCTACTTGTTATATACAATAAAATAGTAGGGAGAACTACAAGTTCAAGAAATATAACCTTCTTCTCAGCCTCATCCTGTGCAAATCTGTCATGGGGAATGTAAACATCATTCTTTTCCCTTGCTGCTCGAACATCAATTTGTTGCTGTTCAGGGGCTCCATTAGCATGCCCATTTGAGTTGATATCAATGAGCCAGTCTGATTTGTCCTCCATGAACTTGTTGCTTGCTAACTTTTTTCCAATCTTCCCACTTTTGGTTTTCTTTTTCTTTTCAGCTCTCGCTGTGGAGGTGTCCTTGGATGGAAGCCTTTGGCAGTTGAACATTGGAGAAAATCACCACTAAGTTCTAAGTACTGAAGCTCGCAAAGCACTCTGGCCGTTGATAAAGTCCTCGAGAACCTTTCATGAATTAAAGCATTGAAATCTGGTCAATAAGTACACAAACACACACATTGTACCATGATGATACCAAGAAATGTTTTTACAAGCCATTTAACTCCTGGTTAGAACAACAATGCTATCGGTTGCTTTTTCCTCCCCTAAAACTATCAAAGGGATCTCCAAAGACTGCACACACACTATTATATGGTATAATATGACAATGTTTGCCTTAGTGATTCCAATAGTAGATTTAGACAGAAAAGGGGTGGGTATATAACCCCCCGTGGCATCAATTGATCGATGAATTTGATCTCCTGGGAAGTCCTCGTGTTGCACCTCCCTAAATCTCCTTTACCGAACCTTCTCTTGGTAGGATGAGAGAGGTACCCCCTCTTTAGTGAGGGGTATTGGGTTCGAGTCTTGCCGCTTATTGATAAGGGAAAATTTGACCAAGGAAAAAAAAAATTGATCGATGAATCCCAACAAACCAATTCAATCTATACCCAATTAAAATTTATAAAATAAAACCCATCTAAAAAACATAAACAAAAAAGGTAAGAAGAGAGACAAGACTGAATTGGCAGTTACACACATCCTAAAAATATATCACATCTATTATATCTTTCGCATCTCCCCATACAATCAATTTATGCACAGAGTATGTTATTTAATTGATCTATATTGAGGTCCCAAATTGTTGATTGTTATTGAAGAACAATGAAATCCACCACGTATGAAAATCGGGAAAAGGTACCTATAAAATTGGTAAATCCTCTCAATCTCTATCTTATTAGACAATATTTATTTTAGTGCTTAACATAATCAAAACTAACTAGATATGTGGTTAACCCTAACCATACATAATAAATTATTGTAATATCATTTTAAAATTTATTTTCATTATTGGAAAAAATTGATATAGCTCCCAGAAAGCTTATGAAAATCGAAAAGGTCTATGTCAAATCAATAAATCCCCTCACAATTATTTCTTCTTCTAGCCTTATCTTAAGATTTAAATAGATAATATATTTAATCATTTTTATATAAGATCATATTCTCTAACAAAGTAATTAAAATTAATTAAAAAATAATCTATATTACACATTCACCAAATCTAATTAAATTTAAATAAATTTATCGTTCAAATGCATATATAAATAATTTTTTTAGATTGGATTTCAAAATATATTTTTATATTGAAAATACACAATTTTCTGAAAATAAGAGGCTTCTTGATAGAGATGATAATGGCAGTCTCGATATTTCTATATTCAAAGGGTATTTCGGTCGTAAAAATGACTGATTTAGATTTTATTAATTTTTAGAGATTTATTTGAATATTGTCTTTAGATATTTTTCATGGAATACATACTCTCTTCACCTACGGAATATTTTAAACTTGAATGTCTTTTATTATTCAAAAATATCTTCCAGAACGTGTGTGTGAAGTTGTGTATTGTTTTCAGGTCCATGTGAATAATCAATGTATAAAAGTCATAGAGAACAAAGAGAATAAAACACGGCAAAGATTAAGTGCATCAGTGCATGTTTGAAAACACAGTTTAAAAATCAGTTTTTAGCTTTTGCAGCTTTATGCACACCTTTTGAGGGTGTAATAATGATGATTTGATGGTGTAATAATGATGACTGCTTTATAAAACACAGATTTCGAGATGCAGTTTAGAGATAAAATATAATAATGATGATGTATTTAAGTTGACCTGTTTGATAACAGCTTTTAGCTTTTAAATGATAATGTATTTGATTTGATGTGACCTCAAAAGCTAAAAACCGTTTTTATAATTTGTTGTCAAACGTACACTATAAAGCAGAAAGGCCAAGAGGAATCTTCTTCATTGAAAATCGGACACTAGTAGGACCGGTTCATCAAGTGTACACATCTCCTCTCAATTAATATATAATCTTTGTTAGTACTACTAACAAATGAAAATGAATCAAAGGGAATTAATTAAACAGCTAGCTAAGGATGATGGTTCTGGTTGTGTTGTTGCTTCAGTTCCTTAGTGGGCTAACACTAGTCATGGCCTCCCAAGCAAAGCCCGGATGCCCGGAAAAATGTGGCAATCTTAGCATCCCCTACCCATTCGGCATCCAAGAGGGTTGCTACAGAAAGGTTTCTTCCTCGATATGACTCCACATACATCAACAGCACCAGTGTTCTAGTAACAGAATTATCTCTCCTAAGTGGAAAGATTGTCGTCAATTCATCTATGGCTATTGACTGCTACTATTCCTCTGGGTCACCAGACCTGATTTGCAAAACAAAAATCCTGACAGCCCTTACACCATCTCCAGTACCCGAAACAAGTTCATCGCGCTGGGCTGTGACACCTCGGCCGTCTTCCGAGGCAGCAATGCCGCCGGAAACTTCAGCACCGGTTGCATCTCGACCTGTGACCACTCGAGCTTGGTGAAAAATGGGTCGTGCGACAGAAAGGGCTCAAGGGGTTTTACATCAATCTCACGAGCTTCAACAATCACACAGATGTCTTGAGCTTCAACCCGTACGTGTAGCTACGCCTTCGTCGCTGATCAGGATTCATTCAGTGAGTACGGACAGAATGTCAACGCGATTTACAGACGACAGATCGTGTTGGATTGGGCCATCGGCAAGGGCGGAACCAGGAATTCAAGCAAGGGGGGCCAGAGAGCCAAGAGAATGAATAAGATAAAAAATAGTAATTATAAATATATGATAAGTTAAAATGAAATTAAGATAGCTGGATAATGATCGAGTTCTTGAAATAATGGTGATCGATTCATATAAAAAATTAGTATTTTTTTTACATATTTTCTTGTATTTAGTGATTTGGAATCATTTATACAAGATCTAGGAAAAAATCTTGAAGTCTCATTATTCCCATCACAAAAAATAGAAAAAATAAAACTTCAAAAATTTTAAAAATACGAATATGAAGTAAATAATTGTTCAGGAAAAATACAAGGATATCTTTTAAACCTAAATTTTGAAAATAAAATTTAAAACCTAACTTCCCAAAAATCTAAGAAGACTTAATAATGATGAAAAATCAAAATAAACAAAAAAAATCATTAAAACATCCATATCAGTGATTTTTTAATTCTTCAAAATCAAATACTAATATTCTCATGAAAACATGTGAGTATGTACATCATTTCTATAAAAGATTAATATACTTTATTATATAAGTATACATTTCAAAAAATCAAATATATGCATGCTAACTGAGATGCAAACGAGAATGCGTGTAACATTTTTCAAATTCAAACCCACTCATTTCTATTATAATTTTTTTGCATATACTCCTGAAAAGATCTTGTTTTATCAAAATAACTCTAGTGAATTACTATTTGAAGCTATAACCCTCCAAATGATTTAAATAATTCATGAATGATATTAGTATTCCTGCAAAAAATAAAAAAAATTATTATGCAAAAATTCCCCTCAAAAGGGGATTGATATAAAATTCAAACCCTTTTGAGAGGTATTAATGGGAATATAAACTTTTAGAGGGGTGTATATGCAAAACCCCTTTCATTATTTAACACCATGCACATATAACATATTAATCACCTATTGAACCTTGGGGGGGCCTGCGCCCCTGCCCGCCCCCCTTTGGTTCCGCCCCTGGCCATCGGGAATCAAACGTGCGCAGAGGCGAAGAAGAACGCGAAGGATTGCACTTAGGTCGACAACAGCTATTGCTATGACTCCCCGAATGGCCCCGGTTATCGATGCAGCTGCTCTAAAGGTTACGAGGGGAACCCTTATCTTGAATGCTCCGGTATCATTCTCCCTCTCAGTTAACCTCACCAAGGGTGTGTTTGTGCGTTTTGAAAATCCCAAAGAAAATGAAAAAAAATATAAAAACTTTCTTTTTTTCACCGTTCAAAAACAAAAAACAAAAAAGATACTTTTTTCATTAACCAAACGATAAAAAATTTAATATTAATTTTTATTTGACTGTTTAGTGGTAAATATTTTGAAGTCATTTTTTTTCATTTTAATAAAATTTAATTTTTTTTGGGATTGACGAGGAGGAGAAAGAAAAAACAAAAAGAGAGGAGGGCGGCGAGAGGAGAGGGAAAGAAAGAGAGAGCCTGTAGAGGAGGAAGATGGCGGTGGGCGTTGAGGCAGAGCGGTGATGGGGTAGGGGGAAGAGAGCGAGAAAGAGAGAGGATGGTGGGAAGAGTAGGGCAGCTAGTGGCAAGTGCCACCATGCCTCCCCTCCTCAACCTCACTCTTTCTTTCTCTCTCTTCCATCTCTCCCTTCCTGCCGCTGCCTCCTTCCCCACGCATAGGTGTCACCCGCCACCGCCCACCACTGTCCCTCCCCCCCCCCCTTCCCTCTCTCTATCACTCTATCGCTCTCTTTCTCTTAGGGGTCGGCAACGGCCCAGGCCCATGGGAAAAAAAGAGGGCCTAGGCCCGGGCCTGAACGGGTTTTAAACGGGTTCAGATTTTAAACATACTATTTCTTTTAATTTTTAAATTTTAAGTTGTTCATTTGTATATAATGTTAATATAACACAAAATTTTAAGTATAATGTTGAAAAAGATATTTATATCTATTAAATTTTCAACAATAAAAATACTAAATGAATTAATTACTTGAAAAATTAAATAACTACATGTAATTAACTAGATTGACACTTAATAAATGTCAATAATTTGTATAATTCAACCACAATTCAAATAAAATTACATGTGACACATTTATTGGATTGCCCCTATGAGCCTACGGGCCGGGTCCGCGGGTGGGCATGCGGGCCAGCCCGAACGGGCCCAGTTTGGGCGGGCCTGCGGGCTGGGCCCAGGCCCCAAAACCAGGCCCAAGCCCGGCCTGCTCTGAAAACGGGCCAGGCGGGCCGGGCCTCGAGCCTTTTGAAGAACCCTACTTTCTCTTTTCTTCCTGTTAGTCACCCTGCTCCAATTTTTTTTTCTAAGATGGAGTGTGAAGAACAAGATGGTTTTTTTCTTTCTTGTATATATCTCCCTCCTCTCATAAATGATTGTTAAAGAAAAAAAATATAAAAACATTTTCATTCACTTTTCATCACATATACGGATAAAAATAAAAGAAAAAAGTTGTGAACATATAGTTTCTTTTTTATTTATTTGTTTTTTTATTTTATTGAAGGTTATGCACAAACGCAGTCTTATATATTCTTCTTCCTTTGGCGTTTACAATGAAAGTAACAACTTATTATTGTCTTGTCAGATATTGATGAGTGTAGTGATAAAAAAGCCTACCCATATAAAGGGATATGCATAAATAAACCAGGAAGCTATATATGCAAGTATCCGAAAGTAAAATATGATGATCCCACGCGGTATCATCACTACAACATCTCGTTGTCCGTGGCCACCGGTAAATCTTTAGTTTCCTCTTACAATTACAGGTCTTAAAGAGTTTGCCGGTTAAATACGCATTTTTTTATATAACTTCATCTATTCCAATTTAGTAAAACATCATTAATTGTGTCCACGTCAAAAATGTGAATAATTAATTCATATCTTTCAATAGTAGTGTATGCATGAGTCGTTTTAATAATTGTTTTGGAGGAAGTTCATTTTCTTCAACCCCAAAAATATTTGGCATCCTTTTTGTTGTTTTTTAATGAAACTATCCAAGACAATGAAAGTGTACTCTTTAATTCGAACCACCTAAAAATCAAACATAACCATTTTGTTCCCTACTTCTATACATTCATTTCTTCCTCTCATGTAAATTTGGTCATATTATTCATGAATCTCGTCTCAGTGGTCGTAGCACAACGGTTCATGGCTTATTTGTATTAAGGGTATGTCTTGAATTCTAGTCTTAACATTGTATTAAAAATTTTGTTTACTGAAATTCAAAAGTTTTAGGTTTAATCGTAAGGTCATCCATGAAAAGTCTCTCCGTCATTTGGTCATGCTATTCATGACTCCCTTTGTTATGGATAAAAATATAAAATAGAGCGATAATGTTAAAGAAAAAAGAAATTTTAATGCGATGGACCTGTGATCGGACGGCCCATGTCGCGGCCGCACCCGCCGTCCGCCGCACCCAATCACTATATATATATATATATATATATATATATATATATATATATATATATAGTCGGATGATAATATGCGGGACGTGCGGTCGTGCGGGAACGACGTCGTTCGTCCGATCGCGGGTCCATCGCATCCAACGGTCGAGATGAATCGCCCCCGACCGTCCGATGCGATGGACCCGCGATGGACCCGTGATTGACGGCCCGTGGTCGTTCGCGCACGACCGCACGTCCCGCACCGTATCATTTTGCTATATATATATATATATATATATATATATATATATATATATATATACAAAAACGATTAGGTGTGGTTGTGCGGTCGCGATCGCGGGTCCATCGCATCCAACGGTCGACGTGAATCGTACCCGACCGTCCGATGCAATGGACCCGTGATCGACGGTCCGTGATCGCGTCGCACCCGTGATCGACGGTCCAATGCAATGGCACTGTCTACAAAGACCTTTTATTGGATCAAAGGATTGTTGCCATCAAGAAATCCAAAATCACAAATAGCGGTGAAATCAATCAATTCATAAATGAGGTTGCCACTCTTTCTCGAATCAACCATAGAAATATCGTGAAGCTCTATGGATGTTGTCTGGAGACTGAAGTTCCTTTACTCGTCTACAAGTTCATATCCAATGGAATGCTTTCCAACCATTCACTCTGAAGACCACCCTCTATCCTAGGAAGACCGTTTAAGGATCGCAATGGAAAGCGCTGGAGCACTATCTTACCTTCACTCGGCAACTTCCATGACGATCTTTCATAGAGATGTCAAGTCATCAAACATATTATTAGACGACCACCACACAGCCAAAGTGGCTGATTTTGGAACTTCAAGATTCGTGCCGCTTAACGACACACATGTATCCACGGCAGTCCAAGGGACTTTTGGATACCTGGATCCTGAATATTTTCTCACAGGCAGGTTAACTGACAAGAGCAACGTCTACAGCTTTGGAGTGATCCTCGTGGAGCTATTGACAGGGAAAAAGCCGCTCTCCATCTACGAGGATAGGAATTTATTGACTCATTTTATCTTGTTACTGAAAGAGAACCGCCTCACTCAAATCGTAGAGAATCGAGTCATGAAAGAGGGAACAAAGGAGCAAATCCAAGTGGTAGCGGAGCTCGCGGAGGCATGCATGAGAATGAATGGGGAGGAGAGGCCGACGATGTAGGAAGTGGAAGCAAAGCTTGATGGGTTGAGGCGTCCCAAGAAACAACACCGATGTGTTTCACATGATAAAGAAGAGACTAAGGTACTGTTTGGATACGTGGTGCAGACCTCTGCGTTTGTCATACGCGGCATTTGAGATGTTAACCAAACCATGGGCGCGTCAAAGATGCTTTCCAATCCAATCTTTACCCTGTTTGGCGACATTGTGAGCGTTTCGGACTCGACGAGTGCACTTTACCATAACACCCTTCGTTATATTCTCCGACCATTCCATACAGATTGACCTTAAATTCTCCCACTCATCTTTCTCGGCCAACCATGTAAATCAAGATAGAGGGACTGTGTAAACAAAACATTGGCATGGAAATCAACTCATCTTTCGACTGATTTTGGAAAAACAGATCTGGTCAGGGGAAAAAAGTACAAACATTTAACAAAAACACCATCGTATACATACTGCATCGGTTGATGATTTAAAAAATAGCTGAAGCACCTGATTTTGGGTGTCGTTGTACCTCAACTGTCGAGATTGAAAGAGGATCGATGAGGGAACTTTTGTGACGGCGAGAGGAGGAAATAAAGAAGGGCCTTTTTCATTTTTTTTTATTAGGGTTAGGGATTTGTAAAGGCTTGGGGGCAGGTTTGAAATTTGGAGTAAAGAGCATGGGTGAACTAGTAATTTGCATGCCCATTCGATCAGTAAACCGGCTTGCGTTGCCATAATCATTGTTTTATAGCGATGAGCAAATCCATTTTTTTACACTACAAACACAGGGCATGGAAGGTGATGTTCTAGACGCAGCAGTCTGTTTGGATCAGGGTCTTGGCGTTGGGGAGCTTTCACACCGCAGACGTAGATTTAACGGCTATCCAAACGGTGCCTAAGAGATTGTTGAAGGATGCCTATGCTGGGCAGGCCTGGGATAATAGTGATACAAGCACACAATCCAGTTTACAAAGGCAATTCATGGAATCTATAGGAATTCCTAGGTGAACAATGTTATGCCGTTCGAGTTTTGATTTGATAATGTCGTAGCCTTATTAAGATGACACGATCGAATATTGTTGATGGCTTCATATTATATAGATTAAAGCATTATGCCTAATGACATTTACATTCCATTTAATGATTCATCTCTTTCTTCATATATACAATCTTTATTGATTTGAAAATATTATGGAAGAGATGAATCATTGATGTGTTCAAAGAATGATATATAATGAAAAGTTTTTATTTTTTATTTATTAAAAATTTGGACTTTTATCACGATCACTTTCATTCCAAAATATGACTATAAGTCTGAATTGAGGATGAGAAAAAACAAAAAATATAAAATAAAAAGAGTACAATCAAACACATCAAAAGGAGGACTATGTTCTCATCAATGGGATCGGGTGGATTCGTAGATGAAATATCTATCACAACCACTCTAGCCCCCGATGAGGAACCTCAAACTGCCACCTCGATCTGCCGCTGGACAGCAATACACTTCGCACCCTCGGATATACAGCACATCCTCAATCTTTGATCAAGAGAGTAGTCGATTCCCACACCTTTTAAGATGGCATCATTCATCGTCCTTCAAATGGTCTAAATAACCGTGGAGACCACCGAATGAGGGATGATTTTGACTGGTTTCAAAGCTCCCACGCACCTCATCACCCACATCTCCTCGAGCATCTAGAACGAAGAGGGGAGGGATGTGGCGCGCCCCATCCCAAACCATAGAGCCCACACAATGCGACATATGCGAAAGAGGTGTAAGACTGTCTTGGATTCCTCCCGCATAGAGCGTCTCGGATTCCTCTCGCATAGAACGCACAAGACCAAGTTGGCGTTCCTCCACTTCGACCGGTAGTACACCTTCAGTAAGCGTGAGTTTTTATGAATTTTTTTTAAAAATAAAAGATTTAAAAAAATACATACAATTAATTTCCCTAAACAAAATCATCCCATAAATAACCATGTTGACAAAATAAAAAAATAACAAAACCACGTCAACGATAATGGAATTCGCGTCCATAAATGGACATGCAGCCAAAATCATGAAGTAAATAAAGACCAAACTCCAAAGTAATCCTTTCACGTTGATTGTGGTCAAGTCACGGTTTTTTTTAGTACTCCATCGCAACCGTTGACCGGAACATTCGCCATGTGACCCTTCTTTTTTTTAGAACAAATGATGACTCTTGACTTTTCAACTCCACTCGCCGGCCACACCTGTATGGTTCTTTTGTATCCAGCCCCTGCAAGAACCTAGATATTTTAAAACCACCCTTGAAAAGTTGTAGATGTCTTTTTTTTGTACCCTTCATTTTTCTTTTTCTTTTTTAAAACGTAGTAAAAGCTGAGAGCGAGGGGTGTAAAATTAGAAAAAATAAAATAAACTTGAACGCAATGTTACTTCTAGTCCTTCTTAGGGGCATGTCTTTGATTCTACTATTTACAACTAAAATAGTATCGAAGTGCATGGTGGTGATGCGTAGGAGTTTATACTGATTTTAAATGAAATATATGGATTGTGAATTTTACAATCTAAGATAAAAATCTGTTTCATATTGTCATCTTTAGTTGAAAAATATGATCAGTCTAAACAATCATGTGATGAAATCTTGTACTTTAATTAATGAATCACTTTTTGTAAGCAATGGAGATGAGAATTGGAATGTGCCATCAAAAAGACTCTACTAAGGGTGCGTTTGGCAAAAAATATTTTTGGAATTTTAGCTTTTTAAAAAAATTAAAAGTTAAAAAATGTTATTAAACATGTCAACTTATATGCATCATCATTATCATATTTTGTCAAATGACTATGCCTCAAAATATGTGTTTCATAAAACAACATATATATATTTTAAATAACCGTGTATAAAATATTTAAAAATTAAAAACTATTTTTCAAACCGTGTATAAGACAAATATGTGTTGTCAAAAATATAGACAGTCGGTCAGATCTAAAATAGATCGTACATGGACGGACTCGACGATTCTCTTGGGCTAATTCAACAAAGTGATAAATGGTGGAATAAAGGTAATTGTTGGTACAAGTGGGAGACTGAACAACTTATCTCGTTTGGTATAAAAAATGATCATGATAAAAAGTGCAGACAATTGTCCGATTTTAAAAAAAATAGGGAGTTTTTTATTTCACTTAAAGAATGGAATAATATTTATCTTAATTTTTTTATCTCAATTTTGACAAACGTAAATGAAGATAAAATTGATAATTTTTTTATTTTCTATTAGGCCTTAGGTTTCCTCATCTGGAATCTTGGGAAAGAGGATCAAGATGGCGCATGCTAACAATATGTAAAAAACCGAAAATCAAATATATATTTTTAGAGGCGTGTATTTGACAATGTCACAGGTACGCCTCGTCTCCCCCAATAAATACCCGAGACACCCTCGTCTCTCGACCGTGTCTTTAGAAATCCTCGGCCACGTCACCCCCCCAACGACCTCGGCTCTCCAACGGTCGAGATCGGCGACCACTTCGCCATGTCTGATCAGGCCACTCAAGTATGAAATCCTGTAGAAATCAGTCCTCCTATCTTTCGATTCTTGTTAGATTCTGTTCTTTTGGTTCTTAGTGTTTTTAATTTCGGATGTGATTGAGGAATTCTTGACTCTGAGACCTATTTGACTTCAGTTGCATCTTTGTTGATTTTGTTGGAGGTTCGGTCATAAGTGAATTAGGACAGGTTTTTAGTTTTATTTGGTTTCATTGGTTCGGAGAAGTTGTGAAAATTCCTTGGATATGCATCGCCTTCTTATTCGTTTTCTGAATTATTTGCCTATGGATGTAGTTTTTTCAATGTTTTAAAAACCAAACCTTTCATTGAACTGGAAAAGAGGACGGGTTAAGGTCACTGATTCAACCGTTGTGTTAATTGGATTTGACCCATGACATTATCATACATAATAAATATATTTATTATTATTATTAAAATAAGAAAATTTATGGAAAATTGAAATGATTTAAAAAAAGTCTTTGCATGATTATAAATTTTTTTTTTTTTTTTTGAAGAATGGTGCTTTCCAGATTTGATCCCTTGATCTTTTTCACATAAGTGGGAGGTGTTTGTCGACTTAACCAAATCTGATTCGCATGATTATGAAGTCTTAAATCTTAATGTTTTAAGCTTTTACTTAACATTATAGTATGATTTTATTGTATATAAAATTTAAAATTTTGTGGTTAGATTTAATATTTTAATAAGTAATTAATCGCATTCTCAAACTTGTCGGTTCAATAGGTGGATTGATTGGTTTTTACCGGTTTTTCATACCGTTGGATTTTGATAATAAACCGAACCGGAGTTAAAATGTGGGTGCAGGTTTTGACCAGTTCAACTGGCCAGGTTGGATTGGGTTTTAAAACATTGATTTTTTTCCCTTGATGTAAACTCAGCATGTGCTGGTTGCATAGGATAATTTCTTTCTACTCTGAATTTACCTTATAAATTTTTTATTACTTGACAACAGGTATCTAGCAATAAAGAGAAAGTGAATGTGGTTGGCACACATCTTCAGAATAATGGTTATCATGATTCTTTGCCTCCATATGATTCGGAAAAGATGATTAAGGAGTTCCTTAGGCAACCACCTAGCAAGGCAGTTGATGAGAATCTTCTAGAGTTCTCGGAGGCTATGAGATGTAAGATTGTATATTTTAGTTGAAGCAGTTTTCATGGTTCTCAGTACCAGTTTTTCAAGACAAGTAATTGCTTGTCAACCATATGAACTGCAAACTTTTATTTGCTTCTATGTCCAAATCTTTTTCTTGTTTTTTTTCCCTCTAATCATTGCATTTACCATTTTTTTATTTTAGCTGTTGCAAAGGCTTTAAGACGAGTTTCTGAAGGAAAGGCTTCTGCCCAAGCAGAGGCAGCAGAATGGAAGCGAAAGTACGAATTAGAGCGAGAAAAAAATTTGCAGCAAAAACACAAAGGTTTTATATTGATTCCATGACACGTGTATGATGAAAAGTGCCTCCTCTTTTCAGTGTTTTCACATCGTTTTCAAAATAATCCCTTTATCATTCTCTATTAGAAGTTTATAATGATTGATTTATACTCTTTTGGTCTCTGACATAAAGTTCATGAAAAATGAGCAAACTTCATTACCTGCAAATGAGAATTAGGAGTCATGATGCAGATAATGATAAAAGTGAATTAGTGATTAATGTCGATTCCATCTTTAATATGTCTTTGTTATTCCTATGATAGTGGTGGCTCTGTTGGCTGCATCTGTGGCAATTACCATCACTGATGCCATTTATCTGCAACTTTTTTAGCCTTTCTTATGATTGATCTACTTCTACCTTATTTGATGTAACTGGATACATAGGCATTAAAAGCTCTAATAGGCTAGATCTACTTTTACCTTATTTGATGTAACTGGATTTATTGGCTGATAAGCTAATCATACCTGTCATGAGCGACCAATTCTCCTATCACCTTTCCTTCAGAGCCACATCATGATGAAATTTGATTATATGATATATCTTTCCATATTTTGAGGACCATGGTGGTGAAATTAGCACGCAAAGTTGTTTATAGCATGCAAATATTTGAATTGATGATATCCATTATAGGATTGACATCATGTATATTTCTATTCTTACAGAGTTACCTGCCACCCGTTTCAGTTGATGAAATGCTTTCTTTTATAGATAACTGATCAATTACATACCGGTGATTCAAATATCATCATTGTGCTTTATAGGTGAAGTGACAGAAGGATTACAGAATCACTCTGATCAAGAAAATTCTTCCATTGAGCAAACTGACAAGTGCTGTGGGAAGCATGGGATTTGCTCACATGAGGTTCTTCGGGATGACATTATGGTTTCAAAGACAAAGTTTATACACGATCTGGCTATGAGGAAGGTGTGCATAATCATATGTCTAGGCTTATCTTCCTCTTTATAAAATACTTCATTACTTCTATGTTCTGGGTATACCTGAATGTTCATCAATAGTGTGTGTGTGTGAGTCAAGTTTGCCTACTGACTCATTGAATTCATGGAGGCTCCAAGAAACCAATATACCTTGAAACAGATTACAAGTAAGAAAAATAAATCTGCTCTGAAGAGTGGCCTCTAAGATGTCCTATTTTAGCTTGCAGAGTCAAAGTTAAATTCTATTTTAGCACAATCTGTCCTTATGGCTGTCTCAAATAAATACCAGGATATCAGTATTCAGAAAACCCAATTTTACACTGAATGAGCTATAACCTTTAAAAAATCAGGCTTTGGTCCTCCTGAGTTCTGACCCAATTTATGGTTTCTTTGATTCTAATGGATTGCATTGTGTGTTACTTAAAGAACTTCCCTTGTGTTTGAAATGTAAATCTGTTAGCCCATCTGAGCTGGAAGGGGTTTGAAATTGCTGTTCAAGGTGATGCGCTTGTGGGATTTTCCTAACCAACTTGAGAGCTTTCTTAGTACAATTGTTCAGCCAGGCTTTATATGTTTTGATGTGTTGCATCACCTGCACTGATGATATGAGTTTCACCTCTATTTCATTTATTCTGGCATTGGTAAACATTGCACATGATTTAAAATTATTTATCATAGAGGATGAAATTTGGCATTCATTCTCAAAAGCTCCGGTTCATTGTTTTTGGTTTCCATGATAAGGCTTAGGGTAATAAAGGTTTCAAGAGAGTGTTCTCGATGTTCTAACCATTAATAATAAGATTGCAAAGCTTCTATAGAAGTAAATTTGTGATGGAAGATTCCATTGCATAGCTAGTTTTGAATGCATATTCTGTTTTTGATACAACAAATTAAAGAAATTGGGTTACTTTCTTCACCCTCTATTTTTTCTTTTTTTTTCATATTATCAACTATCTCATTGTTGTTGTGAGAGATTTATTCGATGAAAAGAAATCATGTGTAAGCCATATAAAAGAATCTTATCTTTATAAGCTTGCTTGTTCTTCATGCAAATGAAGAGTTTGTATCACTATTTTCTTATCAATCTTAGCAAATCTTTTGTGCACTTTGGAATGTAAACTTAAAAGCTAAGCAATCAATATTTTTCATTGACTTTCTAGACTAAAAAGTGACATGTAACTGAGAGCTTTAACATGGATGATATATTGCTCAAAGTCAGAAGACATGTCCTTGTTTGAAAAAGCTTTCGGGTTTGCATCCTTATGTTGTCACACCAATTATCAGCACCTGATGCCAGATATTCATGCTCTTAACTTTAGACCACTGGATAACATTTTCCTGATGCTACACATTAGAAGCTTTATAAATTTATATTTTGTTTTTAATGAAGTCAATCCACTACTCTCCTCATTAACCAATGTATCTGAGAGGCAGATAGTCATAGTCATCTATTTTCTTGTTCATGTTGGATGCTGTAAATCTGGAAATTTGGTTATATTGCTGGATTAACTGACCCCTGTTGTACTGAGTATTGTTATCTTTCTTCCTCATCTTGTTCTGGAGACAGATGCTCATCTCGCATTATGTTGGACAATATCTTTTCTGTCCAATCTCTGAGTTTTCTGTATTATTTCCATAACCTCTGTTTTTTGTATGCATTGGACCACTTTTTGTTATAAGCTAGATTATACTCCTCTATAATTAGTTTGTGATTTCCTAAAACTTTAATGAAACTCTTCATCTGGGCAGGCACCATTTAAGCTACTATGGGGATGCAATGGCGGAAAAAATGGCCAGCACAAGCATGATGTTGTCTCTTTTGAGAAAGGAAACATTACGGCAGCAGCACGCAGCAGTAAACAGGTACCAGATTATGAAGTGGTGTGTGCATTTTGGTTAATGCTTGCATGTGAAACTGTTATACTTCTTTTAATATGCAAAACTAATAATTGAGTTTATCGTTGATGGACAACTTTTACCATTGACTTCTCTTTAACCTTTTCACTTCATGGTATGTCTATTTAATGTTTTTTTAATGCCCTCAGATATCATTGAAATGGGAGTCACATCCACAAACTGTACTGATTTTGACCAAACCAAATTCAACTCCTGTTCGTGTTCTCTGTGCAGAAATGGTCAGGTGATTGTAAGAGTAGTCATTTCATAATTTCTTGGTTCTAGATTGAAAGAGTACCTTTTGACATTGTAGGCTATTTTGTTATTTGAAACACAGTCCAGAGAAATTCAAAGCTGATGATTTATGATGTCAGGAAAAATCTAGAATAGTTTCCTAAATATATTGCTTGTTCTGAAGCATAAATTACTCTCGACAAAGTTACTCATTATGATTTCATCCAAAGAGAAATTGCTTGGACATTTTTAAGTTATAGTTGGATTTATGCTTTCAAAACAATACTATTATGCACTATGTTTTCTTATGGGTCCATTTTTAGTGAAAAAATGATTGGTGAATTAGTGACCGGCGAAATGGCATGCTATGGTAATACCAGTTGACTTTTTGTGAAACTTACCTCCTTGGATACTTGGTTGACTCCGGTAAACTTTGGAAGAAGTTTAGAAGAGGAAAGAAGAAATCACAATAACATAAATTCCTATCAGTCTGCAATGTAATGCCACCTATGCTGATGCAACTAAAATTGTGGACGAGATAATTGAGTTCAATCGAACGATGTAAAATTATTAAAGAGACAGACATTCCTTGGGGCGATTCAGTGGCCACTTACTATTGTTGTATGAATCTTTTACTGGCTAATTGATGTAGGCCTGTGTAGCAAGTTCAAAGTGTGTATTATAGATAATTAAATTTGATTAATTTAGAATCACCAATTATTTGGACCCTGTCAGGTACCTGACAGAGAGGAAAGTAGCTAAGCGTGGGTCTATGGGTACTTTTTATTTCTGATATAATATAAGAGCTTCCTGCTTTCAGTTTGCTTGAAAGCCTTTTCGTAAAGTGAAGAGGTTTCGTAGGCACAGGAAAATCATCTTTTTTTTAATAGCAACAACAAAGCTCTTTGTGACTATTTTTCTTTTAGGTCCTTATTAATCATAAAACAATTAGTGTCTCTAACCATTTTCTTTGGTTTTAATTATTAGCCTTATTCTGGTTTTATCTTCTCCAATAGGTGGCTTAAAGACATTAAAAAAATAGATGTAATTGTTGAACCTCGAGTGAAAGCTGAACTTTTGGCAGAAAATTCTTACTTCAACTTTGTGCAAACTTGGGAAGATGGTAAGCAGACATTAACAATTATTATGCTATACATATTGCAATTTTATTGATTTCAATACTATCTTATTTCCATTGTTGTATACTGTTTCTGCATTGCTTAAAACAGAAATGATTGTTAAATATAAATGATAAAGCTTTTTCCCATGAATCTGCATCGGCTTGAAGAAGATTTGACAAAGTTTTCTAACCGGCTGTCTACCTTATGTCAACCCCCTCAAAGATTTAGAGCAGAAATAATTGTTCTTTTCTATTAGTTTTTGGTTTACTTAGAATCTTTAATTCATTCTTGTTTATATATTATCCTGTGCAATTAAACTGCCTTCTAACTTTTGCAGTTTTTACCACAAACTATTAAAATTGAAGTTTGTCATTGCACTTTTTTTTTTGTCTTTTTACCTATTTGATGGGTTATACCACTTTAGTTTTATTATGGATTGTTGGTTAATTGCTGGAATAAATAAGTATAATCATTTTTCATTTTGAAGAAACAAAAAGAAAAAAGCAAGAAAAAGATGTGATTGCAATTGATTAATGGATTCTTGAAGAATAAGTAGTAAATTAATTGACCATGGAGAAAAATACAATGGTAGTGGAACAATTGTCTCTACACAACTTATTTATTATTAATATTATTAAGAAAAATCTGAAATTAAAAGATCACGATAACATATCGAAGTCGATATTTTCATCTTCTGAACTAAATTTTTCATCAATTCATGGTCTTTATGTGTATGATTAGAAAGCTCTCCATCACGTGGAATGAGAAGAAATAGATGGAATAATATTGTATTATGTAATGGTGGCCGAAAGGGTCTCTTTTATAGTTACAAGATGTACAAACCCTAGAATAGGAAAATGACCAAAATGCCCATGACAAAAATTCGAGTCGGGGGTGCTGCCCCCGAACCCCGTACACCCAATCGGCGATCCCCCACATGGGCCCCCAACCCCCGGGCCAGAGGGAATAGGCCTATACAATGACTCCAATAGAATGCACTGCATACTTTTGGTGGGCGTGAATGCATGATCATTATCTGGATTCTATTTTGTTTGGAAAAATAGATTCAAGGACAACATGTTAACTTTAAAGCATCATGGAACTTGGGATTGTTGGATTCAATGTATCATCTGCATAAATCTGAGGATGTAAAATTTCATGTCTGCAGTTCAAAATCCTGTTAGAACAGAGAATTTTTAGTGTGTGATAGGTGGATTTTTTCCATTGTCATTTTATTAGTTGACTGTGGAAAGTAAATATGACACAAAAATTAGACGCTTACAATCCACACTTACAGACAGTAAAAAAAATCACTAGCTTTTCTAGTGCCATATGCAGGCATGTAGGTTATCTATCTTTGTTGTATTGAATGATAGGCTTGGAATCCATCATATTTGTGGTCCTTAGGTCTTTTATGATTTTCAGATGTTATATGTTGCTCTGCAAGAAGACCATCATCTCATGTTATCTTCATCATGAAAAATATGTATTGTAGACTTGTAGTTGTAAAAAAAAATTTCTAGCATCTTAATTTAATATATTATATGGCATAGTTCTTTCTTGTATCTTCTACTGACTTAAGAAATAAACCAGATGACGAAATATTGCTCCTTCACACAAAAGTTGATCTTATAATAACACTTGGTGGAGATGGCACTGTTCTTTGGGTATGTAGTTTCGTTCTTTGCTTAAGCTAGTTTTCTCTTATTACTTTCAGTTGAATGAATTGAAAAATGCATTCCTCTATTGCATGTTACCCCTTGTATTTCAATTTTCGGAACATACCATAGCATACTAGTTATGGATGATCTTTTAATTTGATCTGCTTCTGAACCACCTTTATGAAAGAGGTCAAGGGATCAAATCCTATGGAGCACCATTCAAAAAAAATATAGCTAATAGTTCGGTGCCTGAAACTACTAATTACTTTTTACATCAGGATGCTTGTGTACTTTAACACTATTGTGTACCTAACAATTTTGTTTCTATTTGTAGGCTGCATCAATGTTTAAAGGACCAGTTCCTCCTGTTGTCCCATTTTCCCTAGGATCATTGGGATTCATGACCCCTTTCCGTATCCTTGAATTTTCTGATTTGTTTCTTTATTTTGGAATACTATTTATTGTTTGGATGATGTTTTCTTTTTTGATAGACAGAAGATGTGTTTAAATATTGCGTGTTTCATGTTCCTTATAATAAAGTAGGCATCACCTTTGATTTGAGAGAGGTTGACTTTCTTGTTCTTGTGGAACTTTGTTATAGGTCTTTTTTAATTTATTACCTACCCAACATAATTTATGTTCGTCAGACAATAATTCTTTTTTGATATAGTAAATTCTCGGAGTTTATCAAAAGCATAGGTTATATTTTAAATTACCGATCAGTAGATAGAAGTGCTCACCTGGAGTATGTGGTGTTACTGGTAAAGCCATTTAATTAATCTGCCAGTCATCAAAATTAAATATTTCTTGTGGAATTTCGCCAAATGTAATAACTGAAGCATGCTTATGTTTGCACATTTAAATGATGGTATACATGCACGCACTGACACACCAATGGAAGCTTTTTTTCCCCATAAAATTGATTTAATAGTGTACATTACAAACAATGTTAAGTTCCAGTCAAGAAACATATAGTCTGAATTCTTAGCAAGCCTGCCCATTCTATAATACAACTAGACAACTGAACCTGTTTTAATGCTGTCCATCTTCTGCTCTTATTTAACATATTGTTCTTAATGCATCTTTGCACTGAAAACCTCAAATGTGCAAGCATTTAAGAAAGATCCATTTTTTATGTTAAGAAGGTGTTCTTATCACCTGGAGAAGTGAGAAGCAGTTACTCTCAGTGGTTGGCGAGGTCAATTGCTGAAATCAGATGCAAAGCTATGGCTTTTTTGTAATTGGAAATAATTCTTGTTGACGAGGTCTATTACTGAAATCCGATGCAAAGCTATGCCTTTTTTGTAACTGCAGATAAGTTCAACTAAGAAACTTGATGAGATGACTTCACCTTCCATCAAGAGAGCCACTGGGTGGTTCCCATGATATCAGGTTGAAAAAAACTACTAACCTAGTTCTTTAGATGGCAATCTTGTTAAGAACTAAGAAAGAAAAAGTTACACTATAAAAAAAGAGGCAGTATCCTAGTTAGGGAATGGAAATTGTTTGTTCTTAATGATTGTTTTGTCATCTCCCATCATTTTTAATCCCCTTATAAATCTATAAATTTCTCTGAGGTGATCTTTAATGGATGTTAGAAAGCGAACTTTACAGGGACAGTCTTGATACTATTTTGAGGGGACCAATTAGCATCACATTGCGCCATCGACTGCAATGCCATGTTATTCGAGAATCTGCCAAAGATGAATTAGACACTGAGGATCCCATTCTAGTATTGAATGAAGTTACAATTGATCGTGGGATGTCATCATATCTCACTCTCCTCGAATGCTATTGCGACAACTCATTTGTAACATGCGTGCAAGGGGATGGGTTGATATTGTCAACAACGTCAGGAAGCACTGCATATTCATTAGCGGCAGGAGGATCAATGGTGCATCCACAGGCATGTTATGAACCTAAATCTGCTGCAATTTTTGCAATTTTTTGTTAGATGCATGCTTTTACATATTTTGGGTGACATTATTATAGCTTTTGTTATTGTACAAGAGTTTGCATGAGCATGCCCCTAAACACTCATCCATCAGTCATCAAAATGAACATGACATTTCATCATTGATGTTTAACAAGAGTTACATGAAAACTTACCCCATTGCCTCCCAAAACACATTAGCATCAACATTTTGCATATTTCAAAGGTGCATCCACAGGCATATTTTGATCCTTCATCTGCTGCAATTCTTTAATTGAAGTTTTTTTGTACATTTATTGAGTGACAAACTTTTGTAGTTCTTATTGTTGCACAACAATTTTCATGAAAACACTATCCTCTCAATACTCATCAACATAAAAACATCATAGGATATTTCCAGATGGCGTGTATTTGGAATTAAATCCCCATCATGCCATGGATTTTTTACTGATAATGTTCCCCTTACTTTATTTTCATCCTAGCATCTCTATTCTCTTGTTACCTAATCCTATATGTTATTAATTAATTTGTGTTTCTGAGCATACAATTTTCATGGAAAGTTTAATACCCACTTAAATTACATCTCATTAAACATTACACGTCTTATTCAATAATTCGTGTATTCAACGAATTAAACATGTATTAAAATCTAATAGGTTTTTTTATTTATTTCTGCAACATAACCAAATCAAAAAAAGAAAAAAAGGCATGAACATGTTTTGCCACTACAGTTTTAATGTCAGTTTTTGACGGTTTTGCATGAACTCAAATGTTATAACTAGAACTTACATTTTTTAATTTTTTTGATGTTTTGACATCATTGGGTGATCATGGATTTGATCACATATGTGATTTTCCATGTCAGAGTTAATTTTCTATTGTCACAGTTTTTTTAAAAAACTTTTTTCAAATTTACGTGCATGATGCTGAATTGCAAAATTTACCATTTCCACCAACATAACTCATAACCACACACACATTCTCTTAATCACATCCTCACTACCATTGTCCGAGAAATGAAATGTCACTCTGTTAAAGGTTTGATGTAGACGCGCAACTTATGCTATACTCTTCATGTGGGTCATGAATCCATAAATGATTCCCATGGATAAACATGATATTTGATTAGATTTAACACATAATTAACATCACCCATTCATTTGTGGTCTTATATTCTTGAAGGAAAAAAAATACTTTCCACTCCCTTCATCTATATGTTTGTGCTTTTTTTTATCCTTATATTGCCTTCTTAGGGTCGGTTCAACTGTATGCAGGTACCAGGCATACTCTTCACGCCGATCTGCCCACATTCTTTATCATTCAGGCCTCTGATATTGCCCGAGCATGTGACACTGCGGGTCCAGGTTCCATTCAACAGCAGAGGCCATGCATGGGCATCTTTTGATGGGAAGGACAGGAAACAGCTCTCTGCGGGCGATGCACTCATCTGCAGTATTGCACCTTGGCCCGTCCCGACTGCATGCCTAGTGGACTCCACCAACGACTTCCTGCGCAGCATCCACGAAGGGCTCCACTGGAACTTGAGAAAGCCGCAGTCGTCAGATGGCCCTCGTGATCATTAGCCGTTTGTGATGTTATTTATATTCTATATAGATATTCTATGTCCAAGAATTGGTTCAGCTCCGGCTGATCCGATATTGCGATATGATAGAGGAGCAGCGGAAGCGTAAATATATAGAACCTTTTATATCTAGTGTGGGAAACCATATTTGTGAGCAATGAATATAAGATATGCGTCACATCTAATTGTCCCCAGTGGAAGAGAAGTAACTTCTGTTTGGAGCTTGTGATCACCAGATGGCTATCTGCTCAACTATCATGAATGGTAGAGAAGGAATTGTTCAATGGGAGACCCACCTCTATATGTTGTAGTATATTTATAGCATACGAAAGGACAAAAATATTATGAAGCAATTGTTGTTTATGTATAATAAGTTGATTTTGTTACCTTTTCATTCGAATGTTTGTTGTTGGCAGTCATTTTGTCACTTGTTAATATTTCAATTGTTTCCATGTAGAACGTGTATTCAGTTATAAGCATGTCATTCGGACTTAAACGGGCACCCGGACCCAGAAACCTGGGCCCACGCCGGGCTGGCCCAGGCCCGGGCCTTATCCACGTGCCTGCCGGGCTTCAAGCCCGCGGGCCTCTTAATTTTTGGGTGGGGGGAACCCTATGGGTCAGCCCAAACGGGTCGGGTTTGTTGACTTAATTCGGGTTACAGTTTGAATGCAAAAGTAATTTTAGGGTGCATTTGAAAACACAGTCTGAAAAGCAGTTTTAAGTTTTATACATGATTTTTTTAAGATGTAATGATGAGTGTTGCTTTTTAATTAATCAAATAATCACGTTTGTTGTTAATAATAAAAGCTGCTTTTGTTAATAATAAAAGTTGTTTTTGTTGAAATAAACACAATTTTCGATGTACCTTTTTTGATGCAATGATGAGGGCTGCTTTTCAATTAAGTGGACTTGTTTGGTAATCTATTTGGGTTTTTAACTTTTAAATAAGCTAAAAACAATCCTCATCAAGTTGTCAAACCGCACCCTTAGTCAAATATTAATGTCAGATTTACAGGAGTTGATTCGTCAGTATAAATGCAAAAGGGTGACTGCAAGAATGAATCGTCATAGATTTACAAAACTAATTTTGCATGCCTTTTGTACAGTCTATGTGAAGATTTTTAATTGGATCTTATAGGGATCCTTTGCATCACACTTCCTTTTTCTGCTCATTCAGAGAGAGAAATACTGGGGGCGCTACTGGATCTTCATTATTTGCTTCTTGTTTACATTAATTTATTCAAAATTCAACACACTGTTGTAACCATAAGTATTAAAAAAAAATTGGAATGTAGAACATATATGATACTCTTGGTGATGACCTACAAGGCCAGATCAAGGTGTACACGGCCGTCCACATGGTCACCATAGAGGGCTCCTACCCACCCTTAAAGGTAAGAAATATATCATCATTCACCACAAATGTCTTTTAACTACAAATTTTTTACCCATGTGAAAAAATTTGGGACATTTTTTAAATTAAACTTAATTAAATGATTAATGTTAAAAGTAACATTTCTCAAAAATTATCTACATAAGTGAGACCCTCTACTATTTTTTTATCATTTGACCATGCCACATCAACGCCACCTCACGATTCTATTTTTTCTTTATTTAATGACTATCACTATTAAAAGAGAGAAACATTATAAGTTTTAATGCATGCGGATCTCATGCCATTAACTATGACTATCACTATTAAAACAGAGAAACATTATGAGTTTTAATACATGTGGATCTCATGTCATTAAATTCTTTTTATCTTTCAAATTAATTTAAAATATTTACATTTTATTCTCTTCATCACTAAGGATCACTTTTTTTTTTACTTAAATTTTTTTGGAAAAAAATTCAAATTAGATTTTTTGAAACAAAAATATAGATATAACGGCATAGTGGTCAATTTGGGTTACAAAATTATTAAAGGTTTTTTTGGATAAAATTTTAGAGACCGGCTGATTTGCTATTTTAGAAAATTTCTTTGGGGTTTATCCCTTAATAATTATATTTATTTAGTAAAATTTCTTTATGCAAATTTAAAGCATAAATATTACTTTAAAATAAATTGGGAAACTCCAAAATTGATTCGGTCCTCTAAATTAGAGAGGAATGTTTGAAAATTGAGTATATGAATACTCCTAATTGTATTCTATTTCAAAAAAAAAAATGTTTGGTATCAAACATTTGAAAACAAAAATATTTCACATCATATATGTTTTTAAGCATACACATTAATTAATTTCAATTTTAAACAGGATCAAACATACACAATCCAAATACTACACTTACATTGTTCATTACACCCCTAGATCATTTCGACATTATTCATTACATCAAAAAATCATCATGATTACGTGGACATGTGGAAGATGAAAAATGGCCATTAAAAAGGAGATTGGGAAGGAGTTGAATGACTGAGAACATAAAACAATAAAAAAAAGGGTTTTTTACATGTACACCATTGAAAAACCTGGTTTTTTTTTTCAAATAGTCTATTTTGTAATGGTAAAAAAATAAATACCATATTTTCAGACATGAAAAAACCCTTAAAAATCTGTTTGGGGTATGTCATTATTGTTGCTATAAATGTTTTGAGAATACCATTAAAAAAATCAAAAGAGTGAGATGGCGGTAATGTGGCATGGTCAAATGGACAAAAAAAAGATAGAGTATCACTTATGCAAATAACTTTTAGGAAATGTTACTTTCAACATTAATTATTTAATTAATGTTAATTTGAAAATTTTCTCAAAACTTTTCTTTGGTAAAAGATTATATAAAGAAAAGTGTGGTTCCGTTGGAATTGTTTTACCAAGAAAAGTATGGTTTGTCGTTGGTAAAAACATTTAGCGACGAATTTACTAACAAAAATTTCTTTGGGAATACTGTATACCAATGAAATTATCATTTTTATCAAGGAAAAGTCCAACAAATGTATGTTTCTCAAAATCTAATAATTTCATAAATAGCGTTCAAAGCTCATTTTCAAACCATTGTCGATGTTATTTTTTGCGAAAAATAACCATGAAATTTTTTTATTACATGTTTAACCCCACCCCTATTTAAATTATAAATTCTAATTTACTGCTCTTAAAATGGGGTGGGGTTAAACGTGCAATAAGGAAAAATCAGGATTGATATTATGTATTTGGATGATGTCGATCTTTATATACAGGCAACATTCACCAAAGAGTCGATAGCCTTCATGAGACCAATCGCACGCTTCTTGGCCGACAAGGGCGAGCCGTTGCTACTGAACGTCTGGCAGCTGGTGTTCTCTGTCGGAGAGCGGGTGGCCGTCAGATGGGGATCCTGCGGCCACCGTGACCAATGCTCAGACGTACAACTCGAACCTGATAAGGCACGTCGAAATTAAAAGGGGACGCCGAAGAAACCCGGACCGCTCGAGACGTACGTCTTCGCCATGTTTAATGAGAATGAGAAGGACGGTCTTCCGACTGAGCAGCACTTTGGGCTGTTCTACCCCAACGAACAGATTGTTTATGATGTGGGTTTTCATAAGGTTGAGAGCATTGTTTATGATGATGTGGGTTTTCATAAGGTTGAGAGCGGCTCTTTGGGTTGTCATGCATGGTGTCGATTTCTCTCTGTCTATCTATCTCTGTCTCTTTATGTGTGGGCTTTTGTTTTTTTTTTTTTTTTTTGGCAATTAACAAAAATAATATTATTTAAATGAATATTAGCAAAAATAGCACCGAATGAGGAATATTTGTAAAAAACTAGCACTGGTCAGTGCTGACCATTTTTTTTTCTCATTTAATTAAACGGCTGTGATTTCTATTTAATTAAATTTTAATGGCTTAGATTTTTTTAAGATACTCGGTTGAGAAAAGAGAAAATCATGGAAGATCATGAACTGAATTGTTTATTTGATAAGATAATCATGAAAGATTTGTTTATTTGATTAAATTTAATGGCTAAGAGAAAATCATTGAAGATAAGGATAGGGCTTTTGATTTGGTGGAGAAATATATGGAAAGTGGTTATTTTTATAGCCACTCAAATTTAATTAAAAAATTTAATCGATTAATATAAACAAATTTTTTATATTTAATGAAGAAGTAGTGATCTTAACAAAAAAAACAAAGGACACACCATATATATACAGCGTGCCTCCCTTTAAAACGCAGACGCCATATATATAT
Organism: Acorus calamus; assembly: GCA_030737845.1. Classification (NCBI taxonomy): domain Eukaryota; kingdom Viridiplantae; phylum Streptophyta; class Magnoliopsida; order Acorales; family Acoraceae; genus Acorus; species Acorus calamus. The sequence goes on along the minus strand of CM060873.1, from coordinate 20,569,479 downwards.
GGCGCCTCCAGTGTAAAAAAAAAAATGATCAGCGGTAACCAGTGCTAGTTTTTACAAATATTCCCAATCCGGTGCTATTTTTGCTAAATTAGTTTAAACGATGCTATTTTGACTAATTGCCCTTGTTTTTTTGAGTTGGTACTTTATGTGTTAAGTTTGGTTATATGTTATATATTTATTTGCTTATTATATGTTAATGGAAGCTGCTTGTGTTGATATTAGTGTTTTGGTTCATTTTTAAGAATAATCCTGTTTTTAATTTTTAATGGCAGAAGTGTTACTAATTCCAAAAATGTTTGTACACAATGACATTTGATGCGGTCAGTCACGCCAGTTCCAACTGAGACTGGGTGTATATCATGTGTGGATACACAGTAATATGGAGTTTATGATGTGCTAATACCCATCAGCCCCATCAGCCATGTGTGTGGTGAATGTGTGAAGTTTAAATTTGTTTGTATTTCAAGCTTAATTAGGCAGATGTGAAAGTAACTTCTCTGAGCTCTATGAGAAAGTAACTTCTCCAAGTTGTCTTGTTGGGTATTGTTTTTTTTTCTCAAAATTCAAAAAACAATTTTCTTAAAAGCATATACAATGTTAAAAAATTTAAATTATGTTAAAAATGATATTAAAAATCATTAACATATAAAAAATTGAGCAAATAAATAAATAAATAAATAAAACACAACTTAATATACATACATTTTCTGTGCATGCGTATTTTTCCTCTTCAAAATAAGAGATTGAAACTCAAATATAATTTTATTTTAACTGATACCTACATGTAAAAGATATCAAATGTTTTATATATCATTAACATCTAAAATAAATAAATAACATATAAATAATAAATAATAAAATATGTCGATGTGATTTCTCATAAAAAAAATTTCAAAATTCAGCTTTGGATATTATAACTTTTGTGATTGATTAAAGGATCCAAGGTTATTTTTAGGCATGCATGTATCATATATGGGCAATTCTAATTATATTAAATCATAAAAAAATCTATTTAGATCTTAAATTTGACCAATAATGAAATTAATTTTAAAATTCTTTAAGAAATTGTAACTTCTCAAGCAGAATTTGATTGGACTGATCAATATCAATTACTCTTGGAAATTTGTTTTTCTTTATGTACATATGCATGTGAAATGGATTGCTCCAACAAATGACCGTTTCATGAAAAAAAATGAGATCAAATGTTTATTATTATTATTAAAATTAATAAAATTGTCATTTCTTGAAACAAACAAAAACATCTAATTTTTTATATATATAAAAAATAAAAAATGAAAAAAATATATAAAATCACCTTCTAAAGACTTAACAATAATAATTAACTATAGTACTAGATGTATATTCCTATATACTTCTAACAAGTATGAAGAATATAATTCATAATGTTTTTATAAATACAACATTACAAAGAATAGATACATCAAAAAATCATTAATAAGATATTAAAATATTAAAAAATAACATCTTACCCTTTTGATAAGCGTCTAGAAGATAACTCTTATATACATAATTCAATTATCTTGAAATAAAAAACAAAATGATTAGAATATCCAAATAAAATATTAAAAATTTGAAAATGAGACACATTCATCATTCTTAAAATCAATTATTATAAAATAACCAAAAACTCTAAGTCTATGAATTTAAATATTATTGAAACATAATCAAACATAAATAAAAAAATAAAACATAAAAAAAATATAAAATCATATTCCAAAGGCATGAAGACTTAAGAAGCTAAAAAATGAATTAAACAATTATAATTATTTTTTATAGAAATAACCATTTTTTGTTTGTTATAATATATTTTTTCAAATTTCAAATTTAAATATAAACAAACAATTATTATCTTTATGTAATTTAAATATTAAAATCGGAATATTTTAAATTTGAAAAATCATTAACAAATTTTTTAGTTTCTTAAGATCCATTTTTATCTATATGTATTTTGGTCCATTATTTTATTTAAAAAAATCTATCATCAGATAAGATTAATAGATTACACAAATAATTAAAAAACACTTTTTTTAAATCATATTTATGAGATAAAATATGTCATATTACAAATATAGATAAGATTTGTTTATGGATATAGTTGTATTTTTAATTAATTTTAAGAGACAAAATCGACTAAAATGTTTCTTCTTCAACTTATACGTTTTATAATTGAGCTTTGCTACACAGGCCCCAGCAAATAGGCCCCTCCCACAAGCCCCTTGATGTGTCAAAATCTAATTGGTTGTGTAGGTCATTTTTACAAAAGGGTAAAATAGTTAAATATCTTATTACCCCTAATTAAAACTCACCCCTCGTTTCGCGTTTTGCCTATTTTCTATTTTTTTTTCCACTCACAATCATCTCTCTTGCCCATTCAAACACATTCCATTTAAATTTGGGTTTTGAAAAAAAAAATTTCAATTGAAAATCAAATACCAAAAACCCCCTTTTGTTTACAATGGTGAAAAATATTGATGTTTTTTCAAGAAATCGATCTAAAAACAAAAAGGTTCTTCTGGAGGATTCAACTACAACAAAAATTGGGTATATTACCTTTTTTTGTATTTCTGAAAACGACTATGTTGTTTTCGAAGATTCTGTGATTTTTTTTTCTAATGTTTTTTTATTCGAATAGATACAAAATAAACCTGATTTTTTTATTAAACCCTTTTTTGGTTTTTCTGAAAACAACTCTGTTATTTTTTAAGATTCTGTTATTATTTTTTTCTAGTATTTTTTTTAATTCGAATAGATACAAAATGTAACTGATTTTTTATACAAAAAACTGTAATGTATGGTTAACTTATGTTTATTTTTGTTATTAAAATATAACTGACAAAAATGATTACTGTAATCAGAATTCAGTTATATGTATTTCCATTTTTTGCTTAGTAGTTGATATGGGCATTGTAAACATGTAACTAATGTAACTTACCAATGTAACTCACTTTAAATAGTTTGTGGTGTATATAAGTGAACAACAAATGTAACTAACTATGATAATGTATTGGTCATATAATTTTTTTATCAGTTTGTTTAATGTTACTATTATGATGAAGGTGACTATATTTGCAATATAATAGATTGAGATTAATTCTTCAAACAATGTAACTAACATTAGAAAGAATTATCTATGTTGAGTTGTTTAATGATAATCTCATCCTGTAATGTCACTTGTTTGCAATGAAACCTTATCTTGTATATTTATTTAGTTTTGTGTCTATGTATGTCATGATTTATATTTCCTTAATCATTACATGTTTTTTTGTTATTGCTGTTATGCACAATGTACATATCATTTGTACTATGTGACTATTTTATGTTAATGAAAATTGTTTTGTATTCATTTGTATTTAATTATTCAAAATTATAACTAAACTATTCAAATGCAGGATGGAATGTGAAATAATTATCATTCAAATTATGATTGCATGTCCATCGTGAAGAAATACCAGCTACCATACGTAGGAGTTCATTGAAGTTCATAAGATCACATCTCATCAAAATATTTTTGAACGACGAGCCTAGAACATTTACAGAAGAGGATCACATAGTTTCAACAATGTATTATGATGATTGATGTTGGGTGCTTTATCAAGTTCATATGATAAATTATGTATACAGATGAAAACAAGACATTTTCAAGTTTTTGTAGGTGTTTTTAATTTCAATTACATTTTGTAATATTGACAAATTTTATGCCAAAAACACTGTTTGATTATTGGTAAAACATTGTTTTGGTTTGGCAATTAATGTTAAATGCATTTTGCAAACATGTATTTGCTTAACATATTTCATTTGAAAATGTAACTACTTATGTGTATCTTGTAACTAACTCTGTAAACAAATGTAACTGATATTCAGGTAAATGTAACTTATTTCCATGATAATGTAACTGTAAAAATGACAAATGTAACTGCCTAAAATATCAAAAACATCCATGAAAAATTACATAAACAAGGGAATTCAATACAAGACATAGGGACATAAACAAGAAATCAAACCCAGCATATTCAGCGGTTTCACTAGCATTCTTCAAGTTACAATTTTTTAGAGCTTTTCACTATCCTTACTTCCACAACAATGTAACTACGAGCAATGCTAAAACATTCGCTACGAGCAAATTGTTATAAAATAATTGCACATCTTCTATGTCAAATGTCATTCCAACACTTGAGCAATTGCTTCTCCACATTGCTTCTTAACTTCAACAATGAAATTTTTCTACGGACTACTATTTTCAAAAAAATGTAATTGAGTCTACTATATTTCCTACATTGAAATGCAAAAAAATATCAAATAAAAAAATGTACTGTTATAATCACTAGAAATCATATAAACATAAAATTTTAAAAAATGAATAATGAGACTCATAGTTCCACTAAAAATCATATTAAGAGTCCTTCATATTTTAGAATGGAGTTTTGTTTCAAAAAATACGTTGCTCTAAAAACTAGTTAAATGTAACTAATTTTATTTACATTCAAAACAGTTAATAAGTTAGTTACATTTTTAAAAAGGGTATCCAAAAATAAAAAATAACCGAAGATAAAAGATAAAAAAGAGAGATATATGTAAATGACATTCAAAAAGTTAAACAATTGATGTACCATGTTCAGAAGCACATTTCACATAAAAAAAACATAATTAACATACAAAATTGAAAAAAAAAAAAAAAAAAAACAATCATAATTAACATACAAAATTTAAAAATAAATCTATTTTTCACATGGTCTGAACAAAATAAATCATATTTTTCATCCGAATAAAATCATATCATGAAGACTTGAACAAAAAAAAATCACACGAAAATAAATGGATAATTCAAAGGCTAAGATTTGACCAAGAGTTCCATCATAAAAAAATCACTTCTATATTTTTTGAAAATGAACAATTCAAAAGTTGAAATTCAAAAATGGAAACAACATATTTCAATGCCATTATGGATGATTCTATTAATTAATTACCATCCCAATTTGCTAACCACCTGCATTAATTGCATTAATTACGTTGAAAGAGGTTAGAAATAATGTTTGAAGGTATAAACCGAAAATCACCCTATGCCATGTCATGAGGCCTATTTAGGGCTTACAAATTGGGGCTTGTCAATCATTTTCCTTTATAATAGCATAGATAAAGACTCTGTTTGAATCCACATTTGGGATCAAACGTGTTTTTATTTAAGTTTTCTGACATTTCAATCTCTTCATGAACAATGTTTTTCAAAACTACATGGTCAAGCAGGACTGAAATGTATACACTCCAATAAATTGTAGAAACTAATTTATTAAAAAAATAAATTTTTTTGAAGAAGTATAAGTTTTGTTTACCCTAGTATTGGGTGCAACTATCATTTACATGATATTGAAAATGATTGTGTGCAACAATGCTCAAAATATTCTATCTGTATTGATTCGCTCAGTCTATTTTACAACTTCATAATTATGATAGTAAAATATAATATGTTATCATATGATTTTATCATATTTTATATAATAAAAATATTATTATTTTTAAATATATAATATTATATTTCATTACATATTTAATTTTTTATATAATGTGTTTTTCAAAATAGTGGAATCTATATTTAAAAAATAAAAAATAAAAAGTGTAAACAATAAATGGAGAATATATCCTTTCTCCAGATCTTGTTCATTCCACCTCGTATCAACGGTCCAGATCCCATCACCTTGTCCATTGAAAAAAAAACCCTTAAACCTAGCACCCGCCGTCAATAGAGAGGGCTGAGAGAGAGCGCCAACGAATCCCCAACCCTCCTTTTCCACTTCTCATGGAGACGCAGCCGCCGCCGGTGGAAGAGATGTCCGCAGTCACCCTGACCTCCGACGGACCTCCACCTCCTTCCGGACCCCGTCGGACCCTGATCCGCTCGATCGTGGCTCGTCCGGACGGCGGACTCGGCCTGGTCGGCTCGAAGGTCACCGTCGGAGGGATGGTGAAGACGGGGAGGGAGCAAGGGAAGGGGAGCTTCGCCTTCCTGGAACTCAACGACGGGTCCTACCTCGACAGCCTCCAGGTCATCGTCGACTCGTCGGTGGCCGATCTCGGGCGGCTCGTGCCGACTGGGACGAGCGTTCTCGTCGAGGGGGAGCTCAAGAAGACCCCGGAGGGGACGAAGCAGCTGGTCGAGTTGCGGGTCGAGAGGGTCCTCGACGTCGGGTCCGTCGACCCTTCGAAGTATCCGATCCCCAAGACGAAGCTCACTCTCGAGTTTTTGAGGGATTTCGTGCACCTCCGAGCGCGGACGAACACGGTAATTGTGAAAAAAACTGGAACTTTGTTTCACTGTGTTTTTTTTTTGTCTTGTTTGTGATCTATTGAGATAATCATGAATATGATATTCTTGGAATCTATTACATTTGTTGTTTAAATGTTCTTTTTATGGATGATGTGTTTGTTTTTTATTCTGTTTTTGATGTTCTTTAATAATTTGTAATGCAATTTGGGCATTTAAGGTAATATATCAGAAGTTCCAGTTATTTCATAGATGGATGTATGTCTGAATGATCTGATCAAGTTTTGTAAGTTGAGATTTTATGCCTCCGATCAATGTCATACCCATTAACTGTTCACCCCAATAAACTCAGCACCTCTAAATCTCAAGCCTGTTTGGTAAATTCGAAAGTCGACTTCAGACCTTTCTAAAACCCTATAAATCCATTCAAAGATGCCCTCATTAAAGACAGAATTTTATGTGGAAGTTAATTTAGTTATACCTCATTTGCTTATCACTTATTATTACCTCTGAGTACCAGTACTCAAAAGAAGAAAAGTTTTATAAATTGAGAAGTGTTATATGTTGCTGTTTAAGTTTTCTATCCCGAGGTCTTTCCATTAAAATGCATCTTGTGAAGTGCAAGTAACTGTAATTACTATCATTTTTTTTCACGGGTAAAAAAAAATTCATAAAGTTCAATAAGAGTCGGGACACTACAGCCTACAACACTATAGAACATGTGGAAGTTGTTTTCATTGTTAATTTATGTTGGCACCTGTTATTGGTGGGTTCTGTATCAAGTTGCAGAAATGTTGTGATCAATTTACATTCTGTGTTAGAAAACTTGGAAAGTGGATGCACGGTTAATTTTGTTTTGTAACCCAATATTTCGATATTTTTATCTAAGGTTCACAGTCACTAGCTTATCACTTTTAGGCTTTTAGCTTACTGTTTTGTTGTCTTGATTTCTTCTGTAGATGCTTTACAGAAAGCCCATGTTGATGGGATGTCTAGCTGAGCTGTTTTTTTCTCCCTGCATGTTTATGCAGTATATTAGGTTGCTAAAATAATTGTGGTCGACACAAGGAATCTGCTTTTCCGATAGATTGTGAAAGGAATAGTTTACTGGAGCAGCATGTTGGTGGCTTTATGACCATTAAGTTCATTAGTGTTTGGCTAACCATTTTTTATGTGTTTCTTTGGGACCTTTTATTTTCTGGACATTTGTTCTTGTTCAAGCATTATGTAGACCATTATTCATGGTTATAAAATTTGCAGCAGCATTTTATTTCCTATTTTAATGGTTCTTGCCAATCGCCTTCCTCTGTTCTCCTATCCCAGATATCTGCTGTCACTAGAATCAGAGATGAACTTGCATTTGCTACGCACACTTTTTTCCGGGAGAATGGATTTCGTTATGTACACACTCCTATCATCACAACGAGCGATTGTGAGGGTGCTGGTGAAATGTTTCAAGTGACGACAATGTTCAGCGATGCAGAGAAGCTGGAAAAAGAGCTCAAAGAAAACCCTCCACCATCAGAAGATGAAATAGAAGCAGCCAAGCTTCTCGTCAAGGAGAAGGGAGAGGCAATCTCACATTTAAAATCCATTAAGGCAAGCAAAGCCGATATTGGAGCTTCTGTTTCACTGCTTACGAGTGCGAAAGAAAATCTTGCAAGGCTGGAGGAACGGTTTAAACTTAAAGCTGGCATTGCTCAGAAGGATGGGAAGATTGATTATTCCCGTGATTTTTTTGGGCGCCAGGCATTTCTAACCGTCTCTGGGCAACTTCAGGTTGAAACTTATGCTTGTGCCCTTGGTAATGTTTATACATTTGGACCAACTTTTCGAGCTGAACATTCTCACACATCAAGGCATCTGGCAGAATTTTGGATGATAGAGCCAGAGATTGCCTTCGCTGACTTGCAGGTACTTTGCAGTTTGCATGTCTCATTTTGTTGTATTTCATTGCTATCAATTTCATGTTTGAATAGGGCAGGGTCTATTGCCAATAAATTCCAAATGCAATGTAGGTTTGCTGTCACTTAAACAAAAAAAAGAAGTAAAGTAAAGTTGCTGTCAGTTTGTCCTGTTCATGTGAAACTTTCATCTTTATTATTTTGATGTGTATGCTTGGTTCTGCTTAACCAGTTCTTGTGGTTTTAGTAAATAGTAAGATCTTTTCCGCCATTTGATTTGCAGTGCCAAACATATTCCAAGATTTGCATATGTACGCAGTCCTCTATTTACCACTTTTTGTCACTTTTTTACTATTATCCTTCTTTTTGAACTAAAGGTGGGAACGCTGGGAAAAACATTATATGAAACACGATCCATTCAATGCCCACATGAATCTACTCGATTAGAAAAAGCACATCCTAGTTAATCACTAAAATAGAGGCACACCCACAATATGTTTCCTGATGCTCTTTAACATTCTTCCTGTCCCTCACTTTCTCCAAATGTGAAGTTAAATCATCTTCTGAATTTAATTTTTTTATAACATGCTCAGAAATTATTGTATTCGCTCATCTATTGTTCTATCTGAAATGTGTGCATTCAGTTTCTTTAATCTTTATCTCCACTGATGTTCAAATTGGGATGATCGATCACTGATGTTTGTGGTCAATAGTGTGCACCATGCTAATTTTTTAAAGAAGTTGCACTTTACATAAAGGTCATTGATGAACACATTCATCATGTAATCTTCCTCAAGGCCATCGTACACGGAAAATGCTTTCATTATTTTACAGCATTTTCATGAATGAAAATAATTTCATTGGGAAATTTTCACAATAACATGCTTTTCTTCTTATATTGCAATTTTTCTATTTTGTTCACTAATTTTCTCAGTTGTGCTATGTTTTCAACTCATTCCAGGTGTATTATGATGAATTTCATTAAATTTATGAGATGCCAACTGATCCAGAAAGATTTGCTTTGATGTTAATTGTCAGATATTGATGACTCTGCATGTTGAATGCTATTGTCTGAAAGTAGTCTTCTGTGGTTGTAGCTTGTTTGATATTATTCTCTCTTGGCAAGCTTCAGTTAATTCCGTGCTCTTTATCAATACTTGATCTCAAATTCTTTCCACTTAGAAACAGAAGGAAAATGTACCCGTATTGTTAAAATCCATTTATTGCAAATTCCATCGTATCTAAAGTTCCTGTACACTTTGCAGGAAGATATGTATTATGCAGAAAGTTATGTTAGGTTTCTCTGTCAATGGTTGCTTGACCATTGCTTTCGAGATATGGAATTCATGGTGAAGAACTACGATAAAACAGCCATAGATCGTCTACGGCTGGTAGCATCAACACCCTTTGAGCGAATTTCCTACACAGAAGCAATAAAGCTTCTAGAAAGTGTTACAGACAAAAAGTTTGAGAATAAGGTCCAATGGGGGATCGATCTAGCATCTGAGCATGAGAGGTAAACATTATGCTATGAAGATAACTTTTCTATACATATTTTGAATGTTATTTTTTTGTTTTGGATATAACTTTATCCCCTGCTTAAGGTATCTGACTGAAGTGGTATTCAAAAAGCCTGTAATTGTATATAACTATCCAAAAGGAATCAAAGCATTTTACATGAGGCTCAATGATGATGATAAGACGGTGGCTGCTATGGATGTCCTTGTTCCCAAGGTGTGTTTTCTCCCCCTCTTTTACCTGATTTTAAACACTGTCCCTGAAAAAGATTTAGCATTACAGTTGGATATTTTTAGCTTTATGTACTGTAACTTTGCATGAAGCCAGCATAGATATTGGGTCACTAAATACATTGAGAATAGAAGTATAGAACTTATTTGTTTGGCTCCACTACGCAATTCCTTTTTCCCTTTTGACAGGTTGGAGAATTGATTGGTGGTAGCCAAAGGGAGGAACGGTATGATGTCCTTGTGCGAAGGTAATAATATTCAACATAACTTCCCTGGTTATTTTTGCAGATACTGAAATTGCTTCTGTATCTATTTGCAATTAACAAACTGACAAGTCTGGAGACACATGCTTGTACAAAGTGATTTAATTTTGCAGTCTCCATATTTGTTTTGACATATTGCAGAACTAAACTTTGGTGCATATTCTTTTGTTTTCTGTTAAGAAAAGAGTTCTCTTACTGCTGTTGTAAAATATGATGAAATAGCCCCCTATCAACTTTCTTTTAGCTAACAATAAATGTGGTGACACGGGACACGTTTCTCAAACAGATGTGGTGAAACAGAATTATACAATCACAAATATGGATAGCCATATTTGTATATCAATGATATATTAGATTTTAGTTATAACTATCCATATTTGTATATCAATGATATATTAGATTTTAGTTATAACCAGTCGCATATACTCGTACATTTGCTGAAGAAAAATAACATGTGATATGACTCTTTAAGCAGTTCTATTAGGAAGTTGGAAAGTCTTAATGACATTCTTGTGGAAGCCTATAGTACAAGTTCAAGTTTGTAATTTTGTTTGCTTTTAATACATGAAAAGTGTAGAAGCACCATCACACAGATCTTTTTTCACAATCATGTGAACCAATAATAGTAAATGCTCCCACTTATATCCTTTGCTTCGTAGGAGATTAAACTTTTACATCTGTTGATGACACAAGACCTTCCCCGATGTTTGAACATTGCGTTTTTTGTGTGCTCCTCATTGCTTGCATGCCAATTGTATACTTTGTGTGAGTTGTTATTAATTTTGATATGTCAGATGGGATGTAACACACTAGAATTGTTTAAATATGAGCCAGCTATTCAATTTAAATTTTGCTGTGAGCATGTCTCCATATTCAAGACCCACCTTGATTGTGTAATGCATCAGTTTTGTTTTTTAAAGTTGTTGAATGTTTGTTTTTTGAGACGCGATATTGGTCTGTTAATTTCTGATGGGTGTTAAAATTACTGTAGGATACAAGAGGCAGAACTGCCCCTGGAACCTTATGAGTGGTACCTTGACTTGAGGCGCTATGGGACCCTCAAACACAGCGGATTTGGGTTGGGATTTGAACGAATGATTCTTTTCGCAACAGGCCTTGACAACATCAGAGATGTCATACCCTTCCCCAGATATCCTGGGAGGGCAGATCTTTAAACTAGTCCTTCTAGCCATTCCACTTGCAAAATGTGGTTTGATATGACTTTTATACATCATGTATCCACCATGAGTCTCTCCATGATAGGGATATCAGCTATTAAATGTGTGCTCATCTATTGTTTCCTGTGATTTAAGCCATTATTGTTATTTTAGATAGATTAATAACATTTTGTATTGACATACAAATACCATTTGCAAACACATGGTTGGTTTGTTTTTCTTTCTGTGAAGACTTACAGTTTAGCTTTCATGGTTTATAATCCATATAAATTGTTGTAATGTGCAAATATTTGACTATCAAAATTTTCCTTTTTTTTTGTCTAAAAATGTGTTTCAGGTTCTACAGCTGACAATTATAGTGATTTGTGCATGGATGGACTCTTATTCAAGGGGCATTGGAACTTGGAAGTTGTTTGCAAAATAATAATATAATAATTATTATTATATAATATTAATAAATAAATAAATAGAAAAATCCAGGTTAGTTGATTTTGAGTGAACCACGCAGGAAGCTCCCTCATTAGTAGCATGGGCATCCTTTATACACTTCCAACTCCTGTTTCAGAGTCAGATTCATGGCAAATAGGCCAAAGATGGCATGTTTGGAGAAGAATGTTAAAAGGCCCTACTCACCACAAAACAAAATAAAGCATAGAATAAACCAAGCAAGTTGATTGCGATGAAGAATTTAATGCATCAAATGAAATGGAATATATGTGATGGAATGTAATATAAATGGGAAAAATCTTAACCCCTTGAAATCTTCTTGAAATCACAAAGTCTCTAAAATAAAAAAATCATCCTAGATCCCCATAAAATGTATCTAGTTAACGGATTTAGCCGTTCGGTTAAGAGTATATTGAAATAAGTCCTCAAAAACTTACTAAAATTGGATTCAGTCCCTACAAACTTTATAAAATCAGATTTAGTTTATTTGTAACAAAAATACTCTCGTTATTTTTCAACAACCCCATCTTGTGAAATGTCATCCTCATCTATAAAAAAAAAAATGTCGAATCTCAATTGATCTACAAAATTGAGTCATTTTTCAACATTTTCCTCCTCAATCTCATTATAGAGACTGAACAAAAAAAATTACAGCTTCATCAATTACTCCATCACAAAATCAGTAGATAAAACAATTTAAAAACCAAATCAAAATTCTATAATACATTTTTAACTCAAAATTACTAGCAATAAAAAGCATAACATCTTGACTATAAAAATATAATTTGTTTAATAAAATTTAAATAAATCAGTATATATTTATAGATAATCACATTAATTTTTTTATGATTTTTAGAAGATTTCAGAGAGTTTCAGACGATTTTTATATTTCAAAAGGACTTTTTTCGATTTACATAAGTTTTCAGGGAGTGATATCGATTTACTCCTTTAAAATGGTATAACAGTAATTTAACATGCATGGTTAGAGTTAACCACACATCTAGTTAGTTATAAGGACTAAAATAAATATTATCTAATAAGATAGGGACCTGAGGGGATTTACCAATTTTACAGGAACTTTTTCTGATTTTCATGAGTTTTCGTTGATTTTTCCCAATATAAATTAGATGATAGCATTCTAAACATGAATGGGAATGCTCGGAAAGACCTAGGTTGAGGGTTCGAGGTAGGGTTGCAACTTGGGTGGGGTTGAACTCGAACCTGACGGGTTGAACCCGATTTTTACATAGGTTGGGTTGGCCAAATCGGGTTCAGATTCGGGTTCGGGTTGACTCACAAATCGGATTAGCCTCATTTACAACCCGAACCCATAAACTAATAGTTAAAAAAAATCATGACCGTTCATTCTATAGCTTTTAATCTATGCAGTCCAAATTTTATTTTATTTTATTTTTTATGTGAACGATAGGCTTTGACCCTAATTATATTATGGAGAAAGCCCAATGAGAAATTACAAGCAAAGAAAAAACAGTACAATGACAATCAGCCATGTAGAGAAGACCTCTAACAAGACATGATCATCAACAAAAAAACCCAAGAATGTACAACCAACTAATTACTCCCGCACGTCAAATACCCCATCAATCAGCCGCACTGAGGTAGCACCCACGTAGAACACTCCCCAGTCTGAAACCAGTCTAATCACATATTCCCATATATTCTCCACATATGGAATGCTCCCTATGAACACCACATGGTTCCTAATGAGCCAGGTCGACCACACAACTGCTGGGATCAAAATCTGCGACACCTTCGCACGCGCACTCCTGTCAGCCGGATTGCGAAGGCGCTTCCCCGACCGCCAAAGTGACTCCAAATTGGTGAATGAATCCCCCAACCCTCCAGCCATTGAAACCCATCTCCAAACCTATCTCACCATGGGACAACCAATAAACATGTGTGTAACTGTTTCATCCTCCACTCCACATAGCACACATCTCTTCTCTATATCTGGCACCCATCTTATCTGGCACCCATCTTGCAATATAAGCTTTCACCAACCACATGAAAGTTTTAACCTTGAGTGGAATTTTACACCCCCATACCTCCTTATGTTTCCTCGCCATCGATGTCTCCACTACTCAATGCCTTCGCACCCAATCGTTAACCACCTTTCACCGAAAAACCCTCAACAGGCTTAGGCTTCCAAATGATTTGGTCAAGCCGATCTTCCACCACCCGCACGCCTTGGAGTTCCTCTAGCAGTTGCAAATACCCATCCACCTCGTGACCGTTCAAATTCCTTCTAACCAACACTTTCCGATACCCATCCCCGCCTCTCCTCTGCCAAAAACTAGACACTGGGGCATCCATATCCACTGCAATTCTGAACATTGCTGCATACCTTTCACCTAAAGGTCTGTCCCCAATCCATAGATCCGACCAAAAACAAACCATGTCTCCTGTCCCGATCACCCATCTAGTAGCCTGCACAAAATCCTCCATACCGCCCATGATACCCTTCCAAATCCCTGAAAGGTTTCGTGCATATTGGGAAAGCCAGCCCTCCCATACACACCGCAGTTATATCTTTCTCGTGCCAACGAACCCCACAACACTGAGGAGTTATCAATCCAGTGCCACAACCATTTCAACAACAAAGCTTTATTCATATCTGCCATGTTCAATATCCCCATACCATCCACCTTCCTTCCCTGGCACACCCTGTCCCATTTCACTAAATGGACACGCCAGCTATATTATTTAGCACCGTTCCAAAGGAACCTGCGCCGAATCCCCTCCGGTGCATGTAGAATACCTTTTGGTACCCTGTATAGTGAGAGGAAGTATATCGGGAGATTCGATAAAACGGACTAAATTAGAGTAATCTTACCCCCGAGGCTCAAGAACTTACTCTGTCAGCCCGCTAGCCTTCTATCGAACCGACTAATCAGCGGCATCCATTCGGTTTTCGAGAGTCTCCCTAGAGTGAGGGGGAAACCCAAATGTCCAAATTTTAAGTAAACCTAACTAATATTACAGATTAGATCAGGTTGATTTATTTGATTTACACATCATGTTAGAAAATCGGGTTGGGTCGGATTGATTTATTTAATTTCAGGTTGGGTTCGGGTTAGTCCAATTGGGGGTTGAATGGGTTTGAAATTCGGGTTGGGGTTAACCCGAACTCAACCCGTCTAAGTTGCAGCCCTAGTTCGAAGGTAGTTCCCCAACCCAAATTATTGTATGGACATTTTGGTAATTTTTCTTATTTTAACTCTAATTATTTTTTATTTTATTTTTTTTATAGAAAGGTTCCAGGGGAGCACCATGTCCTTGCATAACATACACATACAACAACGGGCCTGATAGGAGGCTGACAACTTACTGGGGTACAGCCCCATGAAACCAAAGCCCAGTCGAGCTTATTTGTCCACTTTTTTTTTCTTCTTGTCAAAGGCAAGAATCGAACAGTCACCTTTTAGGAGGGTGAGGTGTCCCTTTACCAAGTTGACAAAGTCTCGCGGGACTACTCTATTTTTTTAGTTGATAGGGTTAAGAGTATTTTTATGTGAAAGACTTTCGCATATAGGGTTCTCTTCTATTGAGATCTAACTTTGCTCCTGTTTGAATACATAATAATATTTATTCTTGAGTATTTATTTATCCGAACATAAGTAAATATAATAAGGATAAAATGATTTTGTGTTTGGTTGTGATTTGAATTATTCTCGTTGGGAATCGTAAGAATAAATGTTTTATTGTTTGGGTAAAATGTGAATAAAGTATCAATAAGGATTTATAAAAGGTAAAAAAATAATTATAGTTGATTTGATAGGTGATTTATAAGAGGTGATGACAATTGATTTGACAGTAGGCCCACTTATTCTTTGAGTGGAATAATCTAGGATAAATTTTATTCTATGGGTTGATTGAAATTCATGTACCACTTTATACCAGTTTATTCTGACACACTTTATCTGGGTTTATCCAGGCTTTTCAAACGACTTTATTATCCGGAGTTATCTGGGATTATTCAAAGTTTATCCGGCATCCAAACGGGGGCTAAAAGCATTGCTATGTCAAAATGAATATTACTATTCTTTTCATTATTAATTTGGAATGAAAAAATTAAGCTATCGTGGAAAAAAAGGCCATGTGAAAGCTCAAGTGTTACAAAGGTTGGCAATTTGGAGACTATAACGGAAGTGTCTATCCCACCAAGCATTTTTCTTATCTTACCAATAATAAAAAAATCGGTGTTTTGTTGTTCCCACCAATCCAGTTTGACCGAAATCGGTCATCATTTCAGGTTCTGAGCGATCGTAATTGGTTGTCATTTCAGATTTTGAGCGACTGTAATTGGTCGAACAAGATTCAGAACTATATCTACTTATTCTTTGTAAACAAATAAATTTTTAAGTTTAACCATCATATTCTACATTTATTCTTTTATCCAAACAACAACTAAGAGACTGAAAAAAATGTAAGTATGTATACTTTCAATTAATTCAAATTTTTATAGAAAAATATCTTATTAGACAAATATATATCATTTTTAAGCTTCGTTTGAATTCATAGCTAAGATGATTCTTTGTTTAAAAATAAAAAAAATCTATCAGTTAATCCAAACACATTTTATATTTGACTTTTGAAATTTGTCTGTAACTTATGTAAAAAAAACTGTTCTTATATTCTACATTTAAGAATAATGATTTATTCTCCCTATATTACAACTCAGACTTGGAGTGATATGAAGGATTCAAGGAGGATACACGTCGTGAGATTATGTTTTCAAGAAAAAAAATTATAAACTTTATTACAAATTCTGTTCAACCAGGTTCGGTCGCCCAAAACCTGAAATGACGACTAAATCCAGTCACCTAAAACCTGAAATGACAACCAAGTCCGGTCGCCCAAAACTTGAAATGACGATCAATTTTGATCGAACTGGCCGGATCGGTGGGGATAGCAAAACACCGGATTTTTTTTTTAATTGATTGGTAGGGTAAAAAAAATGGTGGGTGGGACTAGACGGGCCCTAACGGAATCCAACACCATTTAAATAAAGAATATAAGGCTCTTAAACTATAATATATTATTATTATTGATTTATAATTTTTTTTACTAAATCATACTTGTATTCACATTTTGTTTTTACATGAAAGCATCGAGTGATAAAAGTATACCTTTTTCAAAACAAAAAAACAGAGGAAACTCGTATTCACATCATAGGAGTTCGAAAAAGTCACTAACAATTTTGATAAGACGATGTTGGTTGGGTGTGGATGTCATGATCTTGTTAATAAAGCCCTTCTATCAAATCAGAAGAGAGTCGCCATCAAGAAGCCTAAAGTTGTGACTAGCAGTGAAATCAATCAATTCATAAAGGAGGCCACGATTCTCTCTCGCGTCAACTACAGAAATGTGGTGAAGCTATATGAGTGTTGTCTAAAAACTGAACTTCTCTTGCTTGTTTAATAGGGTCCTTATCGAACGAGATGCTCTCGAATCACATTCTAAGGATTGCAACAAAAGGAGCATTGTCTCACCTCCACTCAACGGCATCCATAACGATTTTCCCCAGAGATATCAAGTCATCCAACATATTATTAGATGATAATTATAAATCCGTATCCCATTAATTATCCAATGTGATCCAAGGAACCTTTGGTTACTTAGATCCCGAGTACTTGAGCACAGGAAAAAAATTGACAGACAAGAACGATGTCAACAGGTTTGATGTGAACCCCGTGGAGCAACAGACTGGGAAAAGATCCCCCTCTAATTTTTTCTCGTTGAAAGAGAATCACCTTTCTGATATAATAGATGATCGCATAGCAAAAGGGGGAGGAAAAGAACAAATCCAAGTGGTAGTTGAGCTCACGAAATCATGCCTAAGAGAAAAGGGGGAATCACGACCGACAGTGAAGGAAATGGTGGGTTGTCCATGATAGGGAAGAGACAGCTTGTTAGAGAATGTCCTTCCTCAACAGGCTTGGGATTTTGATGATACAAGCACACTATAATTTAGGGATGGAACTCAGTCTGTTTTCCTTGTTCACACACACACACACACACACACACACACAAGAATGTGCTTGTAAAGTCAATTAAACCTGATGCATTGTTATTTAGATGAGGCAATTATGGTGGCTTACATTATAGAGTCAATATATGTAATAACATATATTTTGTGTGATCTCCGCTTAGTTCATTCAGATATATTCCTTCTTTTTTTGTGAAGGTGTGTATATGATGATGCTCACTGAATTTAATTCAAGCAATATTGGACCCTACAAAACTTGTACTTGCTTCAGGTCCTCAGCTGATGAAGAATTGAACCATGAAATCTCTGCATCTCATCCATACATCCCAAAATAAGATTTTACGGAGTGTTCAAAATTTACAGAGAGACAGAACCAAGGTCCATGAGATACTAGCACTCCATAAAGGAGAAAATAAGACAGACTAAAAGAAGCTAATCAGCAGCAACATCAGATGCTGCTTACCAAATTAAAAAAACAAACAGATGCTAGTAAAGATAAGACCCTAACAATCAGCTCATCAAGAAGAAGATGCCACCTTTTCAGCCATTGCACATAATCCCATTATCACTCACCTCATCTTTGGCCTCTTGGAGGGGGGGAAAGACCTCTTGTCCCTCTTGTCGAGTTGGGGCGCCCGTGCCTTGCCGAAAGCCTTCATCTTCCTCCGCTGACGCTCCTCCTCACTGTCCGACTCGTCCCCCTTCTCCCGATCCGCGTTGCTCGCCTCCCTCTCCAGCTCCTCCCACGTCTTCCCCTTCTCCTCCTCCGAGTCCTCATCCGTGTCTTCCTCCTCCTCCTCTTCCGATTCCACCAGCGACTCGCTGTCCTCGTCCTCTTCGGATACGGAATCCGACTGCACGTCGGACGGCTCGTACCCCTGGTCAGACTCCTCCGAGTTCTCCGAATCTGAGTCGCTCACCTCCAAGTTGAGGAACTCCCACCCACCATCCTGGATGAACTTCTCCGGGTCGTCGGTGATGGTCTTCAGGATGGGTCGCCAGTTGAGGTTCAGCCTGCTCTCATAGTACTTGAGATCGGTCGTGTCGAGCCACTCCTTGATGCCATCCAGCGACGTGGACGGGATTGAATCTATGCGGAGGACATCCCGCTTGAAGTCCTTGAAGACGATCGTCATATCAAAGTTCTTCTGCCCCAGCCCAACCCTCTCGAGGTTGACGATCTCAATCTCACTCAGCGTGATGACGAGGAAGGGCGTCTCAATCAGCTCCACGAGGCAGCTCGAGGTGGGGACAATGAAGGCGGAGGACTTGTGGGGGACGCCATGGAAGCCGAGCTCGCGGAGGGGCTGATCGAACTCCAAGTCGAGCCCTTTGAACTGGGGGCTCTGGCCCCAGAGATCATGGACCCGGTTGACAAACGACAAAAAGTCTGTGTTGATCTTGTTCTTGCGTTCGCGTTCGCGACGCTCCTCCAGAAGCTCGTCATCTTCCTTGAGAGACCTCCTCCCACCACCCAATGTCTGCACCATATCCATCACCTCCACGTAGAACTGGACGTCCTTTGTCTTCTTGTTGCCCACCATGATGTGGTTGTGGAGGTGGAAGTGCAATAGTGTGATCATCTCCTTCTCCGAAGGCTGGAAGAATGCATGCTTGATGTTCCCATATAATATGTCTACCCTCTCGTCGGACCGAGAGGTCGAGTAGCGGAACCCATTCACATGGGCTGTGAGGGAGCCTGGAAGCTTCCTCCCACGGCCAGGGAACGGAGGACGGATCCACAGTTCACGGAGCTCGATATTTTTGTGCTTGTTGCTGCTGAGCTGAAGCTTCTCCTGGGTGACCAAAGTTGCCCGCTCGGCCCTCTCGGATTCTCTCGAGGTGACCTGCCTGCGAGATTCTTGATCTGCTGCACCATATCACTAATGTGCTTTGCATCCTTGGACAGGAACGTCACCTCCTTAAGGTATACGCAGCCCTGGAACTTGAGCGTGCTGGCGTCATGGGGGTTGAATGGCGTCCCTGGTACGGTGAAGACAATGCGGATGGAGCTGGTCCGGTTGTCTGAGTTACTCGTGATGGTCTTAATGGTGGCCACGTGGAAGGGGACAATGCTTCCTGACACGGGGAGGAGGATAGCCTCGTTCTTCTGGTCAACCTGTATCATGAGATCCCTCATGGCAGGCAAGTCGGTGACATTCTTGTATGCAACCAGGTCGCTTGAGGCCCTCGCAGCCCCCCGCGAGTCACCGCCAGCAAGCCTGCCACCAGCAAGCCTCCGAGCAGTCTCCTCGTTCTTTTGCCGGGCGAGCTCCGCTTGGTGCTGCCTGCGGAGCTCCTCCTTTGACATCTCATTGTTGTCGGACCTCAGAGTTGCCTTCGACGCGAATGCCTCCACCCCATTGCCCATAGAGGGTTTCACTGCGGGACCCTCCTCTTCTTCCTCGTCCTCATTGAAAGAATATGCGACATCCTTCACAGCCTTGGAGCTGATCGAGGTCACAACCTCTGGTTTCTTATCTGGGTTCTTCTCGGATACGATAACCGTATCGGCAATAAGGAGAGAGAACTTCTCTGTCTTGGGGTTCTTGGTCTGTGACTGCAGGTTCTGAAAACCAAGGGACACATTGAACACCATTCCCGCCTTTAGCACTCGGTCATTCTTGGCGTTCAGGCTCAGCCCAGACTCACGAAATTCCAGGCCAATCCCTGTGCCAGCTGACTTAGTGAGGTGAGGGAGGAACTCTGGAGATTCTCTCTCGACTATTGAGATGGCTGCCTGGTAAGCTGCGGCGGCCTTGTTCCCCGGTTTCAGAGCACTTATGGCAGCTTCATGAGCCTTAAGAAGGACCTCATAGGATTTACTCTGCATCGCATTCGCATCAATCAAGAATGTCCTGCCCAAGTTGGAGCAATAGCTGTTGTACCGTGAACCTATCGCGCATATGATCACACTGGTGGAGTCATAATAAAGGTTCTCATCATTGCTTGATGCGCTCGGTTTCAGATCAAATTCACCACCACTCTGGAAAATCGGAGGGTAGCAGATATCTACATTCTCTGCCCTCAGCTTCACCTTGACCTGTGAAGGGTCAAGTATCGCCTTCTCCGTGTCATCCATCAGAGACGAATGGGAGACTTTCTTCTCTTCATCGATAACTTTCTCAAGCTTTGGAACCACAAAGTACTTCATCACTGAGGAGATGAGGAAAGCAGCCTTCTTCACATTTGTAAGCTCGGTTTCATCCTTTACGGCAAACAGCTCCGCAAACCCATTTGTAACATCATTAAGCTGGATATTCGAACCCTTCAGCTTCTCTGACCACATTTCCAAAAGTTTCCCCTCAGGTGCTTCCTTTGCAATGTAACCCATGACAGGATCATCAGACTTGGATTGTGTGCTAACAACCCGCAAGATCTCATCCATTAGACCTGCCCCATCATCGCCCCTAGCCTTGACATGCACTACAATGTCGGTTCCTACAGCATCCTTGGCAGACCTTCTGAGGGTTTCGAGAAGAGAGGCCTTCTTCTGGCTACATAGGAAATGGATCTGCTTGTTCATGAAAACCATGATGGTCTCGGGGAACTCATATCCAAGAAGCCATATGTTCAGCGCTGAGGATTTGAGATACCGCAGGTCTTCAGAAGGTGGTGGTGTTGCCACTGCGAGAGCATCCGAACCACCCCAGAGATCGGCCTTGTGCTCCTTCCAGTGAGTATAAAACCTTTGCAATCTCTGGACAAAATTTTCTTGATTGATCGAGTAGTCACTGGAGGATCCAGAGGCTTTCCCATCAGACTGTTTTCCATTGCGGTGTTCAGCCATAGTGATCTAAAGACTGCAACCTATCGATACACCAAAGGATAGATTAGTTTCATTCACACAAATCAATATTTTCTAAAAATATCCAACACCGATAATAATAGATATATATAACCATTAAATTCTAGCTCAGACATGATCACGTTATGACAACTAAAATCAGAACAATAAATCATATTTTTTAAAATCTTATCCATATAATAATCACCTCAAAAAAGTATGATGAAATAGATACGGGTCTAGCAGAATGGAATGCCTCCATGTTAAATACCTTAGTCTCCCACCGCACTCTTGCAGCCTCACTCAAGCCTGAATCCTCTCATACGAAAATTTGAGAAGAGATTAGCTGGTTGGCGCGGTGAATCTGTTAGCCCGAGCGGCAGATTATTCAAAAGAATCAAGAAAAATGTGACTGAAGCTAAAAAGGAAATCATGCAAATCATCCCTAATTCTGTTTGCTGATCATTCTAACTGACTAAAACCGAGCCTATTTTTCAGGGAAAGTGTACATGGAGTGGAATAATTCCTACCTGAAGACTTAGGGCAAAAGTATTATTGGGGGGGGGGGGCAGAATCTACTGACCTGGTTGAGTATGGTGGATTTCTCATTTCTTAGCAAGGATCATATTGATTTAGGCAGGTCCTTGAGGTCAGCTTGTATTTCTTTCCTTGGTTTTGTTAGAGAAATGATCTTGGAATTCCCCGTTGCCTTTTTATATGAATATATTAGGGAGGTGCTCCCACCTTTGTTCTAAAATTTTAAAAAAAAGATAGCTCACTATAAATGCATAATCCTTGGATGTGAAATATCCATTTAAACATTGCATCTCTTTTTGCAACGCTAAAAGTATAAATTGCTTTGATCAAACCTTAAAAAAGAAGGGACAAATTGAGGTAATCCACATCCTCAAGTCATAAGGATACTTTTCCCTAAATCACTAACAGCTTTATGCCTGTCAATTTTAACTGGCACATTAGGCAATTTACAACATTTCCATAACTTAGCTTCACCTGGATATTGTTATTCCATATTCACCCTGGAACAGAAGACAACACACAATGTGTGTGTGTCTTCGCTTTCTGCCTGCGAAGAAGCCACTCAAGACCGTGGAGAACAAGAAAATTTAAAGGAAAAGACCAAACAAATAGTGGAAACTATCCAGGATTTATATGCAGCTCTCATCTGTTTAGTCGAACATTGTGCGCTTCCCCAATCTTATAAATCCACATCTTATTTATCTTTTATCTACAATTTATTTATGGTCAATCAAATAACAAAAAAATTATCATTACATTTTTAACTGAGAACAAATTCATCGATTCAAGATTGTCAAACTATAACCCAAACCCTAGAAATGAAGCACTACTAAACACATAAAATGTTATTGCCGAACAGTCCTCTCTTTCACCTTCACAAAAAAAAAAAAAACCCTAATTTTAACATAGAGCTCATATAATCGAATTTCCTCCGGATTCTGAGTTTCCAAACAACAAAAATAAATTATTTAAATCAATTCTCAAAAATCACAAATTCCAACATATAATGAAATTGGAAAGCGAGGGAGTACATGAAACCCTAGAAACCACAAATTGGGGAAAAACGGACCACCTCTCGATCCCAACAAAACACCAAAAATACAGAACAACCATCAAAATAAACACCCAAAAATCAAAACCCAATCAACTAATTACACTAAAGAGAACAAAATAATCCAAAATAATGACAAATCTAAGAGTCAGGAAACCTAACCAGGCCCGGCCAGACTTCGTCAATCGCTCCTCCTCCGAATCGATTACACCGACGTATTCGAAAACTCCCAAAGAGAAACCCTAATCGAGTGACGAATAACGACAAGGGATGTGTGAGAGAGATCGGGAGAGGAGGAGAGCGTGAGAGCGTGAGAGGGGAACCTCGAAATGGAGCGAGAGGGGAAAGAAGAGAGGCGAGACTGGCTTTATATGGGGAAACGTAGGATACCGAAACTACCCCCGACACTTTGGTCTGTTTGTAGGGTCACGCATGGACTTTCTCATAGGTTTGAACGGGTCTGAAGAGGACCGTGACCCGACCCGACATGTCAGTGTTTGGATCGGATCAGAGCTTAATAGTTGTGATATAGGGTTATTCGCCTTTGATATCAATCCATGTTGAATATGTAAATTTTTATTTAGTTACATTTTCTGTTATTCTCATTTGGTAAAGTAAAAAATGATCTTTTTGTTATTTGATTCACCATTGATAAAGTAAGGATAAGTGATAGATAAGAGATGAATAAGATTTTATGACTTTTTAAATGATAATCATACTCATGCATAAATTATTTATGTTTATGAATAAGTATGAGAGATGTGTGTGTGATATGATAGATGCGGCATTTTTTAAATGTGCATAGAGAGTGTTAGGTGAGATAATTTTTTAAAAATAACAGAATTTGGTACTTTTATTCATTGGCATAGATAAGCTCTGGATAAACAATTCCAGCCTTTTTTAGAATAATTATCAGACATTATTCTAACTTATCCGGACATAGTTATCAAAGTTTATACTAATAAAATAAACGGTTTTTTTGTTATTCTCCTATATTCTTTTCTATTCATTGCTTATGTTCCACCCCAGACGGGGGTAATAAAGTATATACTCGATTAAATAAAAACTAGTGCACAATGTGCGTGTAAATTTAAAAAAAAAAGCTACTCTTATAAAATTTATTATGAAATCACACATAAAAAAATATGTAACAACGGAAAATGAATTTTTTACATATACCCTTCAACCAACCTTATATTGTCAAAATAACTAAATTGAGATTCTAAAAGTAACAATATCTCTCGAATGGATACAAGTTAAACCCCTTTTGATGGTATTATTTGAAATAACAAATCATCAGAGATATTTTACTAAAATGTGATTTTTAGGGATATATATACAAAAAAAAAACCATTAAGATTTGATAGATATATTATTGATGATATTATCCAATTTATATATAGATATATACAAAAAAAAGAATTAAATTATTTTTAAAATTATTTAAAAATTCATAAATTTTAAATATAACTCTGATTTGGAAGATCAATTGCTCATTGGAAAAAGCTTTCGATATATACTTATGAATATAAAATAAATTTTCTTCTCCAAATGACTATTTCATGATGAAAAATGAAATCAAACATTGGAATTTATATTTGATCCAAAATTAGCTATTTATCATCTATATTTCATGATCTTCTCAATTTAAATCTAATAAAAATAATAACAAAAAATTAATTATGTGACACGATCACTACCATTTATTCAATATATCTTTTTAAAAAATTATTATTAGTACGAGGAAGGAAGAAAATTGTAAACACTATTGGTTACTATTATAGATAGATAGATTCAATTAAAAAAAATGCATCCAATAAATGTCTTATTTTTGTGAAGTTATGTATTTTATTAAACAATTACATGTTTTATGAAAAAAATTCAAAATGCTTTTGGACCATAAAAGTCACTACTGGGATGGTTTTTTAAATAGGAGTTAGGAACCGCTTGATCTAGGTTAGGTTTGACTTAAGCAGCATTTGATAACACAATTTAATTTTCTTTTTTATTTTAAGAGATATACTTCTTATGATTTTTTAGGTAATTTTGAAGTGACATTTATAACTAAAAATATGGATTCAGACTTTCAATTAATCATGGACATTTGACGTTCGTAGATTTTTTATTCCTATCACACCCTGTTTCTAAACACCCTCTTAGCAGACAAGCTTGCATATTGACTTGAATGTGGTGGCTCTTATTGGTAAGGGTTTAGCTCATGATTTATTTCTTTTCAAATTCAAATTGCATTCAAGTTTTTTACCAAAAAAATAATAAAGTATATATACTTAATTAAATTAAATGCATGCATGTTTACATTTTTTCTATATGAATTGTAAATACATATTCTATAAATTTAATGTAATAAATTGAAACTGCAGGAATGACTATATCAACCCTATCTTAAACTACTGAAAATACTACAACTAACTGTAGTGACGTAGACAAGTCATGTGTTCGCCTCATTTAAATTCGCGTTTGAGTGAATTTTACGTTCAAACACTTTTTTCGAGGGAAAAAAAAAAAACCAACGATGAAAAGTAGAAAATGAAATGCAAGAAGAATATTAACATTTCATTGGAGGGATCCGATCAGTAGGAATGACATGCAACCATTTTCTTTTTCCTTTTAAACTAAAAATCATTTTTGGGTTCGAAAAAGAGAATGTGATATATTCTTTTTTTCTTGTTTTTTAAGGAAGCTTTGTTGCTATTTCACTTCGCAGTGTTAATTTACTTATGTTAATTATGTGTAACCCTAAGTTCAATTTCCAAGCCATTGATTTTCAGCATGAATATAAGTTCCATATAAAGTAGAATAAAGATAACCACCCAACCTCATTTTTAGCCCGGTGTATATATATATACCATTATATCAAAGACCTGCATAATGAATTTATCTACATATTAATAAAAACATGAAAATGTTAAGTCATTCCAGTGATCACTTTTACAAACCACACACCCCTTTTTTTTAGATTTTTTTTGGCAAGATATACATAAATCATGAAGTGCATAAAAAGCAAGAATGATATACATACTCAATTAATTAAATACATACATTTTTACTTGGGTCATGAATTAAATGATATACTTGGATCATGAAGTGCATACTATAAAAAAAGAAGCAAGAATGAAATACATAATGAATTAGATACATACATTTTTTTCGTTTTTCATGATAAATTAAATACTGATATAATAGAGTATAAGTGATTTCATATACTATGTTGCGTGACGTGGCACCTGTAGAAATAACAGCAGAAGTTATAAATGGAATAGCAAATCTCAAACTAGGATCAGATCACCCTTGAATAACATCAAGTAAAACTGTGGCAGTCTTATAAAAAATAATGACTCTATAAAATCAGCTATCCCATCCAAGGGCAATGTCAACATGATCAGACACATTTTAGAGATGCAAATTAATTGAAGAAACACCTGGAGCTCTTCATTTGTGAGGGATAACACTAGAAAAATATTTGCAATCCCTCCCCCACCCCACCCAAAAAAATAAAAAATAAAAAAACTGTTAGTTTTTTCTATCATTGGATGTACCGTTTTCTGTGATTCCATCAACCCCGCCATCGTAGGGAACTTCAATCATGGGTTTCGGAACAGGACGACCATCAAAGTCTTGAGGAAAGAATTCAAAATCTGGGCCGAAATTGAACTTCACCTCGCAGTTGGGCTGGTTTGGAAGTGTGTACATTGAAGCCGCCGGGTAGTAGCATCCACCAAACAAATCTTTGAATGCTACACCTTGACATAATCCGTTCTTGAAGAACGATATTTCACTTCCTGCAAAAACATTTGTGGTTGTCAGATCACAAAAACCATCAATCAGAATGAACAAAGATTTTCAGTGTTTCTATGATAAAAATAGCATCAAACACAATATCCCAAGTCCCAACATCTTCAACATATCTCTGATTAAGAAGCCAGATAACCATTTATATGTCTGACGTAAAACCACACGATGAAGAATGAAATTGATTCAACACCCATTCAGATTTGTTATCATAGATGAACTTGGCATCTAAGAAACAATAACAGAATTGACATAGTAAAAGAAATCTGGCATGGAAGTTTGGAAAACTGAACAAGAGGAAATGGACATCATACTTGGAAAAAACTGTGCATGCCATTGGATTAACCACCAAATTGTTTACCTCATTCCAAGCCCTACACTATATTTAGTGAAACGGAAACCAACTCAATCATAAATTTAATTCAAAATTGCTTCGTAAAGAGTCATCTTCCACCACTGAAAAAAAAACACAGTAGGAACACCTTTATCAAAACAACTGCCGTAGCCATCAGGATGCGTATCAGCAAATGAAACAGATGTGCAAGGAACAGTACAAAAAGGAGAGAGAATTTGAGTAATGAATGTCCAAACCCACATTGTTTCCCAAGTTGGAGAAAGTTGGAAAATGTGAAAATGTTTAGAGAAGGGAAAAGGGTTGGGTTTACCTTCACCGTGTAGGTAATTAGCCAAAACCATCAGACACCAGATGTAACCCAGAAGCATAGAAATAAAGTGAAGGCCAGTGTATAATTTCTATCTACCAAAAAATGATATTCAATTGGGCAGACACCATTCCCTGATTGCTACAAAAACCCCAATTCCTATATATGGAAATAATATCAACCGTAAAAAATTAAAACTACTGTTGAAGATCATGGGACATCGAAAGAAAAACCATAATACGGAATTAAAAAGAACATCTGAGGAACACACAAATTTTCAAACCTTTAAGGCCCATCCCCCTCCCCCCCCCCCCCCCCTCCGGTTTTTTTGAAAGAAGGGTGTAGTTCACTATTTCATAAAAAAAATGTACAAGCAGAAAAAAATATAAAAGAAAAGAGTGTGGGACATCAGAAATGTTGCCAGTTGCCACCAGAACCCCTCACATATAAAATCTCACTCTATATAAAATGACTCCTCCCCCATATGACCCATCCTAAGTTTAATGCCTAAATAACCCACACTTAACTAAACAACTATAAATACAATTCTAAGGAAATTTAGTAAGATTTTCACCCTCTCTCTCTCATTTATAATTGCTCATCAGAAATGTTGCCAGTTGCCACCAGAACCCCTCACATATAAAATCTCATTCTATATAAAATGACTCCTCCCCCATAAGACCCATCCTAAGTTTAATGCCTAAATAACCCACACTTAACCAAACCCCTATAAATACAATTCTAAGGAAATTTAGTAAGATTTTCACCCTCTCTCTCTCATTTATAATTGCCCATTCTCATTATATGTTGATCCTGTGGCAATACACCTAGTTCTATAATAAAATGTGGTCCAACAAGCCATATTCCCTTTTATATGGAAAACGCGTGGACTAACTCTTTTGGTTTATGAACTGTTGTTATTATTATGTATTTTGTATTTTTTTTGGGTGCGGTGGGGATAAGATGTACAAGGGGTTGAATATATTTACATCACGGGGGAGGATAATCTTATGATTGAGTAAAAAAAACTAAACCCCAACCTTTGTGATTTTGTCTTCCTTCTCCTAATTTATAGCAGACTCCTTATCTCCCGTGGAATTTTATTCCATTAATAACTTATGGTAGTATAACTCTCACCTTACCTTAATTTATAGCAGACTCCTTATCAAGATGACACACAAAACACTAGAAAGAAAGAGAAAAAGTAAATTACACTGACAAAGCAGTAATAGGATAAATGATGCAACCTTCAACCTTGTCCAATCTATGTACCTAAATTGCAACCATTCTGTCTTTGATTCCCTGTCTACAGTACTTAGTTCTAAATCAGTATACCATTTTGAGGTTACCACTCGCTCACAACCTTATCTATTTGCACATCCCATCTGCACTTTGTTTTACAGTACTTGTCCAATCTACATATCCAGCAATATACATAAACATCTGCTTTATTTACTCTTATATTTATAAACTAATATTCCATGTCTTACTAGCTACCAACTTAAAGGGCAGTCCATCTTATAAAGCTTATCTCTAGCTTAATTGACATGCAATTTAAAAAAACACTACAAGCACACATCAATACTTCATCTACCAATGCCTACTCTTAGTAGAAGCAATGTCACTGTGCCCAATCTTTTGTATTGTTCTACCATGATACCCAAGTGATTTCTTTGGGAATTTCATGGACATTTAATTAAGAATTCCACTAAGCCACATTTTCCACTGGTACTGGATTCCATATATGAGAATTACAAAGAATCAAAGATTTAATCCATTGGTCCAATATCTTCTTGTAAGACCTAGATACCTATCCTCTATTTTATTTTTTACCAGTATAACTAAATGATCTCTTTGGTGTCTTTAATAAAAATTCAACCAAAGGCTTTTTATGAATGCAAAGAAAGAAAATTGCATGGTCCATAAGCACATGTTTAATCATTCTTCAACCAGCTGAATATTTATACTCAACCAAAAGTATTCCAACATCAATTTAAATAATAACACATTCTTTGGGAATTTTCATGAACAATTAACTAAGGATTCCACTAAGCCACCTTTGCCACTGTTACTGAATTTTGTGTATGAGAATTACAAAGATCTAATCCACTCCAACACCTTCTTGTTAGACCAAGATACCTATCCTTTTGCATTTTTTAAACCAATATAACTAAATGATCTCTTTGGTGTTTTTAATGGGAATTTAATCAAAGGCTATATGAATGCGAAGTTGCGAAGAAAGAAATATGCATGGTCCATAAGCATGTTTAAATCATTCCTCAATCAGCTGAATATTTATACTTCACCGACTATTCCAACGTCAATTTAAATAATAAGAACACATCATACATCCTCTAAAAAAGCCCAAGCTAAGTCACGCACAGCAATGCACATAATATACAGTTGGTGTGAAAGTGAAAATTAAACTGCCAGAGAATGTGTGCTTCAAAATTCCTACATGTAAAGGTTTAGAAACTGGTGATACCCCCACATGAACAAGTCACCAAAATAACTTTAAAAAACACACAAGTAAAAAACAAAAAATTGGCAAAATTCAAACAATGTTCATCACAGACCAACTCCATTCACAACAATACCCCACACTGCCTGCAAGAGAAAATGAAGCCAAAGAGAACTTAATGGGATAGGTAGAGGCACAAGTAGCAACAGTTGAACTCTTGCCCCTCCCCCCACCCCCCCAGCCCCACCGTGAATGCTCTAATCCCCAACATAACAATACAGAATATCTAAAGGCATATATTAATGACAACAAATATTGTGAATAGAATTTTAAATAAAACCCATTGAAAAGCAGATAAAGGCATGGAAAAGGCATGCCTAACCACCCTCGTGATCAATTGAATCAAACACCAAGACCCCATTTGGAACCAATTTTCAGACCCATTCCCCAAAAAACAGTGCTTTGCAAGTTTTTTTAGCTTATATCTTTTGGAATGTTGGTTCTAACTCTTTATGTAAAAACACGCCAAAACCCAATCTTGAAGAAAAACTAGACAATGAGCTTTTCCCCAAAATCCTTTTGTTCCAAATAATTTCCATCAAAATATTTTTTCATCAACCGAATCCATACGGAAACCAACAATTCAATCAACCACAAGCATTCACAAAAAACAGAAACAACAACACTAAATGAATCAAATGAAACCCAAATGGAACTCACCGGGCACAACTTTGGGGGGGTTATCCTTTCCCTCGTCCGTGTACAAATACCTCTGCCCCTTGATCCAAACCGTCTGAGGCGGCTTCGGTGCAAAAGAATTCCCCTCCGGCAAACTGATATAAAACCCAACCACATCCCCTTCCCTATACCCATCCTCCCCATACCTCTCCCTCAGAGCCTTATGCACCTTGCTCCCATCAATGTCCCTATATCCAAAACTATTCGCATCATACCCAACTGGTGCCTGCAAGTCACCCTTCCCTGTGGCCCACCCGAGCCGTGTGTGCCCCGTCTCCCCCAACCGCACAATCTTAATCTCAAAGTACCACGCCCCATCTGACACCCCCCTCGTCGCCCGCACCATCCGATACCCCTTCGCGCTCCCCGCCGACATCCGGTCCTCGCTCAGCTCGACCTTCTCCGCCTTATACACCTTCGAGAGGCATATTGTCTGCTCGGGAGAGTCGTCCAGCCGGTCCGGGACCCTCGGGGCCGACGTGATCCAAGCCATGTCGGGGACGACCGAAGTGTGGTTTTGGTGGTTGGAGCCGTTCGAGATGTGGTTTCCATTGTTGTTGTGGTTGTTGTTGTTGCTTGATTTGATCTTCTTCTTCCCCTTCCGGGAGGTCGGCTTGCTCCACACGTTGTTCGACTTCTTCTTCGGCTTCTTCATCGCCGGCGCCGGCTGGGGAGGATCGAGGCATGCCAAGAGGGACTTGTGCTTCTTCCGAGGCGTGGATTCCTCGAATTCCTCGTCGTCATTGGTGGTGGTGGTGGTGGTCGTGTCTCCGTTGTTATTGCTGTTGTGTTTCTCCTGTTCTTCTTCTTCTTCCACCTCTTCGGATTTGGGGATTGTTGATTGTTGTTCGGGGTTTTCATCGCGGATTAGGGTTTCGGATTTGGGATCTTCAACGCAGCATTGTTGGGGTTCTTTTGGGGCGTTGTCGATGGATTCGTCGTCGGCTCCATATGTGGCTTTCAAGCACTCCATTGTTGATTCAGAGAGGGGAAGAGAGAAGTCTTTTTAGGGGTTTGGCGCGAGCGATGTGAAGAAGAAGACGAACGGGCGAGGAAGCAATGGGAGTGATCAGAGCCGTTGATGGCATCAAAGCTTCTTTTTTTTTTTGGTGTAATCAAAGCTTTTGTTTGTTAATCGTTTGTTATGGGTGTGTTTTTGTTTCTGATCAGGATAATGTAACACTTTTTAACAAAGTTTTAACTTTTTGGGGAAATTAGTTAGGGGTCCCGTGCTCACCAGTCTATTAGTTTTAGGTCCCTAAGCTTTTTCATGTTTTTTTAGATCCCTAACGCGGTTAAAAATTACAAGTCCCTTCAATAGGATACTTTTCAAAAATACCCCCACACTATTATTTTAGTATACTGTTAGCACTCTCCAGTACATTGTTAAATATCCCCAGCACACTGTTAACACTTATCGAATACATTGTTAATCTTCACATAAAATGTCTCTAATCTAATTATTTCAGTACACTATAAATACTCCCTAGTACATTGTTAACATTCGCATAATTAAGCGAATGCATTTTCAATATTTTTCAACAACATCCTGCTAGAGAGACCTAAAAATAATTTTTCAATGCCTTATGGACTTAAAAAAACTTACAAATTTTCAAAGACCTAAAAAATAATAGATGGGTGATCACAGAACTCCTAATTAAAATCTCCTTTAACTTTTGAGGTCCTTCCAACTGTTTAAAAAATCGAATAGTTCATTGAACAAAGAAAAATGAATGAGCTAAAGATGATTCAATTATTGGGTCTATCGGATTTGAACCGTAATATTATCATGATAAAATAAAATATTAATAATTATTATAAAATAAATATTTTTAAAAATATAAAATATTTTAAAAAAATCTTTGCATAATGATCGGATCTTCATGTTAATACTTTTTAAGCCTTTACTTAAACATCATAACATTATTTTATTAAATAAAACATAAACTTTTGATAAGATATCATATTTTAACAAACAATTTATTACATTTTCTATGAATTAAATAACTGGTTGGTGTAATCATTCCATTGTTGGTTCTCAAAAACCATCGACTCAACCGGTAGATTAATTGACTTTTATTGGTTTTCTGTACAATTAGATTTTAGGATAAACTGAACCCAAAGCGGATGAAGAATTAATCAGTTCAACAGGCTAGGTCAAGTTAAATTTTAAACAGTTTTTCTAGGAAAATGTCACTCACCCCCACTTCTAGTATTTTAGACCAGTTCATTTTTTATTTTTATATAAAAAAAAAACTAATTTACAAAGTATGTAAAAAAATTTCTAACATAGTAATGAAATATATAAGATTGTAACATGTAGGGGTGGCCATGGGCCGGCTCGGGCCAGGCTTTTTCCGGGTGGGCCTCGGTCGGGCTTGAGGGGCATCAAGCCCGGGCCTGGGCCGGCCTAAAGTCTAAAATCAGGCCCGGCCCGCCCATAGGCCCGACACGAACGGGCCAAGTCCGGGCCGGGTTTTGTGGCCCACACCTTTTTTTATTTTTTTTTAGTTAAATTAAAACATATAATAAAGTAAATAAAAAAGTTGAATAACTTGCATTGAAAATACTTTGAACAATAAAATTATTTGAATTGAATATTGATATAACTTCACAATAATTGCACATTATAAGTTTATAACAAGAAATATTTGAACATTAGTTGAATAACTACTATAAATTCATAGAAAAATATTTTAATGAAACATTACGATGATTGAATATTATTTGTGGGCGATGACTGCATCACAATAAAATATTATAACAATGAATTTCAATTGCAATTTAACTTTTAAAATTCAAAAATTCGAATGAATGTAAAAAAAAATAATGCTCTGGGAACGAATGTCGTTTGAACGGAATTCATTCATTTTTTAGAATTTGAACTATCGTTCGAACGGCAGTTATGTCGTTTGAACGGGCCGTTGAATGACCGTTGTTCAACATGTCAGATCATATGCACAATTTAAATATATGATTATAAAAAAATATATACAATTTAAATTTTGAATTTGATGTTTGATTGGAATTTATTGAGAACACCAAGCATTGGAAATCTAAACACATTGAGAATCTCATTATTGTTGTAGGAGATAAAAAAATCAATTTACAATTTGAATTTTATGTATGATTGAAATTTATCAAGAACCTCACATATTGAAAACATCACCACATTGGGAATATCTCAATATAGCATTTAGTGGAATCCATCAAATTTCAAAAAATAGGGGAGGGTTTCAAAAAATATCCGTTGGGATGGTTTTAAAAAAACCCTTAGGGCCCATGACCGGACCGGGCCTGGGCCTACGTGCGGGCTTTCCCGGGCCGGGCTCCGAACCGGGCTTTGGATTTTTTCCAAAGGCCCAATGAAAAGATCGGGCCCGGGCCGGGTTCCGGCTCGCGGGCCGTTAGGCCACCCCTAGTAACATGTGAGTGTAACAACACGTTTGTGTCGTCATTAAATGCGTTATTTTAAAAAAAAAATATATGTTTAGCCTTGTTACACCTTTTTAGCCTTTAAGTTTGGAATACATATTTTTTTATTTTTGAGATAAGGCAGACTATTTATAATTGAATAGCATAGTTACATACGTCTGAATGTGCTAGGGTGAGAGTGGGGAAATAACATACTTGATTTAACGAAGTGGAAAATTTAATTGGATGTATATACGACTAATCAACATCTTAACTATTTTTAGTGACCTAATTTGATTTTGTATTTAATAACAGAAAGAACATGTAGTCTCATTTTATCTGATCTAGTTTCGACTTTCGAAACAATTGTTAAAGGGAATTTGATTTTGATAAATTAGTTTCTAGATAATCAATTTTAAGTATACATATGAATTTCAATATTTGATTTTACTTTATTTGTTTTAAAAGTTCAACAAACAATTTTTTTTTGAAAAACTATTTCTGAGCAATTTTCATAATTTGATTATTTTAATCAATTTAAAGCCCTTATTATGTGAAGTTTGTACTTGTCATCCGGGAAAGAAGAGTTTCAACATATTCATAAATGTTTATGTCCAACACTAATAAATAACTCTAATCCAGGTAGAGATAAGGGCGGCCTCGAGATTGGATGTCACATCTATGTCCTTGTAAACATGGATAATTCCATATAAATTCCTATTAAAGTTGAGGCTCATAAAAACCCCTATACATCTCTATTCTCAACAAAATTAATCATAATTCAAATTATTTTAGTTAATTCTAACTTGTACTATGAAATTACTAAATTATCTCTAATTTTTCAATCCTTCAAACAATGTCGAAGGTAGAAGATGAAGAACGTTCTATAAAAGTAATTTGGTCTTTTGTGTAGATTAATTTGTATTTATGATTAGTTATAAGAACTATAATGCCTACAC
Source organism: Acorus calamus (assembly GCA_030737845.1). Taxonomy (NCBI): domain Eukaryota; kingdom Viridiplantae; phylum Streptophyta; class Magnoliopsida; order Acorales; family Acoraceae; genus Acorus; species Acorus calamus. The sequence continues at coordinate 20,534,233 of CM060873.1, read as the reverse complement.
ATACACGGTGATGAAATATTCTGAAAATATTCTGTTAATTTGGATTAAAATTTCTTCTAGGGATGATAATTGGGTTTTTATGAGTTCCTATGGACTTGTATGTGTGCCCCAACTTTGATATGAACATATATGAGATTATCAATGTTTATAGGGATGTAAATGTCTTTAACTGAATAAAAAAACATTTGTTAATCATAGAACAGAAAAAATTGCTTCACCTAGTAGTTATAAAAAATTTCAAGCACCCACAACAAAATCAACATTAAAAGAAAAAAAAAATCAATTAATAAAATATAAATAGTAAACAAACTAAAAAATAATTAAAAACGCATATTTCAATAAACAAAAAAACAGTGAAAGAAAAAAATAACCAAAACTAAAAATTGTATAGATTTGTATACATTTTCTTTTTAAAATTAATTAAAAAACAAAAAAAATTCCTTAAATCATGGGATTTATTTATGTAATATATAAATGAATATTATCTCTAAATAAAAAATAAATCCCTATAAAATAGATAAAATTGTGACAAATTAGAAGAAAAAAAAAAGCTCTTCACTTTTCGTTAAAACGTCAATTCATACTTTAAAATTGAAATTATAAATTTAATATATTGTTGGATATATCCAAATCTTAAAAAATATTATCTTAATTTAAAAATGCTTAATATAATTTTTTTTCCCAGATTTGGTGGCTATTTTTGAGGAGAGACGCCTATGTGGCCTACACTCAGGGCAAACAATGGGTAGAGAATTCATATTCTTTAATAATTTAGTAACTTTGCCTTACACATACAGAAATGAACATGAGAATGAGGATTGTTGGGTGTTAATAAGAGAAGGAAAATGTAACCCTCGATCCTTTTATTTCATAATGATCGCACATGTTTTTATTTTTTTTAAAATATTAAAAATTGTGTAATAAGATATATGATTTGATAAAAAAAATGAATTACTCTATTTCAAATTGAATAAATTCATTTTCAATAAGTGTAAATTTATTTTAATGAGATACATACATCATTCATGTGTTTCACTTGATTTATAAAAAGATATATAAGATTGCATTATATAAGAGCATCTCCAATCTTATGTATTTTGGTGGACCAAATAATTGAGTTTGAGGCGCGAAGAAGGATTAAATGATAATTGCCCCCACTCGTTGAGAGTTTGCTAATGGGTTCACAAGCAATTCACTTCCAGGATACAACAAACTCAGAGTTGCAGATAGCAACTCTGAGGAACTCTCTCACAACACTCTCGAACTAAAACTGATGTTCTGATCTGAATGAAAGACTTAATAGGGTTTGAAGGGTTGCCTTTGCAACCTTTCAAAATTCTGTTACAAGACAAAATTTGCATCTCTTCATTTATGTCAGTTATCACCTGTAATAACTGTTGTGAACAGTTGAAGGGATGCCATTAAGCTTTTCAAAATTATGAAATCCAGCAAAAATAAAATCATATTATTTTTTTTTTTTTTTTGTTCACACACGCGCACGTGCTAAGTGCGCCTAATAATGCGCCAAAATGCGCCTACACGCGTACGCGCGCTTACGCGCGCGTAAGCGCGTACACATGTAGCATGTGTAGCATGTGTGGTCCCCCCTTTGTCTTTTCCAAGACACCCTTCTAGAAGTGGGTTCACTTATGAATTGGAAAATTCTCTTCCAATTTTCCGATGTGGGACTATTCATTAAGTATCCACTTCACATATTACAATCTTCTTCAATATCTTATGCCAAATTCTTTACTCAAATTTAAATTTGAATAAAACTCAGCCAGAAACTCCTCCAACCATTTACTTACACTCATATCAAGCTTTCACTCAAATCTTTACCCAAAATTTCAACGGCCCTTTCTTCATTTATCTCCACATTTTCTTGCAATGTTTTTTTTTCTTCAACTCTACCTTCAACTTCCAATGAATTAAATTAATCCCCCCCCCCCCCCCCCCCCCCCCAAATTCCAACATCTTGAAAAAAATAAAAAAAAATAAAACCATATAGTCTTCTTTCTTATGCCTTTATCTTTGTTTTTAAACTTTTTATTTTTATTTTTATTTTAAATGGACGATTATGATTTTATTTATGAATCTTTCGAGAAAGAAAAATTGAGTCACAAATATGCTTAAATGGAGGATTTTGAAATGTCATAGGAAATAATTAGAGAAGATGAATGTTTTTAAAAAGATTTAAATAAAATATAAAAGGATAGTCCGACACAAACCATATAAAATGAGGCTTTTACTCGAATTTTAATTTGAATGTAGATTTGAGGAAGGCAGGGAATGACCTAAGAATAATGACGCTCGTATGAAAACGACCAACCAGTGTAATTCCTGACTTTCATCCGACCGTCAACCAATGAAATCAACGGATAAAAATCGACGCACGCGAACCACCAATCAAACACGAACACATGTCCAAGGCATGTATCCCCTTTTTTTATTGGGCTCGATGAGATCATCGCAAGCACTCCATTCATTCTCTTGTCCGTGTTGTATGGTTGGTAAGCCATGGCTGTCAGGATAGGCATGGGAGCCGTGCCAGCTACGCCTCCGCCACCCCCCGCCGTCGCCGCCTCTTCTCAACCCCTCTCCGCCGCCCTCCTCTTCATGTCCTCCTCCCGCCTCCGCCGACTCCATCTCCCCCTCCTCTCTCCGTCCCACGGCGTCCGCCGCCGCAGCCAAGCCGTCGCTTCTTCCAGTGCCGTCAGGTCTTCTTCCGTGGAGGCCCCGGTGACTTCAGGTTTATCATCTCTCTGTATTGATACCTGAAAATGGAAGTTTGTTGTTGTTGAACCGCGGTTTCTGTTATTTTTAGTCTTAACAGTACTAAATCTTTGGCTTGTTTTGTTGTTTCGGTTTGATCATATGAATGCACAGTTGATTTCAATGTTTGTGCCCTCTCTAGTGCTGTTATTGTATTTGGTCGTCTCTTTCTGCTTCTTGAATGTGTGTCTATCTTTTCCATATTTCCTGTAGATTGAATGCTGTTTGCCTGGCCCTGTTTTGTTCGGAATAAGAATAAAATGGAACTGGAATAGCTATTCTGAAAGGGAAAAGTGATGCAGACAAGGATGCTTTATAAATAATTATCTGGTCTTCAATATTCCAGTTCTGAGCAACCCATCTATGAAGTCGTCCATCACTCCAAGGGTGATCTGATTCAAATTTAAATTCAAAATTCAAATCGAATTACTTTTCAAAAAAAAAAAATAATTCAAATTGAATCTATATTTTGGCGATGGTTTTGTGCAAGAAAGTTACTGAGAAGATCCAAATTTGCAACCACTTCTGATGACTTAAATACCTCCCCATCCAATTTTAAAATTCATATTGAATTCTTTTGTGGTTTGTATTGGTGAAGCTTGAGATATCCCAATCTATCTAGTTTCCACCACAATTTTGATTAGCATCAACAACCATTCCTGTTTGTGTTTCGTGTTTTGCTAAATTGGGATAAGCATGATAATTGCATGGATAAAAAGTCAAATCGTACGTTCTGATTTTGCATGTGGGTACTTTGTGAACTCGTGGTTTTGTGTGTTGTGATAAATTGTGTGTTTTTACGTCTGCATTTCTGTTTTGCTTCTTTATTTTGTTATGAAGATTGTTAATGCCAGGATGTGGTATAGGCATGTAGTCGCATAATGCACCACAAGTTGACTATAAAGAATGCTTCCTGCAGGACCTGCCGGGGGAGTTGAGAATTTGGTGATTATAGGCTCTGGACCAGCTGGGTACACAGCAGCAATCTATGCAGCTCGTGCAAATCTGAAGCCTGTTGTGTTCGAAGGCTTCCAAGAAGGAGGTGTTCCAGGAGGGCAATTGATGACAACCACTGAAGTTGAAAATTTTCCTGGGTTTCCTGATGGAATAAGCGGTCCAGATTTGATGGATAGGTAACAGATTAAATAAACTTCATCAAACTGTTATTTTCCTTACTTCACTTAAGAACCATGCTTTTCTTTCTTCTTTCCATCACATTATAATGTTATACATTGCCTCCCAGTGCCTTTTCTTTTCTGGAAAAATGCATCATGGTTGTAAAATATGGGAATTTGTTTACAAGTAAATTAGTACTGTGCTTGGACAAAATAGGATCTAATAAGTGTAACTCTAGGTCATACCCCCCATGTACATAGCTCTTAATTTTTGGCCCTGAGTTGCAGCTCTCATGACACTATTTTAATGTAGCTCTACCTGCTATCTAATGTTGAATAGTTATTTTTAGTACTGCTAATTTGAATTGCTCTAGGTAGAATTACTATATATGGATATCACCAATTGTAACACACAATGGTGAGAGAGTTGAGGTTGTATTGGGGCACGTCCAACAACTACGCTTAAAGAAGAAAAAACGTGTTTGCAATCCCAGTGATACCCTCTGGTTTTCTCCAGTTTTTGACAATCCCACATGTTTTTTTTATGGGTAGTACCATCCCACATGTTTTGTGCACTCCCCCAAACATTTAGCTTTTTGGTCACCCAACTTTTTATGTATAATTGACCAGGATGCGCCGGCAGGCAGAACGCTGGGGGGCCGAGCTTTTCCAGGAAGATGTGGAATATGTCAACGTGAAGAGCAGTCCCTTCACTGTCAGGAGTAGTGAACGAGAGGTAGTGGTCTTTTGTTATTTGGAAATAGCTGAAAGTAAATTTATAATAATACCGGTGTAACTGTGATCCTTCATCGCCTTTCTCAAAAAATGTATCATTGATCCTCTTAGACCTTTTTTTTAAACACAATTGTGTAGAATGATTGTTTGTCATGTGCCATTATGTGCTTAGGTGGTTCTTACTAGTAGATGAATATTCTTCGTTCCAAAAATTAAGTTATTAATTAAATTGTTGGTGTGTGGTGATGTCTGAATAATAATCTTTTGAGAGAAGCCATGTCAGACACTTTGAAGATGTCGCATAAATCAACATAAGTCCATGTCCTTATGCAGCAATCAGCCACACTTTTTCTATGAAAAATCTCTGGTTAGGTTCAACTAACTCATGTGTTTGATATCTTTGACCATGATGATAATATATTCTGCCCAGAGTAATTGTACTTGACAACCTCCGAGAGCTCGAACTATGACCACCTTTCTAAAATTGCTGCACAATGAACCTGGAAATTACTTCATTCATAAATCATAAATTTCTACATGCCCCATCTTTACTGGTTCACCTTGGGCAACAAACCTAGATGGTTGCCACACATATGTTTTTGATTTTACATCACCGTTCTTTTATCTTAAGTTGTGGTAAATGCCACCCCGTGGGTTGCAGCTACTTAGGTAGCGTTTGGAAATGGATTTGAAAAGGAGCTTTCACTTGAAGCTGCTTTTGAAATTAGATTCCCCCCGGAAACATATTTTTGTTCGACTCCTGAAAAACTCCTTTTTTTCATTTATATAACTAAAGACCTTTTTTTTTTCCTTCACGTTTAGTTTCATATGATTTCTGCAAAAGAAAATTCATCCGACATCCCAACATTTCCAAATGCTACCTTAGTGAATCATATAGTTGAAGAGAGTTGAACTTACCTCCGAGGTTGCAACGTAAAGTGTACTCTTTTACAACAAGTTTTGCCTTGAGTTGCTTAACCATAAGCATCTCTATTCCGGTGATTATATCATTTTCTTGCTGCAAAAGCCAGACTGTTCTGCACTTGTTATTTTCCACCACATTCAAAAAGTCTAAAGTAGATTGTCACGAGTCCTGTTATTTTTCTCTTAAACCTCTATGAAAATTGGTTTCTTATTAAGTAGCATGTATATGCAATTAATGAATGACATTCTATTCACTAAATTAATTCCCTTCATATTGAAAAAGGGCTCATTCGGAATTCAATAATTGATTATTCCTAAAAAAATATTTCAGGTGAAGTGCCATACTCTTATTTTGGCCACAGGAGCTACTGCAAAAAGGCTCAGATTGCCTCGTGAAGATGAATTTTGGAGTAGGGGAATAAGCGCTTGTGCAATTTGCGATGGTGCATCGCCACTGTTTAAAGGTCAAGATCTTGCAGTTGTTGGTGGGGGTGATACAGCTACAGAGGAGGCATTATATCTTACCAAATATGCTCGGCACGTGCATTTACTTGTGCGAGGAAGTCAACTACGTGCATCCAGAGCCATGCAAGATAGGTGAGTAAAAGTGAAATGAACTCAGATTCTTGTGTCTTATGTGCTTTCCCTCACATAATGAAAACACTTGATGGTTAATGTTGGCATTTGGCACTCCTTAAGAGGGAACATGTACTTGATTGGAAACATTCATGTAGGATCCATTAAAAACATTGCAAAAGAAGAAGCCATTTGAGAATAATTATAGTTACCAGTGGGTGAAAGTAGAATCAATATCTGATGTTATCCTATTAAACTGATGCACACTCTTCTTATGGAAAGCAGATGACGTGATGCTCAATACCTCACCTGTCTGTGACAGACGGGCAGAATTTATTGGCATCCAAAAAATAAATTTGTCAAAACACTCAAGACTCCTTGAAACAGTTATCTGTGAAAATTATGAAACCAATTCGATAATATTTTTGGAGCACTTGATCCATGTTGAAATTTTACATTCATTTGTTATATTACATGCGCCTGAATTAGGTTAGTCTGCTATTTGCTTAGATATACGATTACGTGAACTATTATCATCTTTAGATACATTTTAGCAAAAAATGTAGTGAACTAGATAAGATGCTTTATTGTTTTGCTGAGTGAATCAATTTTTTGTAAAAGTTAATTGAGAATATAGATTTTCAACTCCCTGGATGTTTGTTTAACAGGTTGATTATGGCGAATTTTCAGAGTATTCAACAATGCAAATATTACCGTGCACTTCAATACAGAAGCTGTGATGTGGTTAGCAATAACAAAGGCCAGATGTCTGGGCTTCAACTCAAGAAACTTGATACAGAGACGAATCAATTTTAGATGTCAGAGGCTTATTTTATGGTATTGGACATACTCCGAACAGCCGCTTGTTAGAAGGCCAGATAGAACTTGATACTTCAGGCTATGTGTTAGTGAAAGAGGGTTCAGCCAAAACTTCTGTTGAAGGTGTATTTGCAGCTGGAGATGTACAGGTAATGCTGTTCCCTCTCTGCCTTTCCTTTTGGTATTTGATTCGACCAGATGATTTATTTTCATGTATCATGTTGTCCAAGAGCAACATATCCATTGATCTTAAGATATGTTATGTGGATTTAACTGTTATCAGACAAGAAACTTTGCATTTACTGAAAGTGAGTCCATCCAGGTTTTCATTGTTAAAACATTGGAAAATTCAAATATTTCATATAGCATGATCCATCATGTTTTGATATTACTTTATATTTTACAGTTAGTTCTCAACCTCCCACCAACTTCCTGTGACTAGGTGCCAGATTCCCGGGAATGAGTTGGAGTAGGAGAGAAGCCTTAAATGTTCTTGTATGAGCCCATTTAGTGGGTAGAAAAATGTTATTGGTTGGAAGCCCATGAAATTAGGAAGTACTTTCTGATTTGCCATTCCGTGAGGGGTTTTCTTCTTCTTCTTCTTTTTTCCCTTTTTACTCTTGTTTGGAGATCTCATCTCCTTCTTCTCTGGGGCATATTTTATCAATGTGATTGTTCCTAACATTCCTTTAAAAAAAAGGCTTTATGATTTATACTAGTTAGTGATGTGGTTTATGTTCATTATTACTGAAAGTATTTGATTCTTGATGCACTTCTTCCTTATACCATACCTTTTGATTTGATAAATCCTAAGATGTACGGATTATGTTGATAATCCATAATTGAGATTCTATTAGGAAGAGATTCTTTGATGTGGTGCCATGGAGACCACAAAAAAAAGGTTGTTTGCAGAAGCAAAAAGGATGGAGGTTTTCGAATCTAGACCTATGTAAGTGGCTTTTGAGAAAAGGACAAGAGGAAACTTCTATTTGGGCTGACCTTAATGAAGGGAAATGTTACAAAGGTCTACCCAGATTCTCTATGGCTCCATGGACCAGCTATAATCTCTCAAATATTTGGAATAGTAAGTTTTGCCAAAATTTTCCTTGGGGATATCCGATAAACACAACACAAAAGATTAACATTGGCCCTTTGCGAGGTTGACACAATAATCGAGAAATAGTCCAAAATTTTCATTTAAAAAAAAAAAATTTGCCAAAGTTTTCTATTTGGCAGTAAGATTGAATGTGGTTGTGGTGTGGATGCTAAGTTCTTGCAGGATGGATCATGGAGGAGCATCTGCAGCTAGTTTTTCACTTTGTTTATTGTAGCAGTTAGTGAAATTAGGGTAATTGCTGAATTGTCTCCAGAACGGGAGGATGTACAGTATGGAACATAAATCTAATAGACGTGGGCCCTTTGTAAAATTTAAATTTTCCATTTTTTCATTCAGCTTTTAGTCAGTTTCTCCTGATACTTTAATTCTTTGATTTTCAAGGGTTTCAACCTTTACAGCGGAAAACATCCCTTAAAATATGTAAATGTTAAAAATGATCCATGAAAGTTATTTTAAAAGGTGCACTCTGCAAGAAACAAGTATGGAATAGGACTGTAAATTGTAATTGACCAACCTTAACATCTTCATGCAGAAAATTATAATTTTATGCACTGATTTGTATACTATCATGTAAATATTAAAAACATCAATTGATTTTTATTCACAACATATGTTTTTTCCTTCAGAAACAATCAAGTGATAGGAATTGAATGTATGCTAATTAAAAAAGGGGTTTCAACTTTCAACTTAAATATCATCTCCTCTCCCCTCTGTCTTGTTGTCTCTTTCTTCATCTTAGAAACCCCACTTATTTGCGGGCTTGTCGTTCTGTTAGTGGTTCCTTGTGTGGTAGCCACGGTGACCATTATCATGCATTATAATAGTGGCACAGCTTCAGTTCTACTAATTGACTCAAGTACATGTCTAATTAAAAATTATGATTCATAAATAATCATTACATTATTTTCAGTAATCTTATTCAAATCTAGTGTTTTGTCAATAGGATCATGAATGGAGACAAGCTGTAACTGCAGCTGGATCTGGATGTGTGGCTGCCTTATCTGTTGAAAGATACCTTGTTGGAAATGATCTTCTTGTTGAATTTCATCAGGTATTATACTTTACTGTGATGATCTTTTTGATGTGCTTCATCATGGTTGTAGTCTTGGGCATGACTGCAAGCTATCATATATTTTTGTTGTTCTACTGATGTATATCATGTATATGCTTATAGTGTAATTGTGTTAGCTTCATGACAAAGTTCATATGGACAAAATTTGGATTTTTATAGACCCTCCTTTTGACCATATTGCCCACTCCTGTTCCTTATAGGTTCCATTTCTGGCTGAAATAATTGTTCATGTGAGGCGATTTTGACATATTTAGTGGCACGGATGTAAAAATTTAGTCATGCTGCAAATGTTCTCACATCCCTGCATTGTTACTTACCTCTTGTCTAACAGAAAACCTCAGACAATTTGGCATTTTTTGTTTTCTTATTCATTGTTGTCAACAGCCCCAAACTGAAGTACCAAAGAAAGAAATGCCAGACAAGGATGTGGAAATGGGTTTTGACATTACACTAACAAAGCACAAAGGCCAGGTAATACAATGATAATGTTTTTTTGCCCGTTATAGAAGAAAAATTTCTATTGTCGACTGTTTATTTTTGATGCCTTGCTCATCTATGTTGTTGGCAATGTGAATTTTCATTATTTACTTCTCATGCTGACTTGATTTCTGCAGTATGCATTACGGAAACTGTATCATGAAAGCCCAAGGCTTATCTGTGTGCTATATACATCACCAACTTGTGGCCCATGTAGGACCCTGAAACCTATATTGAGCAAGGTATCTTAAGTCCATTACTTATGTTTTTTTATTTTATTATTGGAGGTGGTCTTTTTCCTTATTTGACTATATGAAACAGTTTCATATATGAAACATAAGTAATGGTTATATAAAAATCTTGGTAAGCATAAGGTGGTTATATGAAACAGTGCTTTGGAATACTTTATATTCTCTAATGCTTCACTTATTCAGATATTCTCTTGGAAGTAATCAATTTTCTCTTAATTTCTTCATGTAATTTTATGCTGTATGATTTCATTCTAATTGTGGCTTGTTGACTGAGATTGTTCTAGATAGGTTACCATGGGGGCATCAAAGTGTAAACCAAATAGGCTAATGCATCGTGTGTGAAAGGTGAAATATGAGAAGAACAAACAGTCTCACGATCACGAAGTTGACCTGAAGGTTTCAGTCCATAACTTCCATTGGTTACAGAATTGCTTGACTGCTTGTTGAACATGCACGGGTATCATGGTTGTTGATAATAAAACTGTCCGCTATAACGGCAAAACTACTACTCTCCCCACAACAAAAAGCCCAAACAATTTCAATTTTAAGGATCTTAGCTTATAGCTTAAAATGTTGTGCCTTAGAATTTTTTGCAAGTCACTAAATATATTTCTCACCTTATGAGTATTAATGATTAATAGTTTCCTTTTGTAACATTCAAGTATATGTATCCCATGATTTAACTGTCTTTGGTTTTTATATACTCTTTTAAGGAATACCAACTTTCTGCTTGAATTAAAAAATCACCCAACCACAACTTATCAATAGAGAGAACATTAGCTTCAATTACTTTCCGTTCTCAATTAAAGTCATAGAAACAAGAAACTATCGTGAACTGTTTGAAAGAAATCCAATTTTTTGGGAACCACTTGCAAGTCATTTTTATGTTAGCTTGAGTTGTAACCACGTCTCTTATAGGTCTTTGATGTCGAGTTCAATGATACACCACTATATGGAATTTCTCAATGTGATTGTGTTAGATACTTCATACTTGTCCTTGGTACACCAATACTGACAATTACCGGGTATTACTTAGCTACAAGTATAACATTCAATATATATTGTGCAACTTATATTTTTACCATAGTTCACCATGCAAAATTGAATGATAATATGTTATATATAAAAATAACACCATGAAACTAAGTGTAATACAGTTTTATCAAATTATGCACATTATACATATGATGATTACTTTCTTGCAATTTTTTTTTTTTGATAAAAAGTAGACTCTTGCTATGTTGGCATCCATATTTTACAGGCATACTGTTTTAAATGTTGAACATGTATGTTTCCTTGAATCTTCCATATCTGTTCTTTGACAATTTGTTAGATGTTCTGTTAGTTTGGGGTACTCATGAAAAATAAGAAAGGGGAAGAGAGGTCATAATTTCCAAAAAGAATGCCTTGTGAAGAAAAAGGTTGAGGTGCATGAAAAATTGTAAATTGTGCAGTGTTAAGCAGATCCTATCTTGGGTCAAGGTGGTTGATATGCACATGGTGATGGAATTCTCTAGACTAAATGCCACAAGGAAGTAAAGTGTTATCTTTATAATAATTAATCTTTTGTGTTGGGGGTGATCAGCTGTATTTCAGACAAAAATCAGATGGAAGAATGATGCACGCCATGTAAAAATCTTGTGAACAGATTGTGGTGTGTGTAAAATGAGCCATGAATTCCTTTCCAACAAAGAGTTTTCATCTAGACTTTCACCAATCCTTTAATTTGTTGAAGGTAACATTACATCATATAATCTTAACATAGAAGTTTTTTTTTTTTTTTTTTTTTGGGGGGGGGGGGGGATGTAAGAAAAGATTTTGCCAATTATGTGATGCCCCAGTTGAATTGCCTTGGCTTGCAGTTATATGGTAAGGACAAAATAGTAGTAGAATTGTGGGGAACATATATATGGCATATCTATTATTTAACCACAGTGCCCATCATAATGGAATCAATTTATGCACTATTTCCTCCTTTGATCAGATCTTCTGAAGTTTTACGGAATATGACGAGTACATGTGGGTGTTGCTGCTTTCTTTGGTTCGTTCCGATGCATACTAATCAAATGTTTTGGTTTTAGGAACATGTTGGTTATTTTAAATATCTTATTAAAACTTGTTTTTCAAATAAAACTGAATTTTTTCTAGGGAAGATGAAACTTGGGATCAAATTATGGACTTCTGTAAATTTTTGCCTGAACAATTAGGATACGCTATCTGCTTTTGCAGAGTGAACAATGCAAAGACCAACTGCCACACTATGATTTTGTGAGAGAGATGTCACTCCTTGAAGAACTGTCCTCTAGACTTTCAAAGTCATATACCTTACAACATTATTTAGCAAGCTTAACATGAGGGGATCCAGTGTCATGTAACTAGAGCAGTATACATCAGCAAACGAACTTAAATTTGTAGTTTTCTTTAAATATATTCTTACATGAGTCAACAGTGTTTTTTATTTACAATGATTTTAACACACTGTTCATTGTTGGTTTATTCAGTTATGTATAGATTGTTTGTTTTTTCAAACTCACAGTCCAAAATCTTTCTGACATTTTCGTGATGATTTTCTTCTTCTTATGTCAGGTGATAGATGAATTTGATAAGAACGTGCACTACGTTGAAATCGACATAGAAGAAGACCCTGAAATTGCGGAGGCAGCAGGGATAATGGGCACTCCCTGTGTGCAGTTCTTCAAAGCCAAGGAAATGCTAAGGTTTAGTCGCCTTCTTTATTTTCTCTATATCTATGTGAAATAATCATATGCTTTCCCGCATGTGTGCTCATTCTTTTTGCAGTTTTCATCTTACACCCCATTTGGAACCAAATTTCAAATCATCTTTTCCTAAAATCTTTCTCAACCAGCTTTTTTATAAAAATTGTTTTGTTGAGTTTAAACACAAATCAAAATCTGAAACAAAATCTAAAGTTAAAATAAAAAGTTTGAAATCGATTATCTGAAAACTGATTTTCCACAAGTAGAATCATTGGTTCCAAACCGGGCCTCAGCTAAAACTCTAAGATTTACTTCTGGATTGTAATCTATAAACTCACATTATTTCTTGTGCTGGTGACCAACTTTTCCTCTTTGAATACACAGGACAATATCAGGTGTGAAAATGAAGAGAGAGTATAGAGAATTCATTGAGTCAAACAAGTGAGTTTAGTCCTTATGCTTATTGGCAAAGTGGCTTCTCCATTTGTTTTCGAATCAATTTTGTTCTTTAGGGACTGGTGTGGCGAATGGACACCATTGTTGTTCATGATGTGAAGAACACATGTAATTTCATGTAACAAATAATTGTACATTCATATTCTTGGATGCATTTTTAGATGAGTATCACCATTTAATATACTACTAAGAAAAAAATACAATGTTACTTGTGAGATCTTGATTTATTGATTACTGTTTTCTTTGGTGTTGCTAATTTATTTTATTTTCCTATTTCATATGTTTGTTCTGTGATCTAAAAAAAAGTGTGAAAAGAAGACCTTTCTTTTTAATTCTTTGTGATGATCCGCTCCAAACCATGGTAGGTTTTTTTAAAGAATCAAGATGCACAAATTGGAACAAGTTTTGTAAACATGTAAATCACAGGTAAAAAATGTCAAGGCCAATCATTCATATTGGTCAATTTTGTGATCTATAAGATGTTTTGGATTTTAAAAAATATATATACGCGTATAATAAAGTACGCACTTATAAAAAAAATAAAGTTTATATTTGGTCAAATTGAATGTATATTTTTTGTGTTTTTCTTTAATCTAGAATATATCATAAGAATGACTTTACCCAATCCATATATCAAGAGTCCAAAGTTAAAAACCTGACCTTTTGAATTGCTGGTGTACTCGAAAAATTGAAATTTTTGCTCGGTGTACCTCAACACAGGACCCATAATTTTAATTTTTTTTGTTTCTTTAATATTGCTGTTAAATTTTACAATATCAGCTCAAAAAAATATAGCATCTATTTTTTTTTGGCGCATCATGCATGCACATTAAAACAAAAGGCAATGCTAAATATATCCTGCATTCACATTCAAACAAAACCACATTCAAACAAAACCCAACATTAGTTTGTAGAGTGTTCTAAGTTCTTTTTGCAACGTCAGTTGCACTCTCATATATCTTGTTGGTCCTCTTCATTTACTGTAACTAGGTTTATATTTTGTTGAAATTTTTTTATATTTTTAAAAAATGATATTATTCAATCCATTGAATGATATAATTTGCATTTTATAAATGTGCATACTTCTATATGATTAAAAATGATAATAAAAACACACATGAACTGCGTTTGAGACTGTAAAAAAAATTTAAGTGTAACATTTTTCTAGTTCACATTTTAAACTTACATTCAAATAAAACAAGCATAGATAATTATATCATGCATTCATCGTCCATAAAGAATCTAACATAGCCACATAGGTAACAAATCATTTACTTAATATTTTATATTATAAAACCAATATTATATGATGCATCCATACGAACCCAAAAAATCACAGACATCTTATACACCCCAAAAAAAAAAAAAAAAACTCCGGGTGCATTCATTTTCTTGAACTTATAAGGGTGCGTTTGGTTGCGTGATTGCGCTGCGATTGCGATTACAGGAAGCTGCGTTTGCAATCGCGCAACCAAACAGTTTTGTAATCGCAGTTTTAAACCCAGCGATTGCAGGCAAATAGTGCCCAAAAGCTGCGATTTCAAAAAGCTGAGAAAGTGAGCTTCCTGTAGAATCAGGTTTGTAATCGCAGATTCCTGCAGAATCAGTTTTGCAATCGCGCAACCAAACGCACCCTAAAGTCAAAACAGTGTGGTATTTCCGTGATTGAACATAAATAGTAGTAAATTTTATTACTTTTATAACATAAATAAAGATAAAGATCCACATATAACATATAATAACAAAAAAGACATATCTAAAACCACTCAAATATTCAATTTCATAACCAATATTGTTGCAATTGGTTGATCCATGAGTTTACACAACATTGTCACCATCGTGTTTTAAAGGATGAATCACATTAACATATTTTTGTTGAGAGTTGTTTCCATTAAAGACATATTAATAAAAATTCATAGAATACGACTCCTGAGATACACCATTTACCATCGTTTTACCATCGTTTGATTATTAAAATTGACATATTAACAGTAAAAATCATATGAACAAGGTGGTCATCACATAAATAAATATTAAATGCTATACAATTAGGGGCCGTTTGGGTAGCAGAATAAGGGTGGAATAGAGGTGGAATAGGTAAAATAGGTGTTTGGGTAGGCGGAATAAGGGGGTAT
>CM060873.1:20450383-20509067 GCA_030737845.1 Acorus calamus | reverse complement strand
AACTTGATTGCTCACATAAGAAGTGTAAAATTTCAAAGTCCTCCGATAAAAACTAAAAGTAGACTAAAATTGACATGTTAAGAATAAAAATCATATGAACAAGATGATCATCACATAAATAAATATTAAATGTTATGCAATTAGGAAATATGGGCATTCCACGACACGGTAGGGTAGTCTTCTTCTTCGAACAACATCGTCACACAATCTGTCCCCGGCCCTGCGCATAGGCCAAGATCATCGTGACCATGAAAAAAAGAAAATGATATATCTATTGTTGTTCACACTGGGTTTTTTCTTTTTCTTTTTAAATTACACTTCTCTATTAAAGTACATATAGTTATATGAAATAAATTATATACTGAAATACATAGTGTATTTTTTTTCAAGTTAAAAAATGATAGCAATATATATTATATTATCATAGTCTAGGTGTTGGGTATGAGAAAACATTAATGCATGTTTGGATGGAGAATAGGGGGGAGGGGTGGAATAACCAGGGATAAAATAGAATAAGAGGTTTAAAACTGTTTAGATAGTTGGAATGAGTGAAAATTTATATGTCAGAATAAATTTGTATAAAGTGGTATATGAATTCTAATCAACTCCTGGAATTAAGTTATTCAAATTATTCAACTCAAAAGAATATGCGAGTCATTGTCAAATTTAACTGTAATTATCTCTTAGATCAACTATCAAATCAATTGTTATCATTTTTTCACTTTTTAGAAATCTTTATACATATCTTATTCACATTTCATCTAACAACAAAAATTTATTATCATGTTTTTCAATAAAAATAAATTAGAACACAATCAAACAAAAAACCACTTTAATTTTATTTATAATAGAATAGTGATGAATATAATAATGACTTAATTATCTATATCGACAGAAGATGGGAATTAATAGGGTAGTGGGTAAAGTAAAAAGGGAGGTGGGTATATCCTTCCCCCTCTTCAAAACTAGGGTTTTAGAGGGTTCTCCTTTTCTCTAATGGCCTCCACGTCATTCGCTCGCCTCCTCCTACGCCGCACCACCTCCTCCAAAACCTTTCCAAAATGCCTTCCCTTCCGCCTCCCCCAACCAACCAAACTCTTCTCCACCACCTCCATCGAAACCACCCCAGTCGCCGAAGAACCCACCACACTCTCCGATCGTCTGAGCTTCATCTTCGACCAAATGGACGCGATCGAGCGCGACCGCGGAGAGAAAGATGAGGCCTTGCAGCGAATCCGCTCCTGGCGCGAGAAGAAGAGGCAACAACAGGAGGAGGTCCAACATAAGTCATTCCCAGAGACGTCCGCACCCGCCGAATTGGTCCCGCCATCGGCGGCGGTGGCGGAGGAAGTAGTGGAGACGTCAAAGGAGATGGAGTTGGTCCACCCGTGGCCGGAGTGGATCGAGCTGATGGAGAGGTTGGTCCGGCAGAACTATTTCCATTACGGGGTGATGGATGGTGATCTTGCGATGGCGCCCGATGGGAAGACGTTCGATATCACCAGGGACTGGAATGCTGTTCGGACAGCTTGCCTCAACTTTGGCCGTGATCGGTTTGATATATTGAGGTATGGTTTTTCTCTGTATCTTCTTTGCTGGGTCTGGAAGTTTTGAATTTTTTAGTTTGTTTCCGTGTGGGTTTGTGTTGTGGAAGATTATGTGGATAATATGATTTTTTTTTTGAAAAAGTCAAATTGGGCAATCTATGAATCATATAGGGGAAGCACTGAATTTCATGTTAGAACTGTTTGAAAGTCACTGCACTGACAGACAAATTTTATTTTTAAGTGATGGGAAACTTCAGAGTTGATATCATTTGATTGCATTATATATGCGCAAATTTAATTTCATTGATACCTATTTTATTTTACCATTAATATAAGAGTCATATTTTAGCAACAGTGTTGATTACACGATTGAGACATGCATGGAGTATGTCTCATCAGAAGTTTGTCCCTCATTGTTGGTATGGGCGACTCATTATCTTTTTTAAGATTCATGTTAGAAGAGTTTTTGATGCATTTGCTAAGAAATTTAATTTTCAATTTTGAATTCCACACTTTGATTTGCAACAATTTTTGTTTCTGTGATAATTTTACTGAGATGAATTGTCTTTTCAGGTATTTGTCACGACAAGATATTCAAATTTTAGTAGGTCATGGGTGCCCGAATTTGACTACGCATGTGGTCTTCTCTGCAAAATTATTGAGGAAGTATGTCCGTTTGGATGAAGGTGATGTAAGTACAAAATTTTGGAGTTATGTTGCAATTGATTGCAGGAGAGGTTTATTATGAGTAGAAATCCATGGAGGAATGTCTTTTTCCCCCCCTTATTCTTATGATTTTGATTACTATTTTCAAAAAGTATCTCACCTCATTTTGATGACTATTATTCCACCCAAGTAATTTTTTTTTCCGTAAAATATCCTGACAGAGGGGGGTGCTTATTGCTTTTGTTACCTTTCCGAGCCAATTATAATCATTATTTATTGTACAGTTTGTTATTGTCATGACATTTATGAATAGAATTTTGACTTGGTACACATCACATATAGAATAATCTATGCTTTGAAATAAATCTTTCATATGTGAAATGCTTGGTCTACCACAAGATGTTGAGGGAAAATTAGGATATTGTAGGGCATATCAGTTCACAATGACATAAGGATATCTTATGTTAGAGAAGAATCGATTCATTGATAGGTGCATTATTGAGTGGGTCTTTGTATATATGTACATTTTCAATTGATCAATGGCATATGGCAGCTGCAACATCGCACTACCAAAGTACTACAATGTAAACAAACATGCCCAAATATTACTGTATTTAAGTAACATTTTGATCTACATAAATGTCAAAGGGATTTTTTTTTTCATACCTATGATTTTAATAATTATCTCTTCTAGATTTTACGATCCAATCAGTTTCCCAAAACATTTTTAATTTTTTTTTATCAACTTCTGCATTTTTTGTGTCCTGGCTAGTGTAATAAAGACATGGACATGTATCATGTATGCTGGACATAGAACTTGTGATGTCGTCTCAACATGGACGTGGTTCGGTGGTTGTTAGAAATGGATAACGTTATTTTGGGTATATAACCATAAAAGCGGACATGAAGAATACTCATCATGTAGTTTATTTGTTATATGAGATCCAAATTTTTTTTTTGTATTACTGTAGGAAGTAGGATCATGTAGGATTATTTACTTTACTGTAGGACCTCATATAATTAAGTTGTCAAAGCATAAGTTCTTCACAGTAAAACTGATCAATTGGGTAGTTCTAGTATGCCAATTCACTTTCGCCATTCATAGACCATATCTCTAATGCAGAAAGCAGATATTGATACTGCTTGCTATCATAGGAACTTTTCACAACGAAAAGATGTACAGTGGTCATACTGATTATGCTTTGCCTGTGTGATCTAAATAAATATTTTCCTCAGAAAATTCATCACCTTGATAATTTATTTTCATCAGGTCCTGTCAGAATTTCATTTGTTTTCCCATTTGCCGTTCCTTTTCAGGTATGCAGTTCATGCAGCCTAAGAAGCTCTTGTGAGCGAGGATATTTAGTCCCCCGTAAAGAGGAGGAGGCGCGGACTCTTGATGTTATGCGCATCTTACTGACGTATGGCTTTGACCATATTAATGGGACTGTTCAAAATACCTCTCATGAAAAAGAAATCTGTCAAAACAGCAATTCGAAAATTGTTACAGGAGGTTGTTAAGTTGAGTGCAGTACCAATAGACCCCAATCTCCCTCCACCAATAATAAAAAAACCCCCTCCAAAAGTCAAGCAACCACCTCCCCCACCCAGGAAAAGAGTTGGGCGCGATGACATTGAAATGAAGAAGGGGGATTGGCTCTGTACTAAGTATGTCTCTTTGTCACCTTACATATTTCATTCACCACTCTTGATGCTTCCGCCTATAATTTTTTTTGTCTTTTTTCTGTAGAAGTTGAAAATTTTGTTACAGTTAGCTAATGATGTTATTGTTGGTCTTAGGTGTGATTTTATGAATTTTGCAAAGAATGTCATTTGCTTGCAATGTGATGCCAAACGTCCAAAGAGAGAGCTTCTTCCAGGAGAATGGGAGTGTCCCAAGTGGGTTATTGTGACAACTCTCTAATATATGTTTTTCATTGATTCTATGAGGTTCTAACCATCATTTTTTTGTTTTTCTCTAGGTGCAACTTTTTGAACTACAGACGGAACATGGCATGCTTTCATTGTGATTGTAAACGACCACCAGATGAATTCACTGAGCACCATATGCAGGCAAAGCCTCGTGTTGCCCCGAGGCCAGGGCTGGAGAGGGCCACCAGAATGCCAAATGTTTCTGATGCTTGGAATTTTGATTTTGATGAAAATGAATCGGATGGTGCTGATGTTGCAGCTTTTGAATTTGCAGACTCTGCTAGAAAAGATAATGAATGTCCTATTGAGGAATATGAAGACATTGATTCACATGAATCTAGAAGATTACAAAGGATACAGGGAAGAGGAAGAAATTACACAGAACCTGATGAAAGAGAGCCCTCTCTACATTCTAGAAGAACAGGATTTGACGATTTTGATGATGAAGATGATGACATTGATAGCTACGAGATTGACTTACCGAGCAAGGATTCAAGACAGGAGGCTGATCAAAGGGCATCCTCTGAAGTTAAGAGATCCAATGAATTTGAAGATTTAGATGATTATTCTGGCACCCCTAATCGCACAGATTCCCGATCTTTCAATGGGTCATCCAGGCATATGCCAGGAAGGGCATCCTATTCTGGGTCTGAGGATGACGACTTAGATTTTGGCTCTGATGCAGAGCTCCCAGTTCATCCTAATTGGAAGTCTAGTCACATAGCTGACTCTAGACAAGGCATGAGAACTGGTGGTGGCAGGGTCTCTTATGGCACAGATGATGATTTAATGCTTAATTCTGATTCTGATGATGATATGGACCAAGGATCCAGGCATAAACAGAAAAGGAGGCATATGCAGCATGCAAGTGTCAGGAACAAGAGGGGTTTTGATTCTGAGAATGACTTTTCATTTGATTCAGAATCTGACGACGAGGATTTTCAATCACAAAGAAATAAGCTAAGAGGAAGTAAAAGCGGATTTGGGGAAAGAGGAAATGCTTCAATGGGTCACAATCAATCTGATTCTCAGAGTGGTGGACACTTCAGATCGAATGATAGAGTGAGGGGTGGATTTAGGGAAAGAGGAAATGCTTCAATGGGTCACAATCAATCTGATTCTCAGAGAGGCGGACACTTCAGATCGAATGATAGAATGAGGGGAAAAATGAACTCCTCTGGGGATCGATATGCTGAAAGGTCACTTAGAGGTCCTAAAAGGGATAACTATGCATCTCATGGGAGTGGCAGTGGTGGACGAGTGAATAACAGACAAGGTGGTTTTCCGGGCTTTGATAGGCGTAAGGGCTGGGATAGATCAGGTTTTAGGCAATAGGAGAGTGCTACTAAGTACATTGACTCTCTGGATGATTTTAGAGGTTCGGGGGTGATCGGCGACAGAGGTGCATCACAGAGAGATGTACATGCTTCCTTGAAGGCAGTCCTTTGTCTGCATTTTTGGAACCAATATAAAGGTAAGCCGTATGTTTTATGAAGATCAGCTAAAGCATTGGCTCTCATGAATCGATGCCACTGCGGTTGTTGCTAGATTTGGAATTCTCTAAGTATCCAGAATCAGTGTTGGAGAGTTTTGCAGCCTGTCAGGGATTCTCGTCGCTGCAAGATTACATGAATGCTTTCTTGATTTCACTGCATGTTGATTGGGATGATAAAGTTGGAGGTCTGATGCCACGCAAAGGTCAGTGATCCTGATTTTCTCTAAATCTATCTGCTTTGTATATATATTTCCATTATACTACTATTATTAGTTGATTACATGTGTGATGCATATCATATTTAACTGGGTTTGTTTTCTACAGAATTCGCAAAAATTCCAGCTAAACATGGATACTTTTGGTAAATGTTGTTTTTTTTTTTCTTTCCAAGAAGCAATTGCGACTATTAATTATAATATGGAATTTTGTGATAAATATAAGGTAAGTTTTATAAATATATTTGTATAAGGAGTGGTTTATAAATTTTATTTATGTAGGGTGTAAACCTAATTGCTACATAAGACATACTTTCATATGTGAATGGGGTGATCATCAATCAATTTTGTATTTCACATGCTCGAATGGATTTGTAGTTATAATGTATGTTATTGAGTGTAATTGTATTGACTATACTTTTGAGTGGAGTCCCTTTGAAAGTTTTCCGTATCTTTGTGTTATTTAAAAGCTGAAAAAAAAAAGAATCAATCTTGACAATTTTTCAGAAAAAAAATTTCAACTTCCTTGGGAAGATTCCAAAATCAGCATTAGTCCCTCAAAAATAGAACAATCAATATAACATTATAACTCCATCTAATCTTTTGGAAATATTTTTATTCCCCACATCAACACATGCTAGTTACCTTAGTTAAAATTCATACACAGGAAATAATCTTTATATTTCTTACTGCCTATCCCTCTACTCTCTGATTGGTGGCTGCCTGTTACCTTCAGTCACTTGATCTGATCCCCATCCTGGAACCACAACTGCGCGCTGGCGGAAGCAAGATTGTGGGTGGCCCCAATCTAGGAGCAGCATTGGCTAGATTTGCAGATCAACTCCTTTGGGAACTCGTTGTCTTTGGTGCGGTCAAACTAGATTCAACACTAATGGTGAGACTCCCATTGAGGCGGGCAGCATACTGTGATTAAGGGATGTAGATATTGATCCAGCTTGGAGACGGGGATGCCGGTGATGGTGGAGGGTGGCGGTGGAGAATTATTTAAACTTTGGTAATTATTCTGTCCCAAGTGTTGATCTATATTTGTTTGTAAATCGATGCAGTTGGTGGAGTCTAGGAAAGCTCATGTAAAGAAACCATTACCTCACTGTCTTCCTTTGCACAAGTGGTGTGTCTTGCCACATGCTTTCCTTGGAAAAATAGTTACACTGATGTACCAGCAAATTTGATAATTCTCATTTTCTAAAGTTTCTTGCTCTCAATTCCAATTCAAATGTTCTCCATAGCATCATATATTCACATTAATGAGATATTCTGTTAATTTTTTTTTACATTTTATATAAGTTGATTCGTGCATTTCATTATAGTATTTTTTTTATAAAAGCAAATATCTCATTAGATAAGATATACTATTTTAAAGAATTTAAAACTTTATATGTACTTAATTTTTTTTATAAAAATACATATTATTTTTTAAAAAAAATCAATACACGTGGTGATTAGAATTTGAAGCTGAAAAAATGATTGTAAAATATATACTGATATATAAAAAAAAAATTTAAATTTTTTTTTTTTTTATATTCCATGCACTATGAGGAATTTCATACGTAGTGTATGGGCTCCAATAAAACAAATAAGATTAGCGAAATGAACATAAAAGAGCAAATGTGGTCCATTTCTCCAGGAGCAGGGTTGAGTGATAAGATTAGCATTTTTTAAAGTATGATAAGTTCATGTATATGTGCATGTCTACTTCCACCAACTATTTGCTTAATAACAACAATAACAAAAAATAAAAAAACTATTTATAAATTTAATTTGAACATCACTAATCCTACCAACCATTCGACGGTCGATCTGTCAACCTTCCTTTAGAAAAATCGACAGTTGGTCTGTTAACCTTTATTTAACAAATTCGACAATTACCTTGTCAACCATCCTTTACAACATTCGACAGTCTTTCTGTCAACCTTTCAGTACAAACTTCGACAACAACTCTGTCAATTTTCCTTTACAACGTTTAACAGAATTTCTGTCAACTTCCCTTTACAATCTTAGACCTCAATAGTGTCAAACCGAATATTTTTTCAAAAGAAAACCAAAGATACATTTGATCACATTCAACATTAAATGTAAAGTAAAATCATTTAGTTGTAAGATTTTAAAAAAAAATCGGGGAGTGATAATTTTGAGATAAATGAAGTTTTTTAAAAAATGTCTATTTAATGTGAGATTTTGGTTTTAGATTAGAGTATGCGGATTAAATTAATTGGTTTTGATTTTCTACAATAGCTTTGCATAATAGCTTTGCATGCACATGCAAGGAGGTTGAAAGAATTAGTTGTTGTTTCTGGTTCAAGTGTTTTTATTAGTAGTCATGTGGTGATTGTAATGTGAATGTGTATATATTTTGATGTATATTGAATGTTGAATATGGTTAAATGTGTCTTAAGTTTTCTTTTGAAAAAATATTTGCTTTGACATTGCGAATGTCAAACAATCCCTCCTAGGTCGATAGACCAATTGTTTGTAAAAGAAGGTTAACAAAGTTGTTGTCGAAGTTTGTAAAGGAAGGTTGACAGAGACTGTCGAAGGTTGTAAAGAAATGATGACAAAGTGACTGTCAAATTTATTAAATAAAGGTTGACAGACCAACTGTCGATTATTATACATGAAGGTTGACAAGTTGATCGTCGAATGGTTTGTGGAATTAGTGATGTTCAAATTAAATTTATATGCGTTTTTTATTTGTTTGGTTGGTGTTATTAGGCAAATGGTGTGTGGGGATAGACATGCCCCATGTATATAGTTTGATATTTTTATATAAAATTGGTAGTATTGATAGATGTTGTCAATACATTTCAAAAGAGTACTATTGAATACGTTTAACATATATTTTTAAAAAAATATTAAATATATATTTTTAATTTTTCTTAACATTATATTGATTTGATTCGATTATTTATTATTTAGACTTATGTATTAAAATATCATTTATTCTAATCGAAAATACAACACAACAAAAAAAAGTACATGAAATATAAAAAAAAAACACAACAATGAAACACAACACAAAATAGTTTGAATAGAGATATTTTAATCGGATACGAATACAAGTTTTTTTGATACAAATATAATTTTGGAATAATCGATAAGTTTACTAATCACCTAATCCAGAACTGATAATATTAACTTTTATCGAATTTAAATTTATTAATATTTCTCAATTATACATACTACATCAAAAAATAAGACGGATATTTTAAATTGAAGTTTTATAAAAATATAACATATAAAAATAAAATAGAGATGAAAATATAAATTATGATTGGATATGATAAATGAGTAATGAGACTCTAGACTCACTTATTGATTTTTTTAATGTTTTTTTAGACTCCATTTTAGAGATCTCCAGTGTCTAAATACGTTGTTTGACCGCAGGTGACGATGACGCTGTAAAACCATGAAAATCTTGGCACCATGAATTAACGAAGGCTGTGTATACTGTGTATTTTTGTTTGTTCAATAGAATGAATTACAAAACTAGGAGCAAAATTAATATTTAAATATTTATCCACGTCTTATTTATCCCTTAAACCAAACACAAAAAATTTATTATTACATTTTTTAATGAAAATACTTAAAAAAATACAATCTAACATAAATTTATTTATTTCATTAGTATAATTATCTATACTGTCAGTTATCTGTTTTGAATAATCTAATTCTTCTACCCCAACGGGCCAAGACTTTAGATGGAGGTTTTAATGAGAAATTAAAGCTTCTCTTACACACTCCCCAAGTCAAATTAGTATTGTTAAACTAGGCTTGTCAATGGCTCGGGTCTAGACCGAGTCAGGGTGGACTCAGACCTGACCCATGACAGGTTTCGACGCACCAGAGTCCAACCCAGGATGGACGGATTCTTGGAAATGTGGGCCGGTTGACAGATCCAATAAAATACAAAATTTTTTGGTCTTCTCGTATTTTGAAGATTTATGTAAAACGAACCACCAAGCTTGTACTAGATTGTCATATGATCCTCCTATCATTTTTGAAGTTCAACTCTACGAAGACACTATAATAATGTGACCAATGTGTCTATATACTTACCTACGTACACATACAAATTGTCAAGTCTAAATTTTATATTATTAATTTTTCCATTAAAATTAATTTTTTTTAGTTTTAAATCCCTGTAAATATGTTTATTTAGGGATTAATCTCTCTCTTCTTCATATTTCTTTTTAAGTCTTCCATCTATTTGATTTTTAGTTCTTCCATTAAATGTCCGTTCATACACCGTTAGTTTGTAAAATGTGATTTTATTTTTAAATCCCTATTAACTATGTTATTTAGTGATCAATCCCTCCCTTATTATATTTCATTTTAAGTTCTCAACTTCAAACGTTTTTTTCTTATTAGTCCCTAGATAAAATGTTTGTGTGATTTTATAAGGATTTTGATATTTGAAACTTCTATATAAAATATTTGATGAAATATTTAAATTAAAACTACATTTACAGGTATTCAATGACAATTTCAATGTTATTCAACATTGCATATGCCCACTCAATCCGAGATTGCGCCATCTTATAGTTTTAATTATCTAATATGATTGATTACATAAGCAGAAGAAGAGTGATTATATAAGTAAATTTTGAGGATTTTTTCATTATTGAATTTTGATTTAAATGATTTTTTTATTGGTTGAAAATTGTGAAATATTAAATTAGATATTTGAGTGTATTTAAAATTTGAAAATTGAAAATTTAGATGCCATTAAAAATTTTTGTATGCAGTCAATGAAAGAATTATTTTTCATGGTTCCAAACTTTTATTTATTTAGAGATTAGTGATTTTAGGAGAATCTAACATATTTGTTTATTTATTTAACCCTTAAACTACTATTATTTTAGTTTTTATTTATATATTTATTTATATTTAAATCTCATTCAAGAAGGATATGAGATTTTCTCCCACTGTTATAAAATCTTTGCTATGCCATTACACATCATAATTGAATTGAAGCATAGGATATGTTGAATCAGAAAATCAATATCAAAATAATTATCGATTTAGATATTTCACCAAACATCCTGTATTCAAGTTTCAAATATTAAAATACTTATAAAATCCTATAGACATTTTATTTAGGGATTAATAAGAAATTTTTTTTGAAGTTGGGATACTCAAAATGAAATATGAAGAAGAGATGAACTAATCACTACA
This sequence comes from Acorus calamus, assembly GCA_030737845.1. NCBI lineage: Eukaryota > Viridiplantae > Streptophyta > Magnoliopsida > Acorales > Acoraceae > Acorus > Acorus calamus. The sequence continues at coordinate 20,498,016 of CM060873.1, read as the reverse complement.
TAACATAGTTTACAACTACTTTAAAATAAAAATCATATTTCACAAACTAACGGTGTATGGACGGACATTTGACGGACAAATTAAAAAATAAAATAGGCGGTTAAATTTAAAGACTTAAAAAAAATATGATGAAGAGAAAGACCAATCCCTAAATAGACATGTTTGGAGAGACTTAAAACTAAAAATCTTAAAATCAAATCATAGTGGTTTGGTAGGGGAGACTGTCTTCCTTGAGATCCTTGATCAATTCATGCAAAGCGCATGAGTGGAAAACGGTCTTATGAGATGAGTCTTCAGAACTTTATCCAATCCTAGTGTAGGGCCCATTTTCGTGGCCCACTGATCGGACCGTTACGGCCCATAGCCCGAATACAATGGTCCACGACCTAGAGGACACGAATTTGATAAAACCCGGCCCATTGGCCCACTCAGATCCGATGGTAACACTGATCTAAGTCAGTATATTTAATTGAATGTTTAATAAAGAGTCACCAACAATGGATTTGTTGAATAACAAAAATACATTCACTTGATTTGGACTCATCATTGACTGATTCTCAAATCACATAATATATCATGTATTCAAAATATTCGTTGACTGTATCCTTAAAATCCCTACAAAATGTATATATTTAACCAAGGGTATTCAATGGTTAATTGACAAATCCCTAAAATATATATTCTTGATCCCCAAACTCGTGGATCTCTTCTCATCTGAAGGATTGGGAAGAGATCCACCGCTGGTCCCAGGGCAACCTGATAACACTATAAATTGGGAGTCAATTCTCTCTATTGAGAGATGTGAAATTAGTTTTTCAAAACCCTACTTTGACCACCATTATTTTTTATTTATTTTTTATTTTTTGAAAAAAGGTAGACTCATGCTACCAACCGATTTTATTTCTGAAAAGAGTTAGTACGGATCTGAATGAGGCGAGAGGATATGGAGAAAAGAGTTGGTACAAATTAAGATATCGCGAAGGATGGGAAGGTGTAGGGGACGAGGGGAGAGAGTGGTAGTGGATGGGATATCCACTTGACAACAATCTCCTCCCCCCTTCCCCCCCACACCCCCCCCCCCCGCGCGCGCGCTTGAGGGCTTCGGGACAGACCCCGCAGCGACGCCGTGGACCACCATTACTTACTTGAGTGTCAAAGGTTCTTCTGTGGGTCCTCACCTCTTTGTATCCTCGACGTTCAAGGAGGAGCGCTTGTCGGCGATGAATAGCACTAGTGGAGTGAAAGAGAGATGGTATGGGCGGATCCGATTACCCGAGTCCGGTAAGCCAATTTTTTGCCCCTCCACCTAGGTATCATAACAGGTTACTCCCGTAATTTGGATCATCTGGACTTTGATAAGCGAAAAGGACATAGATTTGATAATCAATAATATAACAAAAAAATTAACCTCCAAATCAAAATATGATAACCAAATCTTTCATTAACTGAAATGGTGTTTGATTTAAAATGTGATCATATTTTGGATCACTACATGCAAAATAAAAATTCTCCACCCCCCCCCCCCAAGTGAATCTCTTCAGTGCTCACACCCTTCTCACTGAACTTTTTTAAACAAAACCATATGAAAAAATGTGTGAACCGAGCTTTGATTAAGTCGACAAACATCTCCCACCTTCTCAAAAGAGTTTAAAAAATCAAATCCCCTCCTAGAGAGCTCTATTATCTATAAAAAAAGGAAATGCTTTTTAAGCCCCAAAATCAGGCTCCATCAGAAGCATCATAACCTAGCATATGTATTTTAAAAAATCAATCCAGCCCTCCTCTGACCTCTACCTCCACTTTTTTATGAAATTCAAATATATTTTAAATGTATTTGACAAACTAGTTGAATTAGTTTGTGTGAGTTTTTTAGCACATGTTTTTGTGATTTTATGTAATTTTATTTAATGAATGATTATTTTGCTATTTTGGCTATATAGTTCTAAGTTATATTTCATGCTTCATTTATCTGGTTGTTGGTTTCTTTTCTCATCTTTTTATGTCTTTTGTTTTTTTTGAAAATTCAAATACATTTCAAATGTATCTGATAAACCACTTGCATTAGGTAATGTGAGTTTTTTTGCACATGTTTTTATAATTTTATGTAATGTTATTTAATGAATGATTATTTTGCTATATTAGCTATATAATTTTAAGTTATATTTCATGTTTCATTTATCTGGTTATTTGGTTCTTTTTTTTTGTTTAATGGGAAAATTAATTAGGAGTCCTCATAATCACCCTCATATTATTTTTATGTCCTTGGTTTGTTTTGAGTTATTTCTGGGTTCCCATTGTTGAATCTCATTATTTCTAGGTCCAAAGTAACACTTTCCTTTTTTACCATCAATTTGTATACTAAAAATTCTCTTTCAGCCTTTCTGTTTGGGTACATTATTAATTCTTTTCAGTACATTGTTAGATCATAAATAATGGTTGGGTACATTGTTAAGTCTTTTCAGTACACTGTTTACATATGAAAAATATGGTTTGGAAAAATGAAAAGGTTCAAATGGCATTTTCAGTATACAAACAGAGGGTATAAATAGAAAGTGTTACTTTGGACCTAGAAATAATGAAATTCAACAATAGGGACTAAAAAATAACTTGAAACAAATCAGGGATATAAAAATAATAGAGGGATGACTGTGAGCACTTGTATTTAATTTTTTTCTATTTTACATTTAGATAGATTTATCAAAAGTCAATTACATTTATAAAAAAATAAGATATATTGTTCCAAATACAATTACATTATATGAAATCTACGTATTGTTACATTCTGACTTTTCTAGCTGTGTCAGGTTTACTTCTATAGCTTACTGTTAACAAAAATTCAGTAACATTACAAAATCAAGTTACATTCCAATCATATTTTACATTCTATGAAATCTACATAGTAAAATTCAGATACAATCTTCGAGTTACAGTTACATTCTAAATTTACATATTAAAATTCAGATACCATTTTTCAAATTTAATTATATTCTAAATTCAGATACATTCTATAAAATTTACATACTAAGATTTAGATACATTTTACATTCTAACTTTACATACTAAAATTCAGATTTAATTTTTCAAATTTACTTACATTCTAAATTCAAATACATTATATGAAATTTACATGCTGAAATTCAGATACATTTTAACATTTTATATACCGACTTCTGCAGCTCGTGAAGATGCCATGTGGAGGAGGCGATTGCTGTCGAAAGATCTGAGCTTGGCGGACCGGATGTGGTCGAGGAGGTCGTAGAAGGTGACCTCTCTGTAGAGGAGCCTCTCCGGGGCGGAGGGCAAGGGGTGGAGTTCGCCCATGCGGAGGAGGTCAAGGAGGACGGAAAAGCAGTCTGGGGTTGTGGTCGATGAAGTGATCCTTCTTGCTTAAGATTATAATATAATGGTGTCCTGATCAAATGTCCTTTTCACAAAAAAATAAAAAATAAATCTAGGTGTCTTTCATTGAGAATCTTAACTTGGCCCATCGAATATATGTAAGAGAGATTGATGGAAAGAGGGAAAGACTTCCAAAATGGACGAGGAGGCAATGCAATCACCATACATGTCATTTCCTACTAAACATAAAAAAAAGTGCTGCTGCACTCAGTTTTATTCTCAGCCTAAAATACAAACCCTATATACTTTGTTATAGATTTAATTAAACATATACCTCGTTAGATGATGTATATACCTCATTGAATTTTTTCTTACACTTGTTAAAAATGGGTTCATTTAATTTGAAATGGAGCGATATACACTTTTTATCAAAGCATATACCTCATTAGATAATGTTTACTATTTTTTAAAAAACGAAAACACTTGAGGTCTGAGTTTTGATTAGTGAATGTGACTGAGTGTATCATTTTCTAAAATAAAATCATATATTGGGGACCTGAAAACGCCTCCCAACCAGTCTATACATATCCCTCTCAGACACCACATACATGACACATTTTTAAACGGAGGTTTCACAGAAAAAAAAAGTGTTTTAATGAATGATAGTTTTGTATTTTACTTTTTTTAATCTTTTGTAAAAATCAAACAGTCAACCGATGAAAAACTAACACATAATGGAGCTTAAACCATGGAGTCCAAGTACTCAGTTTTTTTTTACAGTGTAAAATACAGTCATATATACCTCATTAGATATCCAGTTAAGCATGTATATGGTTAGACGATGTATACCTCATTAAATTTTTTCTTACATTTATTAAAAATTGATTTATTCTACTCGAAATTAATAGATATATACCTCATAAGATGATGTTTACTATTTTTAAAAGAATAAAAAAATGTGTGGTCTAAGTTTTAGTCAATCAAAATAACTGAGTTTAACATTTTTCATTAAAAAAATCATCAAAAAAATTCAAAAAACAATCAAATATCTCCCTGTATGATATCTCACTATCCCATAATAATAAAAAAATGGATTGTCTGAATTTTAGTCGATAAAAATGATTGAGTTTAACATTTTTCTAAAAAATAAAATCATCTGTAAATTCAAAAAACAATCAAATATCTCCCCGTAAGATATCTCACGATCCGTTATCTTCCCAACCAAAATCCTTACGTCCCCGTTTGGATAGCGGAATTGAGTTATTCTGGATAGATAACTATGCCAGTATAGATAACAAATCTACAAGAATAAAAGATTTTCTGTTTGGTTGTATTTTTTTTATTCTCATTGGAAAACGTAAGAATAAATGTTGAGTTGTTTGTTTGATAAATAATAAAATATAAATAAAGTGTAAAAAAGTTGATTTGACATTTGATGTATAAGAGGTGTTGATAGGTGATTTGATGTGATGATGTGTAAAAAGTTGATTTGACATGTGGGCCCATGAGAATAGATAAGGTGGGTATAGCTTATTCTAGGGGTTGCTTAGAATTGTTATACTCTTTTATACTCGTTTAAACTGGCTTAGTAATACCAAGTTATACTCTGCAAACAAACAACCATTTTCCTTATCCATTCTTATACCACCCTTATACTACCATTATTCCCGCCTATTCCGCTTCCCAAACGGTGCCGTCATTTCCACAACACAAAGTCCAAACTTTTTTACTCTCTCTCATCCCAATCTCCTCTATCTATATGTACATGTGCCCTGCTTAAGTTCTTTTTTCTCTCAGTCACTTTGTGTTCTCTCTCTCTCTCTCTCTCTCTCTCTCTCTCTCTCTTTCTTTGATTTCAAACTCCAATGGTCCCTCCATTATCAACAACTGCCTTTGCAGGGCAGTCCTACACATTCTTCCCCACAAAACCCATCAAAGGCGACGCCTTTGGAGGCTGGTCAGCTATACAGTCCCTCATAAAGCCCCCCACACAGAACCCACCATCACAAACAGAGACCAAGACCACCTTCCGGTTTGGGTCCCAACCCACTTCGATGATGAGCGAGGAGAGCCTCGCCATGTGCACGGAAGGCCTCGGCTGCGAGACTGGCGTCGTCTACGTCGACGAAGACATGTTGGGTACTCTCTCTCCCCCTCCATCGCCGTTTCTGAGGCAGCAGAGGCCACCCAAGGTGGCGGAGAGGGAGTTCCCGCCGCCAATGAAGTCAATTGAGGCTGTGAAGTATGTCAAACACAGGGAGGGTGAGAGGCTTGTAGTGAAGGCCGTGCGTGCTTCGACCATGTTGAAGGCCGATCGGAGTGGGGGACGTGTTAGGCTCTGTTATTTGAAGTGCGTCGATGTTCCTCCTCCCATGGAAGAGAAGAAGAGGAGGAGGAGGAGGAGGACGAAGAAGAGGATATGGATGAAAATAATAAAAGTTGTGGGGAGGAGATTGGAATGGAGAATTATGGGAGAGTCATGCCTTGGGAGAGATTTTTAGTGGCAAGTACTTGATTTTTATTTTTATGTTTATTTTATTTTATTTTTATGTTTACTTTATTTTATGTTTATTTTTATTTTTATGCTTATGTTTATTTTTGAGTTCCAACAACCGATAGACTTGCTGATTGTGATGATTTTCCGAACTTTTCTTTTTGAGGGGTTGATTAAGGATTAGGGATGGTAGTGGGTCGGGGTAAACGGGAAACTCGCCCACACCCGATCTTATTGGGACGAGTTTAATCCTTTAAATGTCAAATCTGAACCCGACCCGTCCCAATCCAATGAAGATATGAGACATGTTTAGAATTCAAGTGTAAAACCCGTCCCACCCTGTTATACCCCGTTTAAATCATTTATATCATTCCAAATGATATGATAGATAAATTAAACTAGCATATCATATATTATTATTATTTATAAAATATTTAAGCATGCATTAAGTAATATTATATACCATGATGAATAAAAATAGGAGTTTTTTTTTTATTTTTAAGTCCCCATAAACCATATAGTTTAGTGATCGATCCATCACTTCTTCGTATTTTGGTTTTAGTCTCCAGATTTAAATGATATATTCTTTTTTAGTCTCTCCCAGAGACTAAAAAAATCAAATAATTTAGAGATATGTTCCTCCCAAGAACTAAAAAGAATATATCCTTTAAATCTAGATATTAAAACCAAAATACGAAGTTATCTCACTTTGTTTCCTATGTTTTTTTGTTTGGGGAGGGGGATTTCTTGGGGTTTTTTTTATAATTGGGTTTTAATGGCAGTTAGTCAATGAAATATGGAATATGGCGTTGTTTTCTTGTGCGTTTTGATTTAATGCCTAATAAGTCCATGATTTGTTTCAACAGCTAAAAGGGGTCCTTGAATCTTTCAGTACCTGTATTACATGCGACCACAACAACAAAGTTATATATATATATATATATATTGTTATATATATTGTGAGATAAATGTGAATGAATGGATGAAAAGAAAAAAAATGGTGATAGTTGAATTTTAATTTTAAACTATATTAGGAATTAATTTTTTTTATAGTTCATAATCCTAATAGCTAAATATAGATCGAATTCGTGGGTTGAGTCGGGTTTTAAACTTAAAACCCAAACCCAACCCACGTATTACATGGATCGGAGCGGATTGGAGCGGGTTTGAAAAACATGGAATCTAAACTCACCCCGAAAGAGGAGGACTATGTCGGGTTACCAATAAAACCCAATCCATTTCCATTCCTTCTCTCATATGATAGAAGATGGCAAGAGGAATCCAAAGGTGGTTACCCTGATCGTCAAAGATGAGCAGGCCAGTAGGAATGATTTTTTAAAATGGCATAAGGCTTAGGAGAGTATAATAAAAATTCTACATGTCATGGGGATTTTGACACGGGCCTAATCTAGGGGCTTAAAAATCATTTCCGATTCTTCAAATAAAACATTGTAACATACATGTTCAATGGCATAGATTTGAGATTCTGGACTTTCTTATAAACCTGTCAATGAAGCGAATACGGATCAAATAAGCCCATATCTGAATCTATATTTGAACTAGATATCTGAAAAAATATATGTATCCAATATCTGACGGATATTTAAATTAAGTATTCGTATCCAATCCAAAAATCTGAATTTGAATAGTTATCCAAATATTTGAAAAATAAAAATAATGTATTTAATATATGGAATATGTAAAAAATCGAATGATTACCTAATATAAAACATAAAAAATATAAAAACTACAAGTATATTACATGGTTAAAGTATAATAAATAATAGCCCAGGGGGCTTTCTACCAAAAAAAAGTATAATAAATAATAAAAAAATCTCATACTAATCCTAAAAGTATGAATATATTAATATAATAAATAATAATAATATAAAATCTCATACCGTCATATGATATGATCAGAAATATTTCGGATACAGATATTTTATTTCAGATACGAATATAGATTTTTTATTATCAGATAATTTTTAAATTTTTTTTATATGGATTTAAATAAAATACGATTTTTTTTATTTTTTTCCGGATAAATGACAAGCTTACTCTCTTATTAGACATGCACATGCACATGTATCCCAACATACGTGCATTTTCAACTACATGCAGGAGACCATACCATAACTCGGAACTCTGAGTTCTTCATTACACACAGTCCATCATCATTTCTTTTACTCCAAAATCCAGTATCTTAATCAGAATGCATATTAAATCAAAGCAGTCTTTTATATGTAACAGTTCCTTCACTTCCTTCCCAAAAGTTGGTAAAACAATCTCAGAAAAGGGACATTTTTTCTCTTCCAAAAAATGAATATACACAATCAATAGTGTGCCACCTTAAAAATCAAAGATGTTTGATGTTTTACAATTTTTTATCTTTTCATTTTCCTTTCAAAATATAAGTCAATAAATTTAATTATTTGGTCTTATATGTAAATTTGAATTAACTATTTATATTATGTATTAAAAAATATTTTAATCAATTATCAAATGTTTTATGTAATGGATATCATAAACTATTTATGCTTTTATGTATTTTGATATTTTAGTACTTTTATGTAGGAACAAATTGAAGTTTTTTTTATGAATGCAATATGTATTCATGTCAAACACAATTTAATTTGTTATACAATTTTTTGTATTAAAATAATTATAGGGACCGAGCAATTCAACTCATTTTAAACGGGGTGAGTTGGGTATGGATTTTAAGATGTAAAACCGGAAATGGAATGAGGTGGATATAGATTTTAAATTGTTAAATTCAAGGTGGGGTGGGGTGAATATGAAGTCCAACATTTGAGAAACGGGTTAGATTTAAATTATGTTAAACCCGACCCTAACCCGAGCCATTGCCATCCCTATATGAGAGACGGTTCGGCTACCTTTCAAGCCCTCATCCGGCTTCAAACTCCTCCAACCTCCACCTCCACCTTTTTTTTTTTAAATTCATATATATTTCAAATGTATTTGACAAATCAATTGCTGTGGTATAGAGTTTTTTTGCACATGTTTTTGTTATTTTATGTAATATTATTTAATTAATGATTATTTTGTTATGTTAGCTATATAATTCTAAGTTATATTTTATATTTTATTTAGCTATATAAGCCAGTTACATTTATCAAAAGTCAGATATTTTATTTCAAAAATAGTTACATTATATGATATTTACATATTATTACATTCCGACTTTTTTGGCTGTGTCAAACCTACTTCCATAGCTGACTGTTAACAAAAATTCAGTTACATTATAAAATCAAATTACATTTCACTCACATTTTACATTCTATGAATTCTACATTCTAAAATTTAGATATAATCTTTCAGTTATAGTTACTTTCTAAATTTACATACTAAAATTCAGATATGATTTACATTTTAAATTTACATGTTAAAATTTAGATACATTTTATGAAATCTACATACTGAAATTTAAATACAATCTTTCAGTTACATTCAGATACAATCTTTCAAATAAAACCCACCTGCTCCAAGTCCAGTCCCAAAACCGGATCCACTGGTGTGATTGTTGGAGGCACTGGGTGGCAGAAATGTGAGGATGAATTCGACATTAGAGGGTGGTGATAGAGGAGGAGGTGTTTGGGAACAATGATAACCAAATTTTTCATCCTCGTAGGAATTATACGAGTTCTTCGGTGGTTGCAAATGTAGTAATTTGTTACCCGATTCAATTACTGAATATCGAATATCAAATTCTGAACTGGAAGGGGGGGGGGGGGGGTTTACAAATAGAAAAAAAAAGAAGAAAAAGAAAAAAAAGTAGACATACAGGAAAATTGAATTTAGAAGAATATATGAACACATATATGTGTTTTTAAACATTAACCATGCGCAGTTACACGAGAAAGAAAGTGGGTTTTAATGAATGCTAGTTTTATATTTTATTTTTTTGTAACCTTCTTAAAAATCAAACAGACGTACAACTAATAAAAAATTGATACCTTATAGGATTTGTTAATAGGACATAAAACTTGGGGTCTAGGCAACATGACTCTTGAAGCATATGTTTTACTGTCTTTATATGCTTTGTTTTCTTTTATAAATATGTATCACTAAAATAAAACATATGTTTTAATATATTACATAACCTATTTATGCAATAAATAATATATCATATACTTCAATTACCAAAACATATATTTTTGGTAGACAAAATAGGCTTAAATATGAGATTTTTTATAAGACTGCATGTAACAATGTCTAAAGAAAGAAAATGTGATTAGGACCACTGGTAAGTGAAAGGAAGAGATCAAGAGTAGTGGCCATGATCGATAGACTTCACCTACCAAATCTATTTTTTTTCTCAATGGATGACAGGTTTTTAGTGTCTCCCACTATATGTTTCATTCAGCTTGTCCTTTTGATGGTTCATAACGACTTCCAGCATTGTTTACTATACCAAAAAATAAGTGTGATGTACAATTCATGTTGAACTAATTGGATCTTTTAAAAGAAGCTACTGTTTGTACACCCACATCAATAAAGACTTCACTTTGCCATTAGTAAGGAATGGAATTTGACTATGCACAGATTGAAGTTTGGTCTGAAGTGGAAAATTTTATGATAAAAGAAAATGACCCTTCATGAATTGTAGGATAAAAATCAAATAAAATCATTGGTGCATATCATAGATAATTTTTCTTATTCTTAGTAATTTAAAAACTCCATTTGTCATGGTCTCTTTCATACTCGACATATAAGTTTTTGTATGCATTATCCATGCTCATGATCAAAACGTCTAGTAAAATTTTAACTATGTTCTTTTATCGTTCCGTATGAATTATGATTTATGAATGTATGTATATGATATCTTTTGAAATTCTCATTAGCATTTACGGTTTTTTTATTTTTTAGTCCCTGTAAACTATATGATTTAGTGATCAATCACTCACTTCTTCATATTTTAGTTTAAGTCTTCAAATTTAAATGGTATGTTTCTTATTAGTCCCTAGGAGAACCTATCCCTAAATTATTCAGTTTTTTTTTTAGTTCTTAGAATGGACTAAAAAGGAATATATCTTTTAAATCTGAAAAAAAAGTGATGAATCTATTACTAAATCATACAGTTTAAGAACTTAAAAATAAAAAATTCTAATATTTATCATACTACCATGTCCAGCGATCAAACACATATATCTCCAAAAACATAATCGATTAGGAGAGAGAGGACGTCAAAGTGATGACAATTTTTTAAGGATTTGTTTGCATATATAACCTTGTTATATTTCTCTTTTGTCACAATACCCCTATATAAATGATCCTTTCAAAAATGCCCCCAAAAGTTCACCTAGTATATTTGTACCTCTCCGTTACACAATGTTAACATCCAATACCCAACCATGATTACTTGAATTACAATGAGGTGTGAAATTACTAAGTCACCTATACCCAACTGAAAGTAAACCCATTTGAAACCCTAACTTCCATTAACTAAAATCAAAATCTCATAAGAAATCCTAACCTATATATATGAAAAATCCAAATTATTTTGTTCAATCTGTCTTCATCGCATCTTTTTTTTTTTTTTTTTGATATCGGAGGGACTCCCCGTGGCTGACCTTGCGGTCGAGCTGGGAAATCTACCTCCGCCTGTTTGTCCCGGTCCCACGGAAAATTCTTTCGAATAATCGCCAACAAACAGGTGGGTAAGTCAGCGCCAAGAAATCACATAAAAAAAACCTAACCATGAGGCGCTCTCGTAGTGGTCAAAGCATTATTAAGACATAAAGTATCGATGATCCTTGGGATGAACTCACTTTGAATGAGAGATTTTTGTTTGAGATAAATGAGGGATTCGGGCTTGAAGAAGAGTTGGGATCAGATTAGAGTAAGAAAATGAGAAATACTGGTTCAGAGGTTGTTGAAGAAGATGAAAACATGGGTATTTCTGTTTTTTCAACTGCATTTAAAAGTGCAAAAGACATTTTGACAGCAATATTTAACCCTAGTTCATAGCAGTATACCGCAAAGGTAAAGATACACAACTCATGATCATTGTAAAACGGGCACCAACGAAATCCAAATATAGCAGGGGGATTCATGCAAAATACTCAAAAAAATTCTTTGGCCATGGATATTCCAAATCTATATTGATGAATGACCAGAGCCACAATGGGTCCCGCATCGATACCTATATTAGATCCTCCTCTCAACACATCCATCGTGGAAGATGCACCTCATTTTGTTAGCCATGGAAGATGAACTTTTTCTCTCTGCACAAGCCAAATCGAGAAATGACACAAACTGGCCCAATTCAGTGGTTTTCTCTCTTGATTGAGACATTGCTTATAGAAACAGTGCTTTCGCATTGTCTATAGAAACATTGCTTATAGCAATGTCTCACAATTAACATTAACTGTTATAGAAACAGGGCTTTCACATCGTGATCCAAACATATCACTTGAAGCATAAATTGTTTCTTTTATATTAAGTTTCCAACATACTATGTTGGTTAAACTTGGTGGTGGATAACTTTGTGATGTTTCTTCATTATATCTGCATTTCATTTGGATGATAACTGTTTAGATCCAGAGAAGCTCCGAGTATAAGCACCATTTCACACAATTCAGCTTTGCTCAAATCAGAAAGCTTAGATTTAAATTTAGAACTAATGCTTGCAAACTTTGGATATCAGGATGACGAGATATCAGGGCAATTCAATTAAATGTACAACCAATGAAGAAATAATTGACTTGGTTCGATTGCAGTGGTTCTTTCAATGATTGATTTAATTATTTGTTGTCATGAAAATTTCAAAAATCAGTTATTTAAGTGTTCAGAACCCTTCAAATAAAAAAAACAGGATTTTCACATATCACATCGCAATATAAACATTGAATTTTTTTCAAGAGAACCACAATTCATGAGTCACCCACCATTTATATGATTTTATGGGCCATCTGCACTTTTTATTTTGTTGTTCCAATTTCATGTGTCTGCGTACTTGGGTACTTTTGAAACATTAGAAGATAGGAACAAAAAAAACCATAGTTACATGCAGTATGCAGGAACAAGCACGAGGACAATTCATTCAATAGTTATCTAAGAGCATCTCCAACCGCTCCACTCCTTCAACTAGATGGACGAGCGACCGAGGAAAAGAAGCTCCAACAGGCTCCTCGTGAATCAACAAATCGAGCTTCTGTGGAAATGCCTCAACAGAGGAGTGAACAAGGAGCTCCCAAAGTGGCCCCCACAACATTAAAAAGTAAAAAATATAATTTTTTTTCATTTGAATTTTGGTGGGTCCCACATAAATTTTTTAAATTTTTTTTGTTTTGTGTGTATATCTGTAACGGTTATATCTCAATGGATATAATAACTCTGTTGTAAACTAACTATAATACATGAACATAAAAGTACATAAACAAAGCATACAAGCATATAGAGAAGAGAAGTAGAGAGATGATTTATTCTTCACTTGTTGGTTGGTTATGGAATACATTACAAACCCCTCAATTTATAGGGTCCATGGAGGAAACTCAATAGGTGGAAGTTACAAGTAATAAGAGGTGGGGTACATAATGGGGTGTTAAAGATGTGAGGGGGTTATGGATGTAAAGAGAGAGGGTTATGGAGAAAGTGGGGGGAGTTGAAGTGGTGATGGTTATCCACAATATTCACAACACTCCCCCTTGGATGACCACCACGCTAAGATAATTGCCTCATTAAAACCTTGCTTGGAAAACCCAGTGGGAAAAAACCAAAGCGAAGGAAAAAAAGAGTACAATATACTTTATCTTAGATTGGTGTATGCGCTTTAACACTGCCTCGTTAAAACCTTGCCAGGAAAACCCAATGGGACAAAACCTAGGCGAAGGAAAAAGAGTACAGCACGCAAAAGTCATCTAAAAATATACTCCCCCTCATAATGGTACGGCAAAAAAGATTGGTTACAAATACGTTGCGTCCGATGTCGTACGCCACCTTTTTTAATGTTGATGTGGGCATGCTTTAGTGAACATATTGGCATGGTTGCTCTTCCACTAAATTTGTAAAACATCGATTTCACATTCACAGGCTTCATAATGATCAACCTGTAAATAAAACTCCAAGATGTCGAAACATAATGATCGTTGTACCACCCCAAGAGAACCCGTCATCAACGTCGCCGGGGAGCAGGCCCGGGGCGGAGCCACGCGTGCGCGTGGCGCCCGCCCCCCCTGTTCACCCGGTGCCGCCCCTCCCCGCGCGCGGGGAGGGGAAAACAAAAAACAAAAGTTATATGATATATTATTTTGAGTCCTTGGAGGACCAAATGAAAAAAAAATTGTGTTTACTTGGATCCCCGAAGGACCACGCAAAAGTTATGAATAATGTGTCCCGGTAGGACCATGCAAAATTTTATTTTATCCCTGAAGGACTGTATAAAAATTATGATTATATGAATCTCTGAAGGACCATATAAAATTTTATTTTATTTTATCCTTGAAGGACAACATACAATTTTATTATCCTTAAAGGATTATATAAAATTAATGGCTATTTGGGTCTGTAGGAATATACAATAGCTATGAAAATTTTTATGGGTCCCTGAAGGATCATATAAAAAAAAAGTGGCTACATGTATGCCAGTAGGAACATGTAAAAATTGTGATTAGCTTTCATCATCATAATATAGATGATTTAAATATTAATATCTCATTGACGAAGGTCTACCGACCATTATGCCTCAAAGATGCTCCAGTAGTAGCAATATCGAAAGAAAAAATATTATTATCAAATTTCATGTCTTCATGATGTTCATGCTGTCAAATCATCATGATTTTTTTGATATTTTGTTAAAATATTGTAGACAAGCTCTAACATATCCACCGAAGAGGTTGGTAAGTTTGATAGTAGGATATGTTATAACACCTATCATTGATACCATTCTCATTCTCGAGCAACTCATTGTCCTTGACATTTATTTTCTCCATCAAAATCACTCACCCATTTGTTATATATATATCATTTGTTCAAATAGTTGTTGTATGACTTATTCTATCATATAATAGGATTCCCAGGAAGCTCATATGTTTGAGGGAACATCGATTTTATTTTCCCTTTTCCCTTGTTCTCTACATTATATATTGCATTATTTATATACCTTGCCTTGTTTATACATCAAAATTCCATCTTTTCTAAAAAAAAAAAAAATGTTTTGGCCATCTCCAATCCCATCTTATGTGAGTAATATGTGCATGAATCCAACTTGCTCAATTTTTTTGGCTACACATATTTGGTTTGTTTAGCTTCCAATGTTATTATTGTCTTGGAGAGGAATTCATTGTTATTGTTATTATGGACATGCTTTGTACTAATATTCATTTTCATATTGTCAACAATGATGCTAACACAAACCGTGAACAATGTTATCTTTTAACATGATTTGTCTATTTTCCATTTCATTGAATAGTTTGATTTATGTAATTCTACTTGAATTCTATAAAGAAAATCATGTGTCCTTATAGGACCATAAAAAACAATTATGATAATATATGTCCCTCTTGGACTATATAAAAATTACGATTATATGGATCCCTGAAAGATCATATAAAAGTTATGAATTACATGGATCTCTGAAGGATCATGCAAAGTTATGATTAACAAGTGTCCTTGAAGGGCAATGAAAATTTTTATTGTCAAAGGACTATACAAAAATAGAGGATACATGTGTCCTAGAAGGATCATGTAACAGTTATAATGTCATATCTATTGACTCATAATTTTTGCCTGAAGCAAATGGATTTTATTTTATTTTGAGCTATGGACATGATCATGTTCAAGGGATAAATTATGGTTAATATAACCACAACAATTGTAGAGATAACAAGTTATTGGAAACCACCAGAAGTGGAACACTATTGAATGAAAACAAGGGGAAAAGTTTGCATAACAAATCCCTAAAATGCAAAGAAAAATTATTGTCATCTATGTGGTATTTGAGAACATAATTTTGGTCACGTACCTGAAGTACATCCAAATATTTAAATTGGTTACGTACCTGAAGTACGCTTAAACTCTTGATTGATCATGTACCTGATGTACGATTAAACCCTTGTCGATTTTATATTTATGTCTTTATTATATGAAATGCAATTTATATTTCTGTATTTATCTTATTACCTCTCACATCTTTCATAGAAATAAAGTATGAAAATTTTAATATTATTTCTTGAATATTATAAAATTGTTTGTAAGCTCCAGAAGAGCAAACATCATATGATCATTGATTACATAATGATGCTTCAAACAATTGACAATTCTATTGCATACTCATTAAAGAACCAGAAGATTCTTTCATCCAATTATGTGTATTATTTTTTGGGTTGTCATATTAATGAAACAATATTCTCGCCGTTAGGGGGAGGAAAGAACGTACCTGAAGTACGATCTGTTCCTGAAGAACGACGAGAATTATTGGAACGATGAGAATTATCGTAAAATACTTCCACTCTGTCTCATTTAAACATAGTACCGCTCAATGTGAAGTACGAAGGATATAGAAAATTAAATTCCTGATGCACGCCAGAAGCGTGGAAAACCTATAGGTTCTAAATATTCAACTCCCTGGAAGAGGAGATCAATTAAAAATCATGCCCTGATAATGCTCCGGAAGAAGTTATACATAATGCTCTAGAAGAGATTATAAACAATAAATTCACTTTCTCTAAAACTGTAGAAGAGTAAGACTCCATAAGAGTATAATGTCCCTGAAGTGACTACACAGACTCTTGAAGAGGAAAATGTACCTAATGATAGTGAGATCTCTATATTTTATATGCATATAAGAGAAATGTGGAATCGCAAATAAATGATCATCGATGACATATTTATCATACAAAGTAGCTACTGAAATTTCAAAGGGCGATGATTACAATAAACCACACAGCATAAATGAATGTCGACAAAGAAATAATTGGCCAAAGTGGAAAGATACTATTCAGGCAGAATTGAGTTCTTTTGAAAAATATGGTGTATTCGAACTTATAATACATACCCCAAAAGATGTTAACCCTGAAGGTTATAAATGGGTGTTTGTAAGAAACTGAAATGAGAAAATAAAATTGCTAGATATAAGACACGTCTTGTGGCACATGGTTTCTTGCAGAAACCTGTGATTTGACTGTGAAGAAACATACTCATCAGTCATGGATACAAAAACGTTCCATTAACTAGAAAGTCTCGAAGTTTCTGAAAAACTTGATATGAGACTAATGGACGTAACAGCTTATCTATATGAGAATTTATATGAATCCCTGAAGGATATAAATTGCCTAAAACAAAAATCAAAGAGTATATACTCAATAAAGCTAAGACGTTCATTGTACAGCTCAACGCAGTAGGTACAACTGTCTTAGTGAATACTTGATGAAAGCAGGATATGAAAACAATTTCATTTGCCCGTGTGTCCTTATAAATATATCTAGTAAGGGATTTGTTATTTTGACAATTTATGTTGATAACATAAATTTAATTGAGACTCCTGAAGAGCTCAACAAAACTGCAGAATATCTTATGAATGCATTCGAAGTGAAAGACCTTGGGAAAACTAAATATTGTCTCGCTCTGTAGATCGAGCGAAGCTCAAGAGAGATACTTGTCCATCAAACAACATATATTGGAAAAGTTCTGAAACGCTTTAATATGGACAAATGTCATCCATTAAGTACTCCTATGATTTTCAGGTCACTTGACCCAAAATCTTCTGGTCCTGAAGTACCATATCTTTTTGCAGTTGATGATTTATTATATTTGATACAGTGTATTAAATTTGACGTTGCATTTTTAGTTTAATTTATGGGCCAGATATAAATTTGCACCAGTTTGAAGGCACTGACATGATGTTAAACACATTTTTCAATATCTTCGTGAAACAACATATGTTGGTTTATTCTACTTAAAAAATTCCACTAATGATTTCTTGTTGGAAGAATATCATGTGCATATTCGGAATATTTTTCAGATCTTCACAAATAGGCTATGTATCTATATGTGGTGGTACAACGATCATTATGTTTCGACATCTTGGAGTTTTATTTACAGGTTGATCATTATGAAGCCTGTGAATGTGAAATCGATGTTTTACAAATTTAGTGGAAGAGCAACCATGCCAATATGTTCACTAAAGCATGCCCACATCAACATTAAAAAAGGTGGCGTACGACATCGGACGCAACGTATTTGTAACCAATCTTTTTTTTTTTTTTTTGTGTTGTAAACTAACTATAATACATGAACATAAAAGTACATAAACAAAGCACACAAGCATATAGAGAAGAGAAGTAGAGAGAGGATTTATTCTTCACTTGTTGGTTGGTTATGGAATACATTACAAACCCCTCAATTTATAGGGTCCATGGAGGAAACTCAATGGGTGGAAGTTACAAGTAATAAGAGGTGGGGTACATAATGGGGTGTTAAAGATGTGAGGGGGTTATGGAAGTAAAGAGAGAGGGTTATGGAGAAAGTGGGGGGAGTTGAAGTGGTGATAGTTATCCACAATATTCACAACAAACTCATCTATTTAACCCCATCCTCATTCATACAATTTTTACATTCTCAATCTACAAGTTTTGTTGTTCCAAAATTAAGGTAATTTTTTTTCTCTCTAAATTTTACATTTTTAATTTAATTGTTTTTGTGTAGATGGATCTTTGTGGTAATGCATTTTGCAGTGATCTTCTTAACAATGAGTACTCTTTTGATTTATCTGGTGAATATTCCACTCAACCCTCCAGGTCATCTCAAATTCGTGTTGAAGAAGAATCTACCTAAAAGAAAAACACAAGAGCCAAAAAAAAGTTAAAATATAACAATTAAAAAAGAGCTGTTAAAATATGACCGTTACGATTTTAAAAATAAAATATTATTTTTAAGTTATTTTTTGTAACTTTAAAATTTAAATATAATTATTTTAAAAAATATTAATAAAATATTATTATAGGAGTCATTCGAGGAGTATGGTTGGAGTGGAAGATGTGATTTTAGCTCCTTACTTAGATAAATGTGTCATGCTCCACCAAATGAAGGAGCCATTGGTGGAGCATGGTTGGAGATGCTCTAATAACATATATATAACTCAGTTATAAAATTTTCTTATCTATATACTATATATAAAACGGTACGAAGGCGACAAAATTTCGCCAACAGGGTATAATGGTCATTTCGCATGAGCCGTGCTCGGATTCGGCCACCTGTCATGAATTTTAATCGGTCATTTGCAGATAAGCCCCTGTATCCCTTTTAGTTATAAAAAGATCCTTACAAAAATCTGCTGTATCCCTCTTATTTATAAATAGGTCCTTATAAAAATCAGCTAAATTTGTCCTTTTCTGTGGTTATCAGTATATAGGTCACCAGGACCGGAAATTTGCAGAGACGCCCCTAGGTCCGTCTTATTTATAAACAGGTCCTTGAAAAATGGTCACCCTATCTATAATACATTTTCATATTTATGTTTATATTAATGGTCATAAAAATAACTATTTCATAAAATTTGAATATTTGAATATTCAAATATTCAAAATATTTGAATATTTGATGGTGCTTTATAATTATTGAGGAACCATTGGTAATGTAGTAGAAGGAATCTAATTGAGGTGATTCAAATTTTTTATATTTTGATTCTTAAAGAAAATTAGAATCTTATTACCCAATATTTTATTTATTTATAGGAGGAATGAGATAATAGACACACAGTGATTAGGGGCCTAATCATCATTTGATTATGTGGAGGAACTAAGATAATCTCTGTCAACTACTATTAAAATTTAAACCTTATGCTTTGTAGTGAAAAGTTTTTAAATTGCTTTACTATAATCGTTTATGGTTGTGATTGAAATTTTCTTTAGAAATATTTTATTCCCATCTTATCTGGTTAAGTAGAATAATAAGTATTGTATTTTATGGAACTGATGAAAAACATGTAATTCAAATTTGGCTCACGAATTTAGAATTAATTGGCTACTAATGTTAAAATGCTTTAATTGTGAAAATACACGTTTTTTTCAAGCAGGCTCTATAAACCACACAATATTCTATGTGGTTTTCACAATATTCTTGGGATAAAAATAATCATATTTATTTACATTTGTAATTTTTTTATCTAGGTTTAATAAGAGAAAAAAGAAACCGGTTGAAAATGATGCTGCCATTGCTAGGTTTTTATAGTGTAATAACTTCTAAATTTTCATAGGTGCGCAAAGAATATACAACCTTTGAATTATTTTATGTTAAAATTAACCAAAAAAAAAATTATGAACATTTAATGTCTGTGAATTCTTTTATTACTTAATAGTTTTCATTATGTAATTGATGTACTCGCACAAAGCGCGTACATCATCACTAGTTTCTATAAATGGATACATTTTATAAACATTTTTAATATAAAAGAATAAATTATTAGAAGATGCTTTTATTAATAAAAAGGAAAAAAATCCATATAACCCACTATAAACTGCCAGCCATATATAACAAGGACAATTGACAACGGTGTGCATGTGAACAGAATGAACACTGGCCACGACAGTGGCGCGGCAGAGACACAGCAAGGGCCATGCAGCAATGAGATGCAAAGATGCGTTAAACAAAGATCAAAAAAGAAAAAATTTGGGTTGATACCATGTTATCATTTTGGGATTCTTGATGTTTTTCATGTTCCTGGTCTTTCTTAAACTTACTTTCTGTTGGTAAAATTATTGATCATGATTGTCTCATTATCTTTGATTCTACTACTTGTTCTATATATGAATCATCTTCATCTTCTTTCGTTGTCTAGGGCCTTTACTTGCTTGATTTCCTCTTCTCTTTCACTTTTGATGTTCGGCACTGCCGTCTTAGTCATCTTTCTTCATCAACATTTTGTTATTTAATAAATACTGGTGTTTTAGGTTCTTTTAAAAAAACTAAGCTTCAACTATGTGTGAGCTGCAAGTTGGCAAAACACTTGGCTTTTTTATTTCCTTTTAATACGCATATTTTTGCTTCTCCTTTTGAATTGTTCATTCTGATGTTTAGGGTCCCTCCCCCATTCCTTCCAAAGGGGATGACCGATATTATGTTTTATTTATTGACGACTTATCTCGCTTTACTTGGATCTAAAGCAGTTCGGATTTGTTACTCATCTATAAATCTTTTGCTACAATGGTCAAAACTCAAATTTTCAAACGTATTAAGGTGTTTTGCTCCTATTGTGAGGGTGGATATTGTTCTAATGCTTTCCACACTCTTCCACAGCTATCCACACCTTATGCCCACTAGCAAAACAAAGTTGCTGAGTATAAACATTGTCACATCCTCGAGATGACCCGGTCCTTACTCTTTTTTGCCTCTATTCCAGTTCAGTTTTGAAGTGAAGTTGTTCTCACAAGTGTGTATCTTATCAATCTCACTCCTTCGTCGATCACCGTCGATATCTCCCCCTTTCAGCGTCTTCACCATAATCCTCCTGATTATTCTCGTCTTTGCATTTTTGGATGCACATGTTTTGTTTTTCTTCCTCCTATTGAGCGCACAAAATTGTCTCCTCATTCAGCTATGTGTGTCTTTCTTGGGTATAACAATGAGTGCAAAGGATATATATGCTATGATCATATTGCTCATCGCCTTCGAACATCAAGTCATGTCACATTCTTTGAAAATCATCCGTAAACGCTCTTCGTTCCCCTCCTCCTCCTCTTCCAACATCCACGGTTGAGGATGTTACCTTTTTAGACTTTTTCTTTCCTAATTCTTCTTCTCCATTCGTCCCTGAGGTCTCCATTCCGTCTATCCCTGACACTTCATCGCCATCAGTCCCCTCTGTCCTTTCCATCTTCTTCACACTCTACTCCAGATGATTCATATGGGACGATCCCGTCTGCTCTTGAACCTGCTCCTCATATTGCTCGCTTAGAAGACGATTTTGCTCATGCACCAGTGATTCTTCGACGCACGCAATCCACCCCTTGCTCGTCGCCCTCCTCAACTACTTAGCTCGCTTCTGGTTCATTCTCTTATTTCTGATTCTAACATCCCCTTACTTTTCTTGAAGTCTATATAACCATTTGAAAACACCTATGTAAATCCATATAGCCTCCTGAGTTAAATTTCCATTGAGAGATGAGAAATATTCTGCAAATATTTTGTTTGGTTAACCTAAAAAAATAGTTGTAACACCCCTGAATCCACCACCCATTTTAGGCGAGGGAGACGGTGCGCTACTTGACATAATCCTCAAATAATTTAAAGGGGTTTGACCAATATTCATCCAAGCAAAATCAAAGAATTCATTAAACTAAACTCACAAAGTAAAACTTAAAACATCCACATGATCTAACAATAATTCATCCCAACTTTGGATGATACACACTTGATCTTTATTTAAAACTTAGCAATCTCAACAGTTTTGTTGATAGAGCTAAGGAATGTCTACTACATGCCGAAAAGAAAGGTTTTATTCACCTTGATGAAATAAAAGCTAGATGATGAAGGACGACAACCCAAACTCAATCTCGCTAATGCTTTTGAGATCCATAAACGCTATTACTCGATCCTCAAATATGAAAGAGGGGAAAAGGAGAGGAGTGAGTTAAAATACACTCAGTGAATGGACCATCAATATCCTGTTAGTACATTTACATTCAAAATATTGTAATCAATATGCCCACGCAGGCATATATATATCAAGAGAACAAATATACAACAAAGCCATCAATACATGCAATAATATATATACGATATCCTATTCAACATGATGCATGCAATACCACGAACTTGCAGTCTATCTTCACAGCACCTAGCTCGCAGGGCCTTTCATAGGCATAGCCACGAAGGCATAGCCACAAAGACTTGAGTCCTACGTTCTTGGATCAGGCCGCACAACCTACGCCCACACAAACGTTGTCACGCAAACGATGTCACGCAGACGGGTCACACAGACAAGAATGCATGCATATGACAATCTAAGTTATCTTCAAAATCATGATCGGACCAAGCCACATAGCCTACGCCCACACAAACGTTGTCACGCAAACGATGTCACGCAGACGGGTCATGCAGACAAGAATGCACGCATATGACAATCTAAGTTATCTTCAAAATCATGATAAGACAAAGCATGCATAATCTCAACATGCAAACCATATAATGATAAATATATCAACAAAAGCCTGCTCATATTTTTTTTATATCGAAACTAGCAATTATATTTCACAAAATAAGATGATCCTAACATGAATACATAATATATTTCCTTTAAAAGATATATATGAGATTCAAGTTCATTCACCTTCAGTCCAACGACACGCAAACAAAGGTAATCGATACTATATCGAATCTACAGATTCTCAAACAGAATAGCCAACACCATAACATGTACCAATTCCAAAAATTTAAACAATACCAGAAGTCGACACATTCTAGTTTCTCAAAAGAAAGAACGAACAACCCAGAACCCATCCGACAACTCACAATGAGCTGTCCAAAAGCTTTCTGACGACCCTCAAGGAGCCATCCACCACACACAGACCAACGGCCAATAAGAGGGCCGTCCATACCAACCCCGACGGCTCATAAGGGAGCCGTCCTAAAGAACTTTTTTTTAAAAAAAACCTAATGCACCCTCGTACATATTCATACATATTATATCTGAAAACGTTTGCAAAATAAATCATAACCATATATAACTAATCAAAATCAAAAGCTTATTCAATTGATACAACTCTAAAAAATAAATCTATAAAAAAAATATTATTTATATAAAGGATCCTCTAAAAACCAATATGAAAACATGGATCCAATTATATTATCAAAAAGCCATATATAAGTCATGTAAAACAGTGAAAATCAGCAAGGAGAATAGATCAAAGATCAATCATATAGGAGAAGAACTAATCGAAAATCCTAGATTTATCAAATACATATAGATCTCATAAAACCCTAGTTTAAAATCCTAAGAAAACTCCATAAATCTGATGTTAAACCAAAAGTATAATTAAATAAGTATTACATAATTAAAAACATACAATCTAGGTGAAGGAAACCCTAGGATCCACTCCCTCCCTTACCACCTGACCCTCCTACCCATTCACCCCCTCCCCTCTCCTCTGCTAACCCTAAAACTTCTTTGCCATCTTCTTCTTCCTCCCTATCCCTCCCACTTGCCCTAGATCGTGCTGGAGTTATTTCTTCGTATTCGCGCAAGAAGGCTCCGCCCGAATCCTCTGCTACGGACTCGAAGGCTCCGCCCAAATCCTCTGCTATGGTGGCTCCGATGGTACCTCCTTCTTCACCATCTGTTCCCCCAACTGCCACTTCTATGGAGATCTCTCCCTCCCCTGTTGGTGCATCTACCAAAGATGGAGTTTCCCCTTCTTCTCCTTCAAAGGTGCCAACTCAGGTAACTGGTCTCCTCTCTCTCCCCCCAACAATTCCAGTGAACAAGGTCTCCTTGTCTACGGTGGACCCTTCATTGAACAAAGCAAGTTCTTCTAAAGGAATTCTCCCTACACCCACTCCCAAGCTTTACTTAGGGGAATCTTCCATGACTGCCAACCCAAAGAAAGGGGAACCTATGCGACCCAGGAGAAACAAAATCAATGTACCCCTCCCTGGGGTGAGTGAAGAAGTAAAGCTATGGTCTAGCTTCTTCTCTTCTTCAGACTCGAAGCGTCCGCAAACAAGTGTGGAATTTTATGCACCAGAAGTTGATTGTTCTAAAAAAGTAGCTGTTCTTGAAGAGGATGAAGTTTCTGAAGCAGAGGAAGCATGGGGATTCATCTTAGTTGGTTATGTATGGGGCAAATCACCGGTTTTTACTCCCTTTCTGCAATTCCTAAAAAAGTTGTGGAAACCAAAAGGAGAAATCATACTTCACCTCCAAGGAAACGGTTTTTTCATGATAAACTTCTCCTTGGAAGAAGATCTAACCAATGTTCTTGAGGGAGGGCCATGGACCATGGACAACCGACCTTTCGTCATTCAAAAATGGAGCAGAAATACTAAGATGGAACTTGAGAGGCTCAAATCCATTCCAATTTGGATCAAATTCCCGAATCTTCCTCTTCATTTCTGGTCGAGAACTTGCATTGGCAAAATAGCTAGCCTCATTGGTACCCCTCTATATATGGACACTCCTACTGCTGCCCGGTCAAGAATGCATTTGCCAGAGTTTGTGTGGAAATTGAAGCTGGAGAGGAGCTACCAGATGAGGTGTTTGTGCAAATCCGAAATGGTGACAGAGAAGCCATAAGGGTCACATATGATTGGAAACCAGAAGCTTGCAAATTTTGTAATACTTTCGGGCATGATGAAGCTCTTTGTTGCAAGAAGCCCCGATTCACTAAGGCTATCTCTCAGATCAGTTCTGAGAATGGAATGAAGGCCGCTGCTGTCCAGCTGGACGATCCCCCCTTCATTGAGGTCAAATCTAAAAAAGCCAATAAGGAGGGAACCCAGTCTAGCACTCCAGAGGATTCTAATGTACAAAACCAGCAAAACATTAGCAGTTCTGGCATGGAATTGTCAAAGGAATCTAGTATGCCCGCCTGCAGAGCTCCTCTGCACTGAAACCAGCATTGGCGAATAGCTTGCCTGCTCAGAAAATCTCCAATTCTGCTTCTGCGCTACCCTCATGTCCCAATCCCTTCAGCATTCTACAGACTGATATTTCTAAGGCCAATACTATGTCTTTGGGGTGCCCACATCAATTCTCCTCTAACCAAGAAGGCCCGCAAACTTCTGCTATGACAAAAGTGGCTTCAGTAGATACAACCCCATCCGTTTCTCCTGCCTCAGGGGAGAATTCTAAGGAGCAAATTCTGGACAATGTGCTGCATTCTCCAAATATTCCTTCTGTCCCTGCATCTAAAGCTAAGAAAAAGAAAAAGGGTCCCTCAGCAGATGTGCAGTCGGAATCTTCAGATTCAATGGTGTCCCTTACAGGAACAAAGAAAACCAAGAAAAAGAGACATTTGCCCTCTTCTGGGCAGTCCAAGGCCATTGCCTAGGATCCTCTCCACTCTCCAATTTTGTTTTATGGATAGTGTTTTTTGGAACATCCGTGGTTTGAACAGCAAAGAGAAACAGTTGGATGTAAAAAACTTTTTGAAAAAGCATGCAGCCCCTATCATTTCCCTGGTTGAAACCAAAGTGGACTATATGAATACTCAAGCTGTTTGCAGGTCTATTTTGCCCCAATATCAGTTTATATCACACTCGTTGAGGGGACGTATCTGGATTCTATGGGACAGGACTCTTGCGAATGTTGAATCTATCTCCTTCACGGAGCAATTTCTGCATTGCAAGGTTACCCCATCTGATCAGAATATATCAAGCTTCTTCATTACTGTGGTCTATGCTTCTAATTCCTCAAGTGAAAGAATTCTGCTCTGGCATGATCTTGAAACTATTGCGACTTCTATAGGTGCTCAACAATGGATCGTCGGTGGGGATTTTAATGAAATCGCTACTCTCATGAAAAGGTGGGGGGTCGTCCCCCACACTCTAGAAGAATGTCTCGATTCAACAACTGCATCTCTTCATGTCATCTTCAAGACCTTCGTGCTTCCGGTAATCCCTTCTCTTGGAGCAACAATCAGGAGAATCGCATTGCTTGCAACCTGGATCGCGTTTTGGTGAACATGCCTTGGATGTTGAAGCATACAGACAGCTATTTCCAAGCCTTGTCCCCGGGCCTTTCAGACCACTCTGCCCTCCAGGTATCAGTTTGTCCAGATTTTCCTGTCGGACCAAGACCATTTAAATATATTCAAGCCTGGGAATCTCATCATCAATTTCAGCAAGTGGTTTCCGCTGCTTGGAGCATCCAGATATCAGGCTCACCTATGTATGTTTTAGTGAAAAAACTTCAGAACCTGAAACGCTCTCTCAAGAACTGGAATAAAGTTACCTTTGGCTCAATCCAAAATCATCTTCAGCACTGTCGCACCCGACTTGATAAGGCCCAGGCAGATTCTCTAAATGATCCTCTTAACCCCGCTCTTCATCTACTTGAGAGCTCGGCAAAGGAGGATTATCTGCAGGCCCTGAGGAGGGAGGAAGTTTTGTTGCGCCAAAAATCGCGTCAACTATGGTTGCGTGAAGGGGACAAAAACTCAAAATTCTTCTATGCCTCTTTGAAATCAAGAGCGGCTTTTAATACAATTCGCAAAGTGCAGTTGGAGGATGGCTCTTACTCTTCTGATCCAGGAGTTATTAAACATCATGCCAGTCAGTTCTTTCACAATCTTTTAAACAGAGAGAATACCAGCCTGATTCATCCTTTGAGCCCTTCAGTGAAACTCAGTGAGGTGGAACGCCAGAATCTATGTGCTCCTGTCTCTGATGCTGAGATACGATCTGCTCTTTTCTCTGCCAAAGCTCTGAGTAGTCCTGGTCCAGATGGTTTCCCGGCTAGGTTCTTTCAAGTTTACTGGAATGTGGTGAAAGAAGATTTCATTAGTGCAATCAAATCCTTCTTTATTTCTGGATTCTTGCTCCGCCAACTGAATCACTCTTTCATTTCTCTTATCCCAAAGACTAAACATGCTGACTCTTTTGATAATTTCAGGCCTATCTCTCTCTGTAACTCAGTTTATAAGACCATCACTAAAATTATGTCAGAAAGGCTCCAAGGCGTGCTTCCGAAGCTTGTTCTTCCGAACCAATCTGCGTTTGTGAAGGGCAGAAACATTGTCCACAACACAATGCTTGCACATGAACTCGTTCGATATCTGGGAACTTCTTCTTCTTCTGGTCGAGCATGCGTGAAGGTGGACCTCCGAAAAGCTTTTGATAGTGTAAGATGGGATTTTTTGAAAGAGGTGCTGAATAGCCTTAATTTTCCGGGCTCTTGGGTGCAACTGATTCTACAATGTGTTCAAACTGCGTCCTTCTCTGTTCTTGTCAATGGTAGCCCAGTTGATTTCTTTCAAGCCAAGTGTGGACTGAGACAAGGGGATCCTCTGTCTCCGCTTCTCTTCGTCCTTGTAATGAATGCGCTTTCTCATTCTATTGAAGAGGCAGTCAATTCAGGAAGATTGGGGAGATTCATCAACTCTGCCCACAATATCTCTCACCTCTGTTTTGCGGATGATCTGATCATCTTCACTGACTGCTCCCATGCCTCTGCCATTGCTCTTCAACTCATTCTGTCAGATTTCTCAAAAGCATCTGGTCTCTCCCTCAATCCCTCCAAGAGCCAGCTGTTCACATCTAATGATGGCAACTTTCTCTCTACGGGGTTGGGAATTCCGATATGTCAGCTCCCGGTGAAGCATCTTGGACTTCCATTACAGTCTAGTTATCTCTCAAATGCTTCATGCTCTCCACTGGTGGACAAGGTCCGAAAAAGACTGCAAGTCTGGACGGCCATATATCTTTCTAAAGCAGGACGTGTTGAGCTAATTAACTCTGTACTTATCAACCTTAGCTTCTACTGGACTGCTGGGTTTTCTTTGCCCAAAAAAACAGTGAAAACTATAGAACAAATTTGTCGAAGGTTCCTTTGGGCTGGAGAAGAAGGGAGAATGAAGCTTCATGCAGTCAGCTGGGCTGATGTCTGTCTCCCAAGGGCGGAAGGAGGCTTAGGTATCAAAAGAGTATCGGAATGGAACTTAGCTGCTTTGGGGACTCGTCTTTGGGAAATTGCCACAAATAATCAGTCCCTTTGGGCTTCCTGGATAAAGAAGAGATACTGCAGAAGGAATACAGTATGGAATGCTTCTCCATCCTCTTCGGATTCTCCCCTTTGGAAAAAAATATTGAATACAGCCCAATGGTTGAGAGTCCAAGTCCAGTACATCATCTTTGAAGGCACCACTATTAACCTTTGGGAGGATCCTTGGTTAAAAGGATTTGGTCTGAAACACCACTTCAATGGCCAGACTAACCTCCATTGGGGCCCTCCAAACTCTACTCCGGTTGCAAGTCTTATCCATGCAGGTAAGTGGAAGAAACCTATTCATTGGCCTGCTGGATTCGATGCTATTTGGGAAGCAATCAATGAACTGGAAATAGGAGGTTGTGGTTCAGACATTCTGATTTGGACTGGTAGCAAAACAGGGCAGGTTTCATGTGTGGCAGCTTGGAATTTTATTAGAAGATCGAAACCTAC
Organism: Acorus calamus; assembly: GCA_030737845.1. Lineage (NCBI taxonomy): Eukaryota > Viridiplantae > Streptophyta > Magnoliopsida > Acorales > Acoraceae > Acorus > Acorus calamus. The sequence goes on along the minus strand of CM060873.1, from coordinate 20,469,073 downwards.
ACTTGACTGGACTAAATCTATTTGGCACTCTAGTCAACCACCTAGACGAAGTTTCCTTTGTTGGCAGGCTGCTTTAAACAAGCTTCCAACTTGTGATCGTCTATGGAAATGGAGACTTATTCCATCTAGTCAATGTGTGCTATGCTCTTCCAATGTGGAAACCTCCCCTCACCTATTTATGCATTGTCCCTTCTCAGCCTACCTTTGGACATCCATTCTAAAATCACTGAAGCTCAAGAGAGAAAGGAAAGACTGTTTGGGTGATTTCTTTTTATGGTTCTTGAAGGGGGCTATTAACGATGGTGAAAAGATGATCCTTCAATTCATATTGGCACTCACAATCTGGACTATCTGGCAAGCTCGCAATGAAAAAATTTTCAGGCATGTGCACTTTCGAAACCACTACTGGTGAGGAAGATCATACTAGCTACTAAGTCCAGATTTTCTGGGGTGTCCATCGAGGATTCAGGCTCTCCATTATCTTTAGCTCTTTTATCTCTCTTTGGCATTGTTTTGGAAGCAAAGTCCTCTATTTCTATCCCAGTGAAATGGGTCCCTCCCCCTCCTGGATGGGTCAAGATCAATTCAGATGGCTCTCTTGGGGAGGATCGTTATGGGTTTGGGGCGGTGGTGCGGGACTCTCGAGGAGACTGTCTTCTTGCTATGGCTGAGAGATCACAGGCTGCTTCTATTAATATCTTGGAGCTCAAAGGCTTGCTAGCTGGTATGAGGCTCCAAAATCTTCCAGGAAGTCTAGTTTGGTCTGAATCAGACTCAACTACGGTGGTTGCTTGGGCGCTAGGTAGGGTCTCATCCCGTGGAATGCATTGAGAGATCTTCGTGAAATTCAGCACATCTCCTCCAGATTTACAGAATGGAAGGTCTCTCATGTTTATCGAGAAGGTAATCGGGTGGCAGATGCCCTTGCGGCATGGCAATCCGAAATTGGTAGCACCATATTCAGACCTTCACAACTGAATAGTGAAATTCGGGCTTTAATTGGGGAAGACAAAGCTGGTCGCATCCTCATCAGAAAGGCATAAGGTAACAAAAAATGGAGGTTGTTTAATCCTGTAATCTCTAGTTCCCAAGTACACCTTTTCCTATGTATCAAAGTATCTGGCATTGTTGGGTTGCATTTCTGACCCAACTTTGACCTCTCCCAATCCCCCCCCCCCCCAACCTTTCTCCATCTATCTAACCTCATTTGATGTACATTTTGTAGAGGTTTATTGAATGAAAAAGAAAGCTTATTTACCAAGCAAAAAAAAAAAAAAAAAAAAAAACCCTAGGTCTCAGAAAACAATGAAAAAACTCCATGAAAACCCTTACTTTTCAAAGCCCAAGATTCCAAAATATATACCGTGAACCTTATTCATATACTTATCAATGAAAAATACATTAAAACTAGGAGAGAAAACATACTAACACGCCCTTTTTCGGATCCCCTTACACGGCCACTTAAAGGAGAAGGGGAGAGAGAGAGAGAGAGAGAGAGAGAGAGAGAGAGAGAGAGAGAGAGAGAGAGAGAGAGAGAGAGGCTTCAGGGTTTAATTTTTAGGGTTTGGATGAGGAGAAAGAGAGGAAAAAATGTCACTTAAATAATCTCTCACGTGGGGGACAGGAAATCAATCAAATCTATAGCATATCTAGCATGTATTAACATATTTAGTATTTCCAAGATGGAGATTTTTGAACTTAAAATCGCTGCTAGGTCGACAGCACACATTGAAGCTGTCACAAAACCGACGGCTCACCCTTGAGCCTTCAGAAAACCCGACGGCTCCCTCTTGGGCTGTCCCTTTTCCTCTGTCTAACAGGATTTGATCCATAACTTACTCGATACACATCCGATTCACGATCCAAAAGATACGCTAGAAAGCCAACAAGGATTCAAATCATACTAAGAAATCAGAATTTGGAATAGTAAGCACTCAATGAGCTACAATGCAAATATGGCCTAAAATTCACCGCCGCTATAATAGTATACCCAAAAACCTTACAGTGTGTTTTAAAATGCAAAAAATCTTTTGTAATTAGTGATTTTGCCCATCTAAATAGGGTTTTATAATTTATTCGGAGAGGTAGAGTTGTCATACTTAACCAAATATAATTTCGTAGAATATTCCTCGTCTGTCAATGAAAATTTAACTCAGGGGGTTATTTGGATTTACATATGTGTTTTCAGAGAGCTATATAGATTTTAGGAAAAGTTAAAGGGGCTATTTGAATTTTTTTCTATTTAAAAATAAAAAACATGTGCGACCCGCATGAGCCACTGCCTGTAGCCTTTTCCAAAAAAGAAAAATAAAAGGTTGAGTTGGACTGAAAGAAAAAACATGTATACTACCTGTCATGTACCTTTGAGTGGCATCAATAATGGGATGTCTTTCCTCATCTTCGATTTATTCATATGGATTCATATTCTTCTGATTTTTTAACTTAATTAATTGTTTTGATGAGTGAAAACAGATTTTTAAGGAAAACTTAGTATGTGTTTTTAGGTGCAAAGCTATGGCCCCCGTTTGGATTGAGGAATAAATTATTTTGGGGTTTATACTTATTCCAGGAACGGATAATTTTATCAATGAAATAAGTGATTTCTGTTGGTTGTGTTTTTTTTTATTCTAATTGAAAAACGTAATAATAAAGGTTGAGTTGTTTGGTTGATGAAAAATAAATTATGAATAAGTTATAAAAAATTGATTTGACATATGAATTCCATTGATGTGTAAGAGTTAATGATGGATGATTTGATATGATGAGATGTGACGCGATTTTTTTACGTGATGGTGGGCCCCACCTTCCATAGAAATAGATAAATTGGATATAAGTTTATCCGATTGATTAGTTAAAATTGTTATACTCTCTTATATTCATTTATACTAGCATAGTAATACCAAGTTATACTCGGTAAACAAACCGTCCAGGTATCACAATTAATATTCTCATCCCTCTAATTTCGTTTCTAGCATCACTTCAATGACACTCCAGATTGTTCCATTAAGCATGACTAAGGGCATAGAGAATCACATGATTGAAAACACAAACTATGAAGAGATGGTTTATGATGAAAATAACACACGGCATGTATAGAGATGTCATTCATCAAATAGGGATGTGATAGAAATAAATGTCCCTCATTAACCATGTATGTAATGTATAAAGTAGATAGGTTATTGGAAAAAAGCCTCGTATGCACTGTGCATAACATAAATCATAAATATTGTGGGAAAGGCAGCTATTGTATTGGATAATGAACCAATTCCTACTAAAATGTTTATACACTCAATCTATTTTATAACACCGTCTACAACCCAAAAATTCACTGTGGTATCACAATAAATACTACACTGCACTATCACGTCATATAAAAAATTAAAATTTTCATTTTTTTTAAAGAAATGCATTAATGTATCTAAATATATATTTCATTTTTTATAACAATATATAATTCCATGGACAAGTGTACTGAAAAAAAAAACGAAGAAGCCTACGGATGGAAGCTGTACACGGCTGAACAAATCATTTCCTCCATATTATTATCCTTTCACAACCATGAAGTGGATGGTAACAACAAATTTGTAAATGTCTTCCTCTCTTCATATGGTAACAAAAAATTTGAGATGTATCCCATCCAATTCCTGAATTATTCTTTCCATGGCCATTGGTAATGATAATCTGGGCACTCAGATACAATATCATTCCTCGGTATGTGTGTATAAAAAAATGTAATAATCTATGGATTCGATTCATCTCGACTATGTACTTCGTTTTTTGTGAAGATATGTATATTTAAAAAAAAAATCAAAACATGTATGGACCATAAAAGTGACAGTAAGAGTGACCAGAGTATTGACATTTTCCAGGTAATTGTATAAATAGACAACCATTTACAAAAACCTTTAAAAAATTCCTGCTTATATAGCAATGGCACAAATCGCATGTAATTTCCTATGAAACCTGGTATAATGTTACAAGTGTTGCATATAAGACCATGCAACACATTTTGTTAAATTATATATATATAACTCAGCAAACTGCAGATTATATCAATCAGACCCCTGACGATAAGAAAAAAAAAAACACAAAAAGATGCAAAAATACACACAACTCCCAAATCTTCCCAACTCCGTATCAATAATCACTCTCCATCTGGATCCCTGGAACTAATGTGTATGCAGAGAAGGAATGGCAGATGGAAGATACAGAGCAGCAGGACCTCAGCAACAGAAACCTGTTATGAAACCCCTAACAAACCAAGAATAAAAAGAGTCAGGCACCTTCAGAAAACTCATCCACGATGAGCATCACCGCTTGTCTCAATGTGTTAAAACCAGTTAATCAGTGGCACTCTGTTCACTCCTGTCCAGGTCACCATTCATCCCACTCATAGAGTTTTCTTGCCCACCAAAACTCTTTCGTTTACACCTACACAAAAACTGAGGTACTGGACCTTCCTCGCTAACAACCCAAGGATGCTCTGCAACACCATGCAACGTGATTCGCAGCTTTGGATCTGTATGTATTGTAAAACATTAACAAGCGTGTAAGAAAAAACAGTTGTGTAAATCAAAATGAGAGAGGGGCATTGATACACTCAATCTGTTTTGTCACTAACGTAGTGTATGAAATTGCCTGACGCAATATACACTCCACTATGTTGGTATATACTCTATTATGAGAAACGAAAAAAATATATGCATTCAATTCATACAAGCATGTACTTCCTTTTTTATGGAAGTCCTTCACTAGCCAAGTATACACTTAAAAAAAAAGGTGTGGGCTACAAAAAGGACTGCACGTAACATTTTACATAAGAGATATCTTTCCAAGTACCTTTGCATAGAAGCTGTAATATCAGATCAACAAGCTGAGGGTTGATGCTTCCCGGAATGGATAACGAACTGTTAACAATCTAAAGACAAGTGCAAATGATACAATATATGAATATCATGTGTAGACGATGCATAGGGAAGAGGGTAGAGCCACAAGGCAATCATAAATCCATACAAACCTTGTCGTAGGTATCCTGTAGTGTGTCGCCAAGAAATGGATATTGTCCCACAACCATACAGTACAAGGTAACACCTAAGGCCCATGTGTCAGCAGCTTTACCGTGATAGGTTAGACCTGGACAAATCAAAGGATACTAGCATGTCAACATTCTTACATGCCCTCGAGTGCGATCTCATCAACCATCTCTCACTCCCACACACACACACGCACACACAAAAAAAAACTTGCACAAAAGGAGAATCAAAGAAAACTGCAATTCTTGTTCACCTAAGCAACATTCTGGTGCAGTGAATACGGGAGTACCGGGAGATCTTCGAAGTTCATCGTTATCATCCTGTAGAGAAAACAAGACACTAGTACATCTAGTATTTATCAACATAAATATGTGACTAGATGAGTTATGACATGGGTGTTATTGACACAACAACTTAAATCTAACTTTAAGATTTATGTTAAGAAAACTAGAATCATCGTCAGACCTTGATAGTTCACCAACTTAAAAGGCTGAAAACTAGAATCATCGTCAGACCTTGATAGTTCACCAACTTAAAAGGCTGAAAACAACAGCTAAGAAACAGTGCAGTCTAACAGTGAATGGTTGATACTAGCGATCCATATGCAGGATAATAGATATGGTGGAACAAACCATCATTGGCAACATGAATTTCAGGGTTGCCAAAACAAGCACACTGCAGTTCAAAGATAAAAGTGAGTTGCCCAACACCACAGAGTTGGTCAATTTACCACTCACAGATATAACACCCAGATGAAGAAAATGCAACACAGACCATACCCACTAAAAATCAATTATTTACAAAAATCATGGGGGAAAATCATAGTACTTGTGAATAAATGGGCGGTATATGTGCACAATCAAGAAGTAAGAAAAATTGACTGCACTAAGTATAAGTACAATGGAAAGGCATTTCTATAAGGCAACAGCTATGCCAGCAACATTGTAAGGGATATTGCAAACCAACATCTAAATGTAGTGGAAATAGGATGTTAATACTTAATATAGATATGTGGATGGGTGGCATAACTAGGAAAACAGAAAACTATTTCTGATATAGACAAAAAATATAAATTTTCCTATAGATAATGAAATGGTTAAAAAATACCTGTATATATTGGCAAAGGGATTTGTGATCTAAACTTAATTGGAAATTCAAGATTCAATTTTGTTTGATCTCAGATTTGGAGATGGAAACTTCTGTTAGGATTTGATAAGACTTCAAAGAGAGAGCTTGGTGAAGAAGCTAACTCAAATAGAAAATTATATAACCAAACTTAACTATATAATTATGATCAATCTATAAATACAAATCATCAAGTGGACCAAAAGAGAAGGAAAACACGTGAAAAGCCAAATTCTACCACATAATTATGATTGACCGACGAATTACAATCACACAGTGGTCTCTGCAGTACTCATGAGAAATAATTGGCACAACCAGTGGGGTTTAATTCAAAAGGGTTGTAACAAGATTATGACAGAAATATCACAATCCTGAAAAAGGAACTGTTTTCTATTATAAGTATCAAATTTCAAGATCAACAACTCTTACCCATTACAATGGATCAACCTACTGCACATCTAGTTTGTCAAGAACATAATGAAATGGACAATTGAGACTCTTTGTGCCTTCTAAATACAGTCTAGCTCTTTTGAGGCAATTCGTAATCGAGTCATGACCACCTCTGATACCAAAGCAGCATGCAAGTCCACACAGATGAGACAAATCTTCACCAGTGAAGGGCATGTTGGCTCCTACATTGTCTGTCATTCATCTCAGCAACCTAGGATCTAGCTGGATGACGTATTCACATTGCAAGGTGCAACATTCGGGTGAAGAGTTGGTTAATCTGTTATGGGTGCAAGATGGAGCGGGCAGTAATATATTTGTGGTTATTGTATAGGGTTTCCTTTTTATTTCAAAAATAAAATAAAATAAACTTTTAAACAAAAAAAACTCCTCTTTTTTCTCTCCTTTTATTATCTCCAGAGATCCCCCGTCTCCTTCGTTTGAGGGGCTTTAAAAATTAATATAACTTCAATCTTCCTTTGAAAAAAAAGTGCAATATTCTGGGAGACCAACAACCTCAAATAAGATTCCTGTACATGCTATCAAAGCCAAGGTTAGAGGGAGTGTACATACCAATGAAAGCAAGCCAGCTGAATAGCACATCATCGAATTTTCAACCAATAGAGTCCCTTTCAAAATCAAGATGAGGTCATAAAGAGGCCCATAAAATTCAGAAGCATGCAACTTCCATATCATCTAAAGCATCAACTACCCCCAATAGCTTTTTCCTTAATCAACATGAGGCAAGTAAAGTTAATTCATCCATTGAAACAAGACCAATTGAGATCAACATCCATAGACCCTAGTGGCGAGATGATAGTCAAAGCTTCGTGGACTCAACCTCAATAAAAGTAGTTTCTAAAGCCAAATCCTCTTAATCAAAGATGCGACAATTGTGGGACACAAAAAAACTCATTGCTATATCCACCATCAAAGGCTCTTCTAACCTCAACTAAGCTCATCCATCAACTTAAGCCAAGGACACAAGTCACCAATACTTCCTGCAACACAATGAACTGACATTTATCCATGACAATGAGGGATCTAAATCACCTAACGAGGTGTAGTATTTTATGTGGCTAGCTTATCAAGATATACTTCACTTCAGTACATGGAAAACACATAAGAGTCCCTCACCAAATTGATTAAAGAATGGGATCTTCACTGTATGAGAAATGAATTTGTTGTATTATTTATGGAAGGTAAACTATTGCAGAGTGAGGGCTTTGTTGGGTTATATGCCTCTTCCACCAATTTTTCTTCTCTCTTGGTAAATTTGACATTTTCTTATTGTTCAAGATATTTAAGGTCCACATAGTAATTCTACAATGCTCAATATGCTATTTATATATAAAATCCATCACTATTATCAAAGAATATAACAAAACAAAAAAAATATAAAGTAACATTACCTCAAAAACCTGGCTAACACTGAAATCACCTATCTTCACCAGTCCACTGCTCGTGACCAAAAGGTTGTCAGGTTTGATATCCCCATGAACAATATGCTGCACAATAGGGATTTAAAAAAAAATAAAGTCAGCCTCCATGACTACAACAATAAGTGCTAGAAGCAATATTATTTGAATTTACCAAGTCTCATTATTTATCATAAATACTATTCAAATAGTTTCAAAGAGAAAAATTTATATGTGAGTGGGATCAAGCAAAGACAAAGTAATTTTGATATGTATGAATGGTAATATTTTTGCATGATCTTTCATCAAATACTAAAATGACTTCTTGATGGAAGGGGAAGAATATCCACTATTCCACTGTAGTATTTTCTTTCTATTTCCACAAAAAAAAAAAAAAGCAAGAGCAAACATTTTGTGATTATATATATTATGAGCTGTTCTCTAACAATATGAGGGAAGGTAGTACACCCATCATGGAAAAATATCACAATTTCTATATTCTGAAAAAAACATTTATAAAAAAATTAACATGATACTTTAATTAAAATACGGAAAATTAATCAGTTATCAACGATTGACATCATGACAAATTGTGAGAAGAAATACCACAGCTTTGGTGACTGAAAATAAAGTGGGACCCTTTACATAAGTTTTCACAGGTTGAATTTTACATAGATGTCTAACCAGGCGTCTCACTAATAAGCATCAGATAAGATAAGCAAAAACAAATGTTTATCAAGGTTTTTTTTTTAATTAGAATTTGGTAAGCATCTTACTCAATTTTATATTTTATTAAAATGAAGAAGATGGCCAAATACAAATAAAACAAAATAAACCCGAAATAACTTTGTGCTAGGTCATGCAGAAGAGGTATCTGCATGGATACCAACCCTGGAAAGTACCAAAACCTTCGGCACTCCTCAATTGCAATTTGACCCCCGAATACATAATAAGCTTTGCTTCCGCCCAAAATCTCCCACAATCCTGGATGAATCGAATGACAGATTCCCATATATTCTCCACAAAGTACTACTCCTTTGAAGATGACCTCGTTTCACGTTAACCATATAGCCCACACCACTGCCAACACAAATGAGTAGTCTTTGCCTTTACACTTCTGTCATCCCACGCATGCATCCTCTTTCCCGCAAGCCACATCCCATCTAGAGTAGTTAAGTTTGTCACCATATCTGTCGCAACAGTCATCCAATCCCAAATTTGACGAATCGAACATGAAACAAAGAGGTGCTTCGTTGTTTCCTTTAACACATGACATAGCACATACATTTTATCATCATTGGGCGCCCATGTTGCTCTGTACTCCTTTGTGAGCAACTTGTTTTGATGCAACGGCCAAGTGAAAGCTTTTGCCTACAATGGAAATTTGAAACACCACACCTCCTTCGATTTGATAGCAATTTCCCGAATTAGTGGTCTCTACCTCCACATGGATAGCACCTACAAACTAGAAAAATATTTTCTTGGATGGGGCTGCCACACGAACTAAGTCCAGAACACCGTTCACAGGTGTAATCTCCTAAAGACCAGCAAGTAGAGCCTTATACATATCCAATTCCTCGTCATGCAGATTTCTCCTCAATCTGACCTCCCAATGGCCCCCATCTCGCCTCTATTCCAAAACTGACTAACCACCCCATCCTTGCAAATCGCCAAATTCAATTAACTTGGGAATTTCTCCTTGAGGGGAAGGTTGCCGCACCATATTTCATGCCAAAAAAAGATTTGTGTCCCCCGATCCAACTTTAAAAACTGATAGCCTCTCAAAAGTTGTTGACCACACTGAGAATCCCTCTCCAAATGATGGACAATCTGGATGAAGCTGAAGGGAAACTACCAACTTGAAGACCCACACGCCTATATTTGTCACCACTGCCTGGTACCATAGTTGATTCTTATCCTTGAGCCACCTCCATAGCCATTTGCACAACAGAGCGATATTCATATCTTCAAGGTTCAGAATTCCCGCTCATCCTTCTCTCTTACTACTACAAACCACATCCCATCCAACAAGATGAACTCTCTTCCCCCTTCTTTCGCTCCATCCCACAACATCCACTTTCGTTATCCCTACATTAAAATACCTCCCAAACAAAGAAATCTACTTTTCCATCCATCCATCCTTCTTTTGAATCTACTTATCAACGAAATTCATTCTTGTTTAGGAAGTTTCCCTAAATGAAGTGGGCAATCCAAATGCCTAATAGGGAAGAAGGCGTCAACTCTGCATCCAAAAATCTCAGCTAGCAAAGTAAACTCCGCCCAATCCACATTGATGCCCAACATCAAGCTTTTGCTGAAGTTTATTAACAAACAAGAGAAAAACTCAAAACATCTACATACCAACTCGACTCCCCGAATAATCTCCATGTCCGCCTCACAAAAAATCATCGTGCCATCTGCCTACTGCAAATGAGAAAAGTATGTACCCGACAATGAGCATCGAAGCCCATGCGCCCATTCATCCCCTTCCACCATCTTCACATCCTGCTGAAGGCAATATTAATCAACACAAAAAGTAATGGAGATAATTAATTGCCACGTCTTAGCCCCCCTTGTTCAAGGGGAAAAAACCACACAGCTTGCCAGTCACGAGCACCAAAGCCTTTGATATTGAACTGCAATCTCAAATCACGCAAATCCAATTCCTTTCAAAGCCGTCACACTGAAGAAGATGAAGATTTGAACTCTAGTGAATACTGTAATGGAAGTTTTTTGTTTCATTTTCTCCAAACGAAATTCGACTACTACTTGATGCAGGCCCCAAGTTCAGAATGCACTCAAGGCATTAAGATTGAACGGTTTTGTGAAGTAAATAACTAAGGATACCTAAAATATATATTATCAACATCAATATAACAATACGAACATAAAATGATAAAATGAATGAAGTTTCAAGGAAAACTACAACAAAATAGAGGTTTCAATAATCAATATAACGCCATTGAAACAGATAAGAAACAGATAATTGTTCTTTTGAGTAGCAGGTTAATTACATGTTTGTCCTTGCAACATGCATAATAAGCAGACTAATGAATTTACTGAAAATATCCAACTTAATATTGAAAAGAAAATATTTTTTTCCAAAACATCAAGACATGTACCGTTTGTGCATTATATGTAAAAATTCAATGTTGTAAAATGTAAACTAAATTTAGACAAACATCAATGGCCTAAAAAATCTTAAAGTTCAGACCTGCTTGCTAGATTATACAGATTGGCATTTGAGAAAAAACAAAAAATCCAAGATTCAACTCAGTTCAGTGAAGGTGCAATTATCCGGTATCCAAGACAGAAGAGACTTGTCTGAGGGGACTGCTTGAGGACCCAATATGGATCCACAGTGGAAGATGTTGTGTCATGGAGGAAGAGAGCTGATGGGGAGTTCACTGTAAACTCTTATTGAGCCTTGTCCACTGATGTGGCAAGTCTACATAATGGTTTGGGAGGACACGGTCAGGATGCTCTTTCCTTGATAAAAACTGCTGAAATGTCTGCTCACCCCTAAAAGTGCAAGGTTTCATGTGGACATGATGTCTTAACAAGATCCTATCCAAGATAGACAGAACAGCGTGGGCACCTGATAAGCCGATACCCCTCCCTCTTATGAGCTGTGACGGCCCTGTAGAGACCAGAGCAACTTAAGGTTAAGTGCCCCTTCAGCAGATGGAAGACAGAGATAATAGCTTGGACAAAGCCAATACAACCTCAGATCCATTAAGGAGTCACATTTTTCAGAGACAGAGGAAGAAGGGAGATAGGAGAAAAAGTACAAATTTTATAGCTACGTCCCTCAGGTAGTATATTGAGCTATCCAGTTAACCAGAAATGAGAAATTGTTCTAGAACAAAGCAATCTATATAGAGAACACATCAGAAGCCAGCAAGGAATGGTGCCTATCCAAAAGGATTATATGATCCTTCTATACCACATAGCCTATTCAATAAAATATGGTGACAAATATTTTATTTTAAAAAAAAGGAAGCGTAGAGTTCATATGGCATAATACAAAGTTCGCTAACACAAATATCTTACATGAGCATGGAGATACATGAGCCCGGCAACTATATCACGCAAGTATCTTCTAGAAATACTTTCTCCTAGGCCACCTGGTGGACCAGATCCTTCAAACACCCACTTACCCTCCACATATTCAAGAACTTCACAAGAAAAACAAATAGATACATTAATTCTAAAGTATGAACAAACTGAAAGATCAATTCTGGCTAGTCTAGAAACCTACAAGAAAAGAAAGCATCAATCAATACCCATGTAGAAGTTATCTGTGTTTGGGTCATCAATCACCTCAATGAGATTGACTATATTGGGATGGTCCAACATTTTCATGATCGAGACCTTCAAGGAATAATCAAAATAAAAGTTGATGAGAACAAATTCTGAACTTGCCGACATTACAAACTGCAATATCACATGGTACATGTTTGTTAAAACTTATAAGTTGTTAATTATAGCTTTTAACTTAAAATAAGCAGTTACTGCATGTTTGTTTAAACTTATTGGAGCTTATTTAAGTTAAAAACAGCTTTAAAAAGTCATAATCTCTAAAGTTGGGAAAGGGATGCTTTTAAGATTATAACTTATAAAATGCATTAAATTTTTTTCTTTTGAATACTCATACCCTTGATCCTTTTTATTAATAATATGTGTATCTATTTTTTTACAATTATACTAAAAATCATTCAACTACCTTTCATCTTCTCAATTTTTTTACTATTACAAAAAATACATTATCAATTTATTTTTATAATTCCATTTGTCACTTAATTTATTATAATTCTAGAATATAATATTTGAAAAATATTGTAGTGATTTAAAAATGTTATTAATGTTAATTTGATTTTTTTTTAAATATTTATAAAATTAATTTTATATGTAAAAATCAACTTATTTTATCAAACATAAATCAATTTTTTACTTTATAGTTTAGGGGTATTTTTGACAATTGTACAGTAAAAAATTGTTTTACAACTTATTAAACAAACATCTACTACTACTTATTTACCGCTTTTAAACAGTTACAACAAACATGTCTACAACTTATCAGAAAAGTTATAATTTATAAGTTATAATCTATGATCTGTAAATTTAAGTTGCAACAAGCATGGCCATAGGACATTTCAGATGTGTGTGATTAAGAAGAAAATGACAAATAAAAATAATTACATCAAGAATAAGCACACAAGTAAACAAAAGAATGCCTCAAAAAGAAAAATAAGAACAAGGTCACTGAATCCTGTCTATTAGCCACATTCCAATTTCATTGTGCTAAATCTCATACAAAATAATATCAACAGTGGTACCACATATTTTAAAAATAAATATAACTTTCGAGAGATTATTCATAGTTTATACTGCAAATTCAAAGCAACAGCTACTATGTATCAACAATCTGTTTCACTCAGTAAGCCAATACATGTGCCAATTGTGGCCCTCAACACCTCCACCCAAAAAAAAAAAAATATGCTCGCATTAGTATTTTTTTTCTTTTCGTTTTAATGGTCTTGGGAGACTTCTCGTCTACCATTTCTCTGTTCAGTTTTTTTTCCATAGGGGGCAGGTTTTTCATTGGAAATTTGGAATATACACCTTCCAGTTGTTGAACAAAGTTCAGGTGCACTCCCACCCTTAATTTAAAGGGAAAGTTATTCCCCTGAGGGCATGTCAGTGATTTTACACCAAATCATCAATAAGCAACTCATATCATTTTTAAGATACATAATAATATAAAAAAGAATCCAAAATTCATTGGTGCCAATTGATCTTTGTTCCACCAGAAAATCTATAATCAAAGCACAGACAAGACAAAAACCCAATTGCCAGAAACCCCAAGCAGATACATAGAATGAAGCACTCACCTCCCTGAGAACATCTGACATAGCAGTTTCAGAAGGTGCGACCCGCAACTTCAACAAGTGAGACTTGTGAAAAACCTGCATTGAAAGGTGAGCATCACATAATGCATTCCTTCAAATAGCAAAGTATTTCTTGCACAATCAGGAAAAACATGTTCCATCATTCAATACTTGAAATCAACCCCAGAATCATAAAAATGTAATAGAAAATGTCCAAGCAAGAGCTTGCCTCAACAAGAATGAGATATTTGTACTTCTTGTATTAAAGAAAAATTTACATGGGAGTGGATGAATACAAATGAAAGAAAGAGCCACACCTTAATTGCACACTGTTTTCCATCTATTGTGCTTCTGTATAAAACCTGTTGCATTAGAAAACTCGGCAAGTTTTAACACTATTAGAAGGATCAAGAAATCATTTTCAGAAGAAAAAAAAAGATAACTTACCACTTTACCATAGCTTCCAGAACCGATCTTACATTCTCGAACATACTCATTAATCATTTTATTTCCATTTTCATCCTGCCCATGCATTTTGACATATGCTTATTAGCAACTGCGCAGGCATGAACAACACAAGAAAAAAAGAGGTAAAACCTATTGAAGGGGCATAACAATAAACCAAGAAAATGTACCAAATCTAGCACTTTGGTCAAGACAAAAATTTCACAGCATACAGGCATGCATAAATAAATTCCAATTAACAAACATTTCCAGTGAATTTCTTTGCTTACTTCAGTGCGGGTGACATGCCGAGTCTCCTTGACAGGAACCTCCCTGCAAATAAGTCCCTTTTGAACCCTCATCAAGATGATCTCCTCAGAAGTCCTACTAGGTTGCCTCAGCTCACCTTCGCTTCCACTTCGTGTTTCCATTCCGTCTCCATTATATGATGCTCCATCGGCATCCTCCAAGTTGTCGTCGTCATCGTCGGTCAGCAAGAACTCCTGTGAGTAGTGGCTGTGGGAGCCACGGGTAGCCGACGACAACAACGACCTATGGGGCTTCCTCAAGAAACCAAAGCAGCTACCGCAACCCATCTCCTCAACGCGCGAACTAATTAACCTCTCAAACACACAAGAATGTCTGTGGTATCACAAGTACATGTAGAAGAAAGGAGAAGTGACTAGATGAGGCTTGCACACAAACTCTTCAATGCAAATGGTACAAAAGAATAAGAAAATTGTTATGCTAAGTCCTTTTGTAGCCCACACATGTTTGAACTTTTTTTAAAGTATATAATTGACAAATGAAGTACACTCTCTTATACATAATGAAGTACATACTCATATAAATTGATGCATAAGTTTTTACATTATTATTAATATCGTATGTACTAACATAATAAAGTATATATTGTGCTAGGAAATTTCATATATTGCAATAGTAACGTGGCAACTGCATATGGAACTGCAAAATAGACTAAGTGTATCAGCGCCAAAGAATAATTAACATCTACGCCACAACAACCCACACAGTGTTGGCTCTCTGACAGAGTCATGGGCATAGTTCAAAAATGTGTGCGGACCGCATGTGCGGTGGGGTCCGCACACAGCATACGCGGCCGCATGTACTGTACATGCGGCCGCACTTTGGTTTAGGAAGGCGTTCGAACGGGCGTTCGAACACCTTCCTATATTTTTTTTAAAACAAAAATTACACATGCCGTTCGAACGCCTAAAGGACGTTTGAATCCCGTTCGAACTGGGTTCGAACGCCTGAAGAGACACATGGCCGCACATGGCCGCACTTGGATAGCACTTGGACATCACTTGGTATTGATGTGCGTCGAGGGGGGCACATCAGCACGTGCGGCCGCACATACCGGTACATGCGGCCGCACTTTGAACTATGGTCATGGGTTTGCTTCCCATAGGCCTCAAGCCGGACTTCCCTAGGCTTATCAGATGCATATGATTTACGGGTGATTGTGCACATATGAGGTTTTCAACCCCAAAAAAAAAATCTACCACAATTGATATCAAGGAATGCAAAACCAAGGCGTCTGCCAAGTAAATCCAAGATTTCCTCACTAATCATCCTTGTCTTCAAAGATTCAGTCTTTCATACATTGTGCACATTAAAATCGATCAATGCAAGGTCAGGTAGCCCCAAATTCACATCTTTATAGAAAATCACAATCATTTTTTAGAGAGAGAGAGAGAGAGAGAGAGAGAGAGAGAGAGAGGAAGGGGCATAAAAAACAAATTCAAGCAAAACAAGAGTTACTCAGATCTTCGTAAAGCAACCAACCAGACACTGCAAGATCGGATGGTCCCCAAAATTTTCACATTTTCATTTCACAGGATTACCATTTATTTCTTTCAAGTGCTTTATAACCATTTTTTTTTAATAATAAAATCAACAAATGGGAATTGATGCTTTCAACAAGGGGCATAAAAAAAAGGTTAATCTGACCTTAAACAAGTATCAAGAACGGCAGAGATGATCGATACGGCCGGATTGAAGGTGATGGGAGGATCGATTGGGGACAACGTGACGAATCGCTTTCGTTCGGAACAACGAGAAGGAAGAGAGGGGACTCATCCCTATCGTTCTCGGGCGGATTGAAATATTTTGAGAGAGAGAGAGACAGAGACGGCGGTGACGTCAAAGAAGGGAGGATCAGTTAATACCACCCCATCAACTCTTCAACCCACCCCCATTTAAACGTTTTTTGTTTTTTTTTTTCATCCTAACCCACCCCACTCCTCTGAAAAACCTTCACGGCCTCACCAACCAAACAGACACCCCCTCCAATACCCCGTCTGCTCGGTGAAGAAGAAGAACTCCTCCCTCGTGACCCTCCCTTCCTTTCCCTCCACAAATCCCTCTTATCATCGCCTCCTCCTCCCCAAATCCATGCCTTCCACCCCCACCAAATCGTACCAACCCAAACCCGACTCCACCCCCCTACAAAGCCTACGACGATGCCCGTCCCTCCTGCTTCAACCCCATCTTCGAAGCCGAAGACGAACAGAACGACGAAGATGACGATGAAGAAATTGAGGAATTTTGGGGGGAGCAAGGTGGGTTAGGATGATAAAAAAAAACACATTATTCTGGGGTGGGTTGAGAGGTTGATGGGGGTTGGTATTAACTGTCCCCAACCATGTGACACTTTGGGGGCCACCCTTTTCTAGTATCTTGTTTCTGGCAAAACTTTAATGGTAAGGAAAATAATTTCTTTTTTTTATGTGAATGATAGGCATTCCGTCTATTTTGTATTAAGGGAATGCTTAATGGAAATACATAAAGGAAGGGTCAGAAAAATAGGAGAAATCTACATGACCCTTCCAAAATTACACTAGATTACTCCTCAATGGAGATAATCCCACCCTGGAATGACACCTTCTTTGTCCCAGTACAACAAATACCTCATTCCTGGATACAATTTACAATTTTTTACCAAACATTCTCAATGTACACCGGTGTACCCCTAAAGACCAAATGGTTGTGAGAGATCCATAGCGTCCATACCACTGCCGGGATGAAGAATTGCGAGATCTTACCCGTGGCGCTCCTGTCACCCCTCTGTTTGAGTCTTCTCTCGGACTCCCAAAGGCCCTCAAGGAAGGAGAGATCTGGCACAAAATCAGTGGCCGAGCAGATGAAGCTCCAAGTTTGTCTCGCTATCCCACACTCAAGGATGATATGTGCCGTTGTCTCCTCCACGGCACTACAAACAGGGCAGGAGCAGTCCACTAAAGGAGCCCACTTTGCTCTATATGAGCAGGTGAGGAGCTTATCCTGGTACATTGACCACATAAATTTTTTTACCTTTGTTGGTACATGAGTTCACCGGATCTCTTTGTGTTTTGTGGATGTCACGTCGATGCTAAGGAAAATAATTGACAAGTCCATTTCATAGGCTCCATGTAAGCCCCATGACATGGCATGATTTGAATTTTCATCTATACCCCTTAATTGACTTTTGTAACTTCTCAAACAAAATTAATGCAAACGGTTAATAATGTCTTTTTTGAAACCATGTGTGGGGGGCATTCAATTACGATTTTTTATTTTTTTTAATTATATCACATTTGAACGCTCATAATTGAATCAACAACTTCATTTTTGTGGTAAATTTTCATTTTTTTTTTTTTTGAGATTGCAATTGGATTTAATTCTTTTGGACAACTTTTTTAAAGTGTCTAATCTGATCGGAAAAAAAAAACAGAACAGTTTTGCTACCATTGAAATATCTGCTGATTCAGGTGTGGTGTTTGTTTTATTGTATGTTTTTCAATTGTTTCATTTTTTCGGTGTTTCAATGTTAATTCTGATGTCAAATATGGTTTTCAATACGGCATATCCGTTGTTTGACATTTGAATGTCAGTTACATATGCATACCCATGTGATAGAGAATGTAACTAACTATTATATGGATGTTTGTATTGAATTTTGTAACTAGCTTCATGGATTTCTGAATGTAACTAATTTATTATATCGATTTTGTATTTTAACCCAAGTTACATTCGCAATTTTTTCTTTGAATCTAGTGTTCGATATTAAATATATTTTTTGGATGATTTTTATAGTGTTTTGATGTTACATTGTGTAACACCCAACATTTACCTAACCGCTTATCGGACGGTAAATATGTCGCTACTAAACTTAATCCAAATACAAGACCAAAATTTACAGCCCTTTTTTTTCTTTTACTTGAAAAAAAACAATACTAATATAATAAAAATTGAAAGTGATAAAACATAAAAACAATATCCAAAAGTTATAAACCACTAACGGTCTTACAAAATATCAGAGTCTGACAT